>VWYI01044712.1:0-48168 GCA_013399455.1 Anthoscopus minutus | reverse complement strand
AAGAACGAAAGAAAGAACTAAAGAAAGAACTAAAGAAAGAGAAGAGGCTTTTAGTGTCTTATTGTCTATTCATAAAAACATTAGTAGAACTTCAGTTTTAATACAGATAGAGAGATCTGACTCTAAGGGGTCAATACATTTAACGAAGAGGCACAGCAATAAAATGAGTTGTCAGGACAAGAGTCACTGCCATTTTAGCTCCAGGACTGCATCAAATGACTCAGACCTCTGGAAACACTGGCAAGAGGGACCCGCTCTTTGTGGGAGCTTTGAATACCTCACGAGGGAGTAGGTTTTCTCCCCTTATCATGGTGCTAGAGAGGACCCTGAATCTTAGTTTGGTGATGAAGCGCTTTGCTTGGCTCACAAATGCAGACACAATGTCCCCCTGTCCTCTCCTCTGAATCCATGTGGAAAGCTAGGACAGCAGAAGGTCAGGGCTAGCTGCTCCAAGTACGTTTTGTTCACTGGTACCCAGAATAAATGGTACAAACGCAAAACTACTTTCTCACCTGATGCTGCCTTCTGGATCTCCAGGGTTACGGATGTGGGAAGGCACTGCATAAGCAAGCAGATTTCCTCGTACATCATCTTGCTGACAGGGATGCTGTTGATGGTGGTAATCTCATCTCCTACAGCCATCTTGCCCATTGATCCCTGATGCAAAGAGAGATCCAAGGACATTATAAATACACATCAGAAGCCTTGCCACAGAGGCAAAGATTACAGGGAAGCAATTCATAGATTGCAACATCCCCTATTTACGTCACTGCAGAGCACAGGTACCACTGCTGTCAGTTTGCCAGCACATAAATAAAGAACAGATTGTGTTTCTGCCAGGAGGAGAATTAAAGATCAATCTAAAACAGGAAGGTCAAAAGTTCTGCTGGTTTCTCTGGGAGATGACTATCAGGATGGAGGACATAGCCCTCTTAGTTAACTGAAATGGGCTAGATCAGCCCTAGCTTCTTCAGACTGGAACACTGTGTGTCATTTTTTAATTCCATGCATGAACTACTTCTCAGGTGGAATCTCTTAAACCACTGAACAGACATGAACTGAGCTCTCAAGATAAAGGTTTGCTTCTAAATACTGCAAAATAAGTCTGAGTGAAAGGCAGGAACAAAACCAAATCCCCAGATCTCACAGCCCTATTCAACTGCAATGCCATATCCTCTCTTACTCTAGTGGCCGCTAATGAGATTTAAAATGCTACAGCCAGGTTGGTACACCAGAGTATTGTTCTTCTTTCTGCACTTCTGCATCTAGCAATTCCACAACTACCCATACTAGTATGGGCATGTACGAGATGCAGAAGAGCAATGTGTTACTGGTACTACTGTAGCTCTTGGCAAACCTGGCCAGCACCTAAAGTCTCTTGGTTCTAAATCCCTGTAATACGGGGGCATGTGCATATAAAATAGAAAAGTATAATATACATTTGTTACTACCATCCTCTGCCACCAGGATTTACTTACTTTGTCTTTGCCTATAGTTAATATAAAAAAATAGAAAATAAATACAAAAATTGCATTCACTAAAAATTGCAATTGCAAGGGGGGATGAGACCAACTCAGAGGAACTGTGTCTTGCCTCTCTTCGTTTTGAATCAGCCTGGGTGTACTTCTGAATCAGAAACATTTTATTTAGCAGCAGCTCCAGAACAAGAGGTGAGACATTTTGCCCAGTAAGGACAAACACCTCAGTTGCACTTACTCTCAACAGACCACTTACTTAATAGTAACAATAAAAATAGTAATAATCATCCCCACAATAGGAAAGCACATCACTCTAAGGTAACTCATATTACAAATTTACCATTTCTGCTGGTCCACCTGGCCGCATCCCTGTGACAACAACCTTTAAGGGCATGGCTTGGATTTCCAAATCCAGGCCAAATGACTCGTGCTCATTGCGAACCAGAGTGACGACTTCAACCTGGCCCTGCCCCACTGCATCAGGTGCTTCACACTTCTTGCTGTGAGGGAGCATCCTGGCAACAGGCTTGTTGTAAGAGCCATGCTCCTCTGTCCTGTGTCTCTGAAGGCTTCGGCACTCAGTGCTCATCATGCTTTTTACTCTGGTGACTGCTCTGTGCTCAAGTTTTGGTGATCTCTTGGATTCAAGTTGTGCTTCCCGGAGCTCCCTCAAACTCAGGCTGCCAAGACGAACTTCAGGCACACTTGAGTAATCAAAAGCTATGATGGGGAAAAAAGGAGATTCAATTTGCTCCAGTGTGCTGTCTGCAGACTCCACAGAATTGCTGAAGACAGGGGAAGATGTCTCCATGCCACTGTATCTCGATGACTCACTGTCCTGGCTCTCATCATCAATTTCTACAGATGAGGTTGTAATGACAATGCCAGCATCCTCCTGGCTCTTGGCCCTCTGGCTTCTGTGCAAGTGGGAACTTTCATCATCATCACTGGCATCACCATCATAGAAAACAACCCTCCTCTGTCGGTGAAAGGGGCTGCGGGCAGATTTGGGGCTGTCGCTGAGGATGCCGGGTCGGACAGACTCCACGTGCTTGCTGTGATGGCCAGATGACCTCCCACTAGCTGGAGAAGCCAAATCATTTGCTTTTGTCACACCCATATCTCTAGAAGCTAGGAAAAAAAAAAAAGTTATACTTTAACTGTACTTATGGATGATTTTTAACACCATGCATCTCACTGCAGCAGAATACATGTGGCTTTGTTTGCAGTGGAAGCTTAACTCTTCTTCACAAAGCAAAAACCAGGATTTTCATGTCCTCCCTCTAACTGTAGTAAACAGCAAGAGGGTTGCAGATAGCCCTACAATTTATGGGAAAACCCCTGTAGTAGTTAGTTCGCTGGCACATCTAGCTCTGTTCTCAGTTTATTTCTAGATTATGACTATGACTCAAAGAAGAAAGGGATGCAAACTCAAATGTGTATTTTAGTTTAAAACAATAGATTTTCTTTCACATTTTCCTTAAATATAAGCTCAGGACTCCTGCATTAACTCACAGAAAGTAAAAAATGCTTTCTTGAAAGAAAGAAAGCAAGACTAAAGCACACAATAATCAGTTTTGAACTAGCAAGTAACAAACCCAAGAACCCTTCCCACACTCTCCTTAGAAAGAACTGCAACTTACTTTGTGGGAAGGTATTTTGTTGGTTTTTTTGGTGGCTAGTTAGAAATATAAAAATGCTTTGAAACATTAAATAATTTCCACAGAAAATAAGCTGTAGATAAAGAAATTGTTTGAGAAGCATAGGAAAGGGAGAAAAAATACATCCTTTGAATTTGTGATGAGGTGCATGTCAGTAAGAGCACACAAGGTTCTTTCAGTCAGTCACTATGGGGAGAAAGACACAAATGCAATATAGTTGATGTAAAATAGCACATTTGTCTGTTTTTACACATATATTGACCCTCTCAAAGTTCGGAGATAGCTATGAACACTCTCCACAAATACAGTAAATAAGATGATCAGTTATTTGAAAAAAACCTCAAAACTGCAGTGCTGTCAATCTAGTTTCATTCAAAGCAATCAAAGTAATTTTCACATTATCAGAACAGCATTTTGAACAAAATATCATGGAAACAGGCATTTCTGTGGATTGTTGTAAATCCCTTCAATTTTCCAGAACTTCACGTGATCATCTGGCATTTCTTACCAGCACAGGGACCACCACAGCTCTCCTGTATAAGAACCCAGCCCTCAGTGACTCTCCCCCAACTAGCCCAATGACCAGACATATTTGCATCACTTACTCAGGCTGCCAGGAAGAAGAGAGCCATCATCCAACCAACTGTTCCTGTTCTTCTGACGGAGCTGCTCTTCATCACACGAGCCAGGTGCAGCATCAGCGAAGGGGAGATGGCTCGTACCATCGTGGGAGAAGTACTGGGAAAGCTCTGCCTCAGAGCTGACAGATCCCTGCTGAAGAGAAGTGACCCTGGTGACCTGCTGTCCTCAGTGCATTAAGCCCCTGCCTGCATGTGAGCACCACACAGACCACTTGTATTGCTGTGTCAATAAAGGAAGCTTAAAGCCAATTTTTAAAATAGAGGACCTGTCAGTATATTGAGAGCCAAACTCTTGAAACTGGATATCTGAAACACTGCACATCAACATGTTTTTAGCCAATAAAATAAAAAAATATTCGAAATCTCACTGTTTTTCAGCTGTAGTTCAGTGCAGTAACAAGGGATGAAACTATTCACTTTTGCAGCTCCCTTTATACACATTCTACACTGAGAGATGGGATGGTTTTGTACCTCCAGACACAGTGTCTACAGCTTCCTTGGCTTTACCAGGGAAACTAGATTTTTTCCACTGAAATGGCTATATAGAGGGACTTAGTCTTAGCTTTCTGCCCTAGGCTGAGGTCTCTCTTGCTAACTTCATCTGTTTGCCATAGCATACTTTCCCAGTGCCTCGGAGATGGCAGGAGGCAGGACCCCACAGCCTTCTCTGCCACACTCTGCACATCACTCACAAAGGTTACAGTCACACAAACAAACAGGAGCATGCAGCTGTCACAGTTTAAATGTGTGACACAAGAAACAAACCCTTTTATAGAGCCCAAGTGACAGGGAAGGAGCAGGTTTGGTTTTGAACCCTTTTACCAAGTAAGAGCTTCAATAAAAGCTGAATTTGAAGCAGGCTCTATTTTTATTGTATCTAATCCTTTTACCCGGCTTGCTGGCTCCAAGAAGCGTTTCATAGTCCAGCTGAGGGGAGATGAGGTCTCTCCTTGTTTGGCCTTCACACTAGGAGATGGACTTTTTTGCACAGCTCCTGTTAAATACATATTAGTTAGATGCAAAAAAACAAAGTTGTGGTCCATACGACCAAACAGGCTTCTCATTTATCTTCTGAGCTGGTGGCTGTGTTTAATCCCACTTATTTATTATCTGCTTTCCTAAAGTGAGATTTATTCAGCATTTCACAAGTTCTTTCTCAGATCAGATGGAATGTTACCACTGAGACATGTTACACCAGCCAGGCCCAGGGCAGTGCCATGAACAAGAGATGAGCAGGAGATGGTCTTCCCCACCTGTTGCAGCATGCTGCTGATTAGGGGCAACCCCGGAAGACAAATTATAAGCCATTGGCAAGGTAACTTCAAGGCAGATCTTAGCTGACACACCTAAAAAGGAGATCATAACTAATCTAACATTTATTTCTGTCTGAGCATCACCCTACTGGTCACCCTGCCATTGCCAGAAGTTTGCTTTCATCTGCCAGACTTTAGGAAGTGCCGGAGCTCAAACACATCACAGAGATGCCAGAGTACATATTTTGACATGACTTTGAAGATCAAAATGATTGTTAAAACATATAGTCCAGTAAGCAACACCTGGACTTTTTCAAATGGTCACAATACTTTGCGGAGGTTTTTTGCCATTAAGGGCAAACATACACAGACAGAGTCGATCCCTCCTGTTCTTTCCCCACTGGAACATCATGCTTCCCTTCATCTTGAAAACAAACACTTCTTGATAACCCTACTTTCAGGTCATGGTAGCCTAATGAAAGAAAAGACGTTACATAAGCTGCAGAGCTGATCCATCTGAACTGGATGTTTGTGCTAAAATTTCTGCAGTGGACAGAGCGATGATACCTCCTACAATGTTCTGCTGTCTTGAGGACTCTCAAAATATTAATGCTAGGAAGCTTCAGAGCATGCCCTCAAATGCTCCTGCACCTGTGAGAGAACACACACTAGAGAAGAGAACATGTTGCTACCTGTGATGTGAGAGGAGCCGGTGTCCTTGCTCTCTCGGTGGGTAGTGCGTGCGATTGCTTCATCCATCTCCTGCTCCGAAACCTGAAGCGGGGTGGAAGACAAAGCTCAAACAAGAGTACAAGAAAGTACGAGTATCTTACCACTTGTCACAAGTACATGATTCATTTCATATAAACCACTGTTTTTAAAGATGCAATAAGGAAGACCAAGTTGAGGGCTCCTAAGTCCCTGTCCCTGACTCAGACTCTCTTGATGCCACTCTCCTGCAAAAATCAGGGAGCAGAAGCCTGCCAGCTGGATGAAGACTGCATCCAAGTGACACACAACATAAACAAATTAAACAGCCCCAGACTTAAAGAAATCAAATGAAACTATTACAGCCTGGTTTTAACTCATTTAAAAGCTGTATATTGATTTGTTGAGAAAATACAACTTTAAAACAGACAAAGACTGCTTTGTGCAAGCATACATCAGAAACTTAAGCTATTCTACACTTAACCTACCGGAAGAATACCAGACTTCCCATAATATTAGCTGTCTTTTTAATTTTCATTTCTCCTTGCTTTTAAAAAGAAAACCTAAATCAGTAATTGGTAATTAATGTTTCTCTGGTTTAAGAATAAATACTGGTTTACCATATTTGCTAATTTAGCCCTTAATTACTGCCATATGTTTAATTCTTATTACTGGAAAACTTACAATTTTATACAGGAACAACTAGTCTGCAGAAATATATATTTAAGAACAGAAAGCAAATTAATTCTGTCAAAAATACTTTCCATGCCCATTGCTTCACATGAATTAAAATGCAGCATAAATAGAGACTACAAACTTGAGTCTTCCTGAACCACGAAGATTTGAGAGATTCTGAAGCAAACTCAGCAATTTAAACACAGTTTTAATGCCATATTCACTCAGAATAATAAGCAGAAAGAAAATTTTGAGGTATTTCTTTTGGAAGTACATGAAAACACCAAAGCAAACATATTCAGCAGCAAAACAGACTGTAGATCTTTTGTGTTATAAAATAAGAAATTAAGTATTAAAATGTTGAAAACAAGATGAACCTTTGTAAAAACACATCTCTGTTTCCAGCCTCTGTCGTGACCTTAGGCAAACCAAAAGTCTCTGAGCTCCTGGGGCACAGGAAGCTCCTGCAGGACATGGACCAGATCCTTAGATTATGATCCACAGCTTTAACACAAACCTTTTGGTGTAACATATCCCAAGAGTTAAAACAGGTCCCAGGAACACTGCAGTACATTTTTAAAGTTAACCAAAAATCCATGCTTCTGCAAACTCTGCCAACTTTGAAGTTTAGCATCCTTTATGGCTCAGACAGTTCAAAACTGAAAGGGATAAGCTAATTCCTAACTCCAATCTGCACGCTGGGGTATTACTAAGAGAAAATAAAATAAAATAAAATGCTCACACTTTTCTATTGATCTCCCAGTGCTTTCAGAAAATGGGTGAAAGTAACATAACAATAAACACAGGTTTCCATGTGGACACTCCTCCAGAGATCCAGCTATTAGAGATCATGGATTCAATACTGCCAGGATTATGGATTCAGTACTGGAAAAATGCTTTAGGGTCTCTCTAGCCCAACTTTTAGCTTTTCATACATTTCTTGGCAAAGGGTTTGTTGTCATCTTAAATATCACTTATGGAAAACTGTAATAGGAGCCACTTAATAGTTTCCCTCTGTTACTGAGTAATACCAAGCAATTAGCTTAACTCAGTTCATCCTTTCAGCAGACACCAGGTTAGGTCACTCATCAGCTTTCAAGACTCCACCACAAGCAAGAAGAGGGACAGATGAGAAAAGGCAGGCTCTAAAGCACAGCATTTTTATTTCATGTTTCTTACAGACCCTCCAAAAAGTCCGTATGCCTTAATAATGAAACCACATTGAACCACTGTTTTGGTTCAGCACAGCACACAGACTCACCAGAAATACTGTTATCTTAGGCTATAAGCCAAATTTTTACCCTCTCTATGATTACCTTTAATAGAACCACAGCTTCTTTCTTTCTAGCAGCACAAGGCCCTCCAGCTAAGATAATAAACTCTGGCTATTAGGACCTATTTGTTGGCCATTTATTTGATTTAGCAGAAAATACACTATTAATTACAAAATAATAAACCTGAGTTCTCCTAGATAGACTTTATAAGGCCTCCATTTGTAGCTATGAGTTCAAAAGTCAGAGCTTTCTGGACCCACTAATGCAAATATTTTTACAGCTTCATTCCTGTTTAAACAGGAAGGTTTCATACACTCATGAAATTCTTTGAAATACTGAAATAAAAGAAGCTGTTATTCCCTATAGCCTGGCTAATAGGCTTTCATCTTCTATCATCAATCTTTAAAAAATGCTTGAGAACACTTACTTTGTAAATACAGCCTTACTTCCAAATTGACCTTTCACGGATTCAGTAGCAGTACGCTCCATATTCTAACATTTTAATTCCTTAAGGAAAACTTTGATCTTTGGATAGATTTTACTTTATTATAGTTGATCAATCAAGCTGCTGATACGTATATACCTGGCCCTAAATGATATTCTACTCAAAGACAAAGTAACTGCAGAATAGCTTTTAGGAGGAAGAGGTCTTGTGCTGTATTTGTGTTGCTACTTGATCCAAGTACCAAGAAAGACAGGAACACTTCATTCAAGCAGTTCCAGGAAATTGCGATTCATCAGTGGGTGACTAAGTGAAAAGCACCAGGGATGGTCCAGCATTGCTATGACTTACAAAACCAGGATGCATCACTACAAGCCACACATCACTCACAATACATGCCATAGCGAGAAAGCCATTTTCTTCATTTTCTGCTTTTCCAATAGCAAGACTCAAGTTACAGTGCCAGATGAAAACAACTCAGATACACTCACTCATTTTCTCCTCACCTTTGGGTTAGGATGACGACTAATGATCAGGCTGACCGGGCCTGGTCCACACTCACTCAGGATTGCGTAGGCTTCGCTTAACGCTGCGTGACGCAGGCTCACGGAATCCGCCTCCAGAATCTGGTCCCCCCGGCTGCACAGAGACACAGAGTCACCTAATCACAGCCACCTTCCATGCAAAAAATTAGTGCTTTCAACTGATGGCCAAGATTTTTTGAAGACACAAGTGTTCTGGAAAAGATGTGACTTTCAAAGAAGGTGCTGCTCCCAGTGACGTGAATGGTTTAAGTGCTCTTGAGTTCACAAAGGAGGCTCAGAGATCCCTTCTGCACTTACTGTCAGTGCAAAAATCTGTAATTAAATCTACCTTCTAAGAGAACTGTCTGCATTAGGGCCAGGGTGAAAGGAAGCTTCAGTTCCAGTTCTGCATTCAGGTATTTATTGAGCACAAAAGAGTAAAAATAAGATTCAGATGGGCTGTTCCTTCACACCATACAGAATTACTTAGCAGAGACACTGATAAGAAATTCATGATTTAGATATGAGTTTATGAAATGACTCCAGGAAAAAATTGAGCTTGGTAAGCCTGTATTGCTAAAAATTAACACACAGAACCCATTAAAAAGGAAAAAGAATAAACAAAACAAAACTCTCCTGAAAGGAAAACACACTCTGTCATTTCAAAGGGCATATAGCAATACTACAAGGGAGTATAGTTTTAAATTAAAAGAGGGCAGGATTAGATCAGGTATTAGGAAGAAATTCTTTACTGTCAGGGTGGTAATGCACTGAAACAGGCTGCCCAGTGAAGCTCTGGAAGCACTTGAGACCAGGATGGATGGAGCTTTGAGTAACCTGATCTAGTGGAAGGTTCCCTGCCCACGGCAGGGGATTTGAAACAAGATGATCTTTAATGCCTCTTCCAACCCAAACCATTCCATGATTCTACGATTGTTTGGTTCTGTTTTCTCAGTTTTGTAACTCTTGCTTATGGTGCTCAGACATCTGGAACTATTCAAAAGAAAGTATCATCAGCTAGGGATATCATTAAAGTATTCTCATTAACTCCTGAAACATGTGCTTTGAATAGACACTCTCAAAGAATCTACTACTACCACTGGTTTATGCTGGGCTACTTGTGACAATGACACTGCGTTTACACTATGAGTACACACACCGAAGGCAAAGTAACAATTGCAATTCAGTAACCAGCACTTCTGGTGCAGGATCAGGAAAATAAAGGGTGACCTATCAGCTGTGCATTCATCCCACTGCTCTGCCCATCCTTTAGACCTGCACAAATTGAGTCACTTACACAGCCACATGACTGAGAGAGGGAGCTCAGACACAGAGGAGCTGGATTCAAATCTCTCCTGGCATTGCAAAGCCAACATTTGATTAACAACATTTTCCAAAAATCAAAACCATCCTGTGAGTCTTGGCCTATGAAGCCATAAATCGCTGATGGGACAACAGAAGCAATGTCTCAAAGAAGCAAGCTAAAAATCTGGGAAGTATGCCTGGATATAATCAATCACGTAAACCTAATAAACATCACAGCTGTTACATACAGACATAACCAGCACTGCAATGTTTTCCAAAGGGGCCTGCAAGAAAGCAAGTTAGATGAAATGCTGTCTCCTGTAGACATTTCTATATGACAGGAAATTTCAAGGGTTTTGGCAAGAATGTCACCATAAAATTATCTTCTTCCTTTATTCCAAGAAATCAAATTTCGATTGCAGTTTTCCTGGTGAGCCAGGAAACAGAAGGCACTCTCTAGCCATGTGAAAGCAAGGCATTTGCTCAGCCTCTCTGCACCAGTGCTCATACCACACACTCAAAGTGGATCACACAGTCCCAGCACCTCTTCAGCACATTATCTCTGGAGCCATGCTCCCAGCACCCGTCAGCATTTATGGAGGAACAGAGAAAGTGGAAAGGTTTCCTCCAACAGTTTTCAAAAACGAAGCCTCCACAAGAGGAAAGGCAAGTTTCACTGTCACTTAATCCAATGTAAGGCACAAGAGAACCCTGGGAATGATTGCTTCCTAAAGACATCCCAACTCCACGACAAAGTGAGCTGGGCTGGTCAGCCGGCAGCAATCCTGCCAGACTGAGAGAAAGGGCAGAAAAACATAGCAGCAGCCATGGGCACAGGCAGCTGCAGGAACAACTACCCCAGCTCTTTTTAGGAGAGTTTCAGGTGACTGAGCTTTTAGCAGAGATCTGCAAATTGCCTCCTAGCCTGGGGTCTCTAGCTTCAGCTCGCTCAAAAAAACATGAGGCTGCACTTCTTGTTGCTCCCCTTTTTCAAAGGGTGCTATTAGGCTCAGTTTTCTGTATGGAGAATTTTTTAAAAAAACAACCAAACAACCCAGATCTTAATGATCATGCTGTTTCCAGAACACACAAATAATGTTTCCTGGGTATTTAATACTACTTTGGAATGTCTTTACCTAAATGTTTTCTTTTTGGTGAACTCTTCAGTATAAATTTCCCGTTACATCAAGCAGTTGGTGAAAACAAAGTCTCAATCGATTTTACTATAAAATCACTCCAGCATGGTTTCTGCTTTAACCAACCTTAATCTGCCATCCATTTTAGCCACTGATCCTGGGGCCAGGCTGTGAATGTATATCCCGGGAGAACTGTTTTCCAGCGTGAGACAACAGGCACCAATGCCGAGCCCAACCCCTGGCTCTGTGAAAAACAAGAAGTGCAAAGAAATGTCGCAGATTGTAATCGCACAGGACACGCAAGTGTTTGTGTTCCCACATCCCATATGAGCTCAGGATTCTTGTCATTGTTTCAGGGCTGGCCTTAGGTGCAGTCAGTCAGGAAGCTAAGACCAGCAAGTGGAAATTGGGATTGAAAATAGCTGATCCTGACTGTTTTCTGAGGTTCATCCATCTCAGAAAATACTCTGTGTGCCGTGGGAACCTCCTGGAAATGTCACACAAGGTCTGATCTGGTCCAAGGCACAAAGGAACAGGGGCAGCAATCCAACTGAGATGTCACTTAAAATTACTGCGGAAAACACGATCAAAGAAGATGCTGCTATAATTGTATTGCTCTCTTTCGGTAAATATCTGTAAGGCATTCCTCAGCAAAGAAGCACAAAGGAAGGTGAGGTGTTATCTCTGGTTCAATGGTCACCTCTGTCCACTTTCACCTTTGCCTTCCTTCATGTAACAACATCCCTGTTGTAGGGATTACTGGACATCTTATATTCTCGTTAAAAATTTTAATTCAAACCTTTAAAATCACGGTAAGTCTTAAAAATAGGTCTATTTGTCTAGCACATATAACATATGCTTTATGTTTACAAGGAGCAATTTTTAATAATGAGAACGGAGGAGTACAACAGGTCATCTGGGAACTTTTCAACACTGCAGCTCTGCCTTCCCCAGAAATGCTCTTTAAGAGAAGGGCACAGCCTCTCAGGCTGCCACAAGACTGATTTACATTTTGCCTGGTATCACACAGCCTCCCTCTTTCAGCAGCATGAACACTGACTGCTACCCATAAGAGCCTTCTGATTCTGGAGCAGTAAAATGCAAGAAGGGGAACTCTTCAGAAGTTTTTGCATTAGAGGGTACTAATCTCCCTCATCCTGTGCTTCAAGGTCAAATGGGCATAGGCAGGCGCACCAGACGTAAGAGTCTCTAACCTTTTCCCAAAAACTTCCCTAAGAAGCAGTGATTTGCACCCCCAGACCATTTCGATGACCCTCACCTTTATTGAGTGTCACATCCATGACGATCCGGTCCTTGGGGCCAGGTCCTTTGCGGCTGGAGGAGGAGCCGTCGGGTTCCTCGAAGCCAGGGACGGGCAGGCTGGCACTGGGAGAGCTGGAGCGGCTCAGCAGGGTGGGGGTCACACAGGGCGTGAGGCTGGGGCTGCGCAGCCGCGTGCGCACCGTCAGCGTCACCACGCCCTTCTTGAGTTGCTGCAGACACAGCACAGAACCAGGGTGAGGTGACCAATATTTGTCACTAAACCTGCACACAGCAGCTCGTGGCAGTGCAAGAGTATCAAGCTGAGGGTATGAGATGGCAACAAGCAAAGAAGAGGAGAGTCAATCTCTTCAGTGCTACATCCACGTTACCTTAAACCTCTGGATGGCCTCCTGATGGGTCAGTCCTTGTAGAGACTCTCCATTAACTTCCAGGATTTCATCCCCTGGTAAATAGACATAAAATATGAGGTCAGCAATACAGAGACTATAAAGATTTAAAACATCTTTCCGGAACACAGGGTGATCCACTACTACAAGGATTTTAGTTAACTATTCAATAAAAAGCCTTTTACTGTTCTCAATTTATTTTCACTTGTACTAATGCCTCTACAAATTACTAGTGATCAATTACCAAAGTGAAAACTGTTCTTCAGCGGAGATGCTTAACTTAGCATTCCCATTCCCACAAACAAGTGGAAAATGTTGTGGATTTTAACTGAAGTCTGAAAATTATTATGACATGAAGTCCAAAGGTACTAAAAAACTGCCTCTCGTTTGTAAGCATTAACAGAAGAAATGTGGAAGTAAGTGAAACACTACAGCACATCACTTCAAAGCCTAGTCAGAGAAAACAAAACCTGCATCCATGTGCAGAAAGTAAATGTGTTCCCTTACTAAATGCCTGCAGACAGAGAAGCTTGTAGTAGCCCACACACTGTGACAACAAATGTCTTTTTCACCTCAAGGCACATGTCCTGTCAGATTTCTACCAGCTTCCAGGCTCTGGAAGCTTACTACTTACACCCAGCTGTGCTATCTACCTTCATTTTATTAAAAGGAGTGTCAGCATGATCCAGATCCACTTCCTGCAATTTGACTTGCGTATGTGCAAAATTACACGGGGCAATATCATCAGCTAAGACAACCTCTCCTCTCCTTTCCTAGCCTCAGTAAAGGAAAAAAAAACAGAAGAGTTTGAAAGCTATGAATAGCCTGCAAATGATTGCTGGGTTTATGGGACAGCTGCTACTTACTGGCTTCCCACGGCAAGTGCACAACCTATGATGCAGGGATGTGAGCTTCCCTCTGGCAGCAAGTGCGAGAGCTGGCACCAAGAGCAGCCTCAAATACAACAAGTGTGATACGACAGTAAGAGGGAAATGATGATATGAGGAGGAAAGTAACACAGGAGCAGCTTGAGAGAAGCAGCACAGGAGCAGCCTTCTGTGGAAGCAGTGTAACACAACCCCTGCAGAAGGGTTGTAAACCACAACTCTAAACTCATGGTCACTTTGTATTTCAACACTAAGTGTCTGTCTGACACAGCACTCAGACCATGGTGCAGCACATGCAGAGCAGGCTACGCATTCAGCTCAGACACCAAGATTAGAAAAGCAGTAATAAAATCTGCCTATAGCTCCTTTTCTAACCAGAGTGAATTTGCTGCCAATCTCAGCCTTCTTTTTTTTTTTATTCTGGATATGATTTTGCCCTGTCAAAATCGTATCAGGAGGCTTAGAGAGTAAAAGGGCTCAAAAGAGCCTCTCCCCTATACATGCCCCTATATATAATGCCTTCTCAGACTATCATATTTAAGCCAGATGTTGTTGGCTACCTATATTTTCCTGCTGTCACTGACCCTCTCCAGCTGAAGAACTGCAGCTTGCTGTTTGGGCAAATAAGGTTCATGACAGAAAAAGGGGAAAACAAAGCGGTCACCACTATTCTGTAGTTCCCCTTTTTCAAAATGAAATACAGTCAAGCTAATTGCTATGAATGATCTTCCACAGGATGAACAAACAGGACATTTCAGATTTTCCATAGCCTCTCGCTGCTGGCCAGGTGCCTAAACATAGCTGTACTTGAATTCTCCTCCTGGACTGAAATAATATCCCACTGTGGTCCTTTATGTGAAGCTGGATTCTCTCTACCATACCTTCTTTAAGTCTTCCATCAGCAGCCGCTGCTCCATTTGGAAATATAGTCTTCACAAAAATCCCCATGCGTCCACGAGCAGAATCCTGACCTCCCACAATGCTGAATCCAAGACCCTACAGAAAAGAGAGAAGACACACAGCTAGCACCTTACTCTACTATCATCTGTGTGAGAAAGTCTGCCAGCAACATACAAGTAAAAGATGAAAACCTAAAACCTTCTGATGAATTGCACTGCCAGCTTACTCTGTCCTTCCATTTCCTCATTTACTTTCATTCTATTATCAACATATTCATCAACCCAAAAAACAGCAGCAGGCACCCTAAGCTGAAAATAGCAAAAGGATCCTGAGATTATTCTGGTTTTTTCAAAACACTAGGTCAATAGCTTTCCCATTTTAAGAACAGTAACACATCCGTTTTAAATTAATAGTCAATTCCTATCCCTGAGATCTATATCCAGGATTAACTATAGGTTTCTCTTAAGTCACAGATCCCACATTTCCTCAGGAAGGAGAAAATCTTCAGAACATGACATAAGGTCAGTGCTGCAATGTCAGGAATGTAGCTGAAAGGAGAATGGCGTGTGGGGGCTACCACTTACACGTACATTTTTAATTATTCTGGAGAAATATATCACGTTGTATTTAAATAAATCTAGATCAATAGATTCCCCAGGGCTCCATCCATTAGCTCTTACCCCTGCACTACCCCAGCAGGCTACAGGACCATCTTGCAAAGCTGACCTGAGAACTGATGAACACAGCAGAATGAACCTCTCCTCCTACTGCTGAGTTATTTCCCAAACAAACACTTCCTTGATTCAAGCCCTTTCTCACATTTCCCCTCTTGTCACTGCTGTTCATGTATTTTACAGAACAAAGAGAAAAGTCACCAACCAGGTGGACAAGGGATGTGGAGAACTGTTGTGCTTTAGTGATCTAAAGCCATGGATATTACTATTGCCTTGGGCAGTGCTCTCCAGCCGAGGGATGCTGCCAGGGCAAGCAGTGAGTTTACAATCCAATACAACAATCAGATCTTTTGTTTCCCATGTGAATACAGAGCAGGCCACCACAGTTATAAGCTTCTAGTAATTTGATAAGACATTACTGATTTCTGGGAAGGAAGGAACTTAGCTCGCTTGTGCAGAACAAAGAAATTCCACCAATGTTCAACCCTGTCCAATTATCCACTGCAAATCAACCTATAAAAAGCAGGAGGCTCCTGGTAGTCCCATGCCTAGGCACAGGAGGTCTCCCCAAGGCTCCCTGGGTGGGTTGGGAGAAATATGTCTGCAAAGTACAGTAGTCTTACATTAGCCCACCTTCCAAGCGCTGCCACTCCACAGCAGGAAACCACCCCTTGCAGATCTACCTGTGGATGCAAACCTAAAGGCAAACACTTGGCTCCCTGCCACCAACACTGGAACTCTGTGGAGAAATGCTTCAAGCCCCAGGTCTGCACAGGGATTTGGAAGGGAGCACTACTGCAGAAACTATACAAGATGCAATCTCTCAACAGAGGAGATCACCCAAGAGGTAGGTGGAAGGCACATAAAATGGCAGCTGCTTTAGGTGGTTCATGATCACTAGTCTGCATTCTCCCAGCTGCTTTCTAAAACTTTGGAACTAACTACAGAAAGGCAGGAGGGGGTGGTTTATCCCAGGGGGAGAAATAATCTAATTTCATGAGAAAAACTGAGTAAAAAAATGAGTACATGAAAAATGAAGAAATATTTGCTCATCACAGAAGACCCACAGTTCTTAAACCAAGGAAAGCTAAAGCAATTGTAAGCCAGTCTAGACACAGAAGTAACTATTTCTAACTCTTTGCTAAACATAAAGCACAACAAGGAATTAGTTTTGCATTTGAGCTTGAAAGTCAAAACAAGTCTTCTTAATCCACAACAAATCCATCTGATGACTTTAAAGACTATTTCACAAAAGGACATGCATATTTTTAGCATATTTAAATGACAGCTCCAATACTAGTGTGGATTTGATTAGGGAAAACAATGTATACCTAGGTTAATGCTTATCTCTTTTTTATTAGCATGCAGTCAGCTGATATCTAGCAAGTGTGTAAACACATTACTGGGGGAAAGGAGAGGACATTTTGACCCACAGAATTCAGTGCTCTTAGAGAAGCAACCAGCCAGTAACCTGTCTTCAGGTTTAACGCTTAATTTGCAGTAATTAATTTTTTTTAAAAATGCATGCAGATCCCACAGAGGGAAAATATGCTTGTCCATAAATATACATACGAAGAGGTACTGTTCTGTAGTTGCACTAACTTTGCATAAACATACATATTTAGAGGTCCATTATAAATATTTGATACCTCAGTAATGGCAAGATGCACCAAACCAAAATGAAAGCCACCCTGTGTCAAGTGAATGACACAAACATCACATCCCCTGTATTTTGCAGGCATAACTTTGGCATTTATGTCTGGAAATGGGATTTATTTATCATTAGCACTATTACCAGCTACCTTGTGAAGTACAGGAAACATCTCTTAAATGCCAGCTCTTGCTACATGTGAGAAACATGCAGAAATCCTCACCTTGCCTTGCCCTTTCATCAGAACAATATTGGAAATGATGGATGGCTGGGTCAGTCTCCATGGAGATTCCACTTGGGCAGCACTGAAGGAACGGGTAGATTTCTTCACGATATGGTAGTCCTAACATCAACAAACAAGGATAATTGCTCTGATTGCTTGGCACAGATACTGGGGATGTCATACTGGGAAAATTACATGTGTTGGGAAAGAGGGATGCAGCATCTTAGTGATATATTCAGAGAAATGTTCAAGGGATGAAACCCCAGCTCACTGCAATCAAAGTGAATCCTGCCACAGCAATTTTCCCACATTGCACACAGTAAAATAATTTTGAAATGTATCAGTCACAATTTAAATTAAAAGGATTAAAGGTAACCTCATGATATACTCAAGTGTTTACTTGCTAAAAAAAGAGAATGAGAAAAGAAAGGAGTCCTCAGATCCCTAGAACAGCAACTCCTAAGATGAGCAGCCTTAGGACCTTGTGCCACAAGCAAGCAGTACTCTCCTTCATAACACTTAAAGAAGTTCTCCACAGGTGGCCAACACTTCCCATTTTGGTGTCTGGGCCTGTTTCAGTCCCAGTACTTACCTATGTGACCCTGTTTCATGACCCTTGTCCACTTCTAAAAACCCCAGGCAGGCACCACAGGACTGAGAACAGCGAGGTGCTCACAGCCAGCTCTGCCTCCCCGCTCACCTGTCGGGCACCTGCTGACTCCAGCTGCTGGGGCAGAGAGTGCTTCCTTCCACCCCGGGAATATTTCACTGCTATTTCGTAACTTGATTCACCATTTTCCACTGTCAGCTCATCATCTTCTCCCACAGACTCCAAGCGTGATCCAGCACCTAAGAAAAAACACAAAAACACATCGTGCAAACATCAGAGAGCTGCTTTAGCCTCTCTCACCAGCAAGCAATAACCACCTCCTGCAAATCCCAAATTAAAGTGCCTTAAAACAATGCTACACAGTTCCTAGCCAGGCAACTGGCAAACCAGTTTTGATCACACTCAGCCAAGAACTTCTCCTGCTGCGATAGGTCTTCTGCAATCTTTCAGTGATACAGAACTCGTGGTATTAAGGAAAAGCAGAAGATAATTGAGTCGGTAGCTCAGGGATGGGAAAGAAATTCATCTGTTCACACCCAATGGCACTTGCCAGTGCACTACGCTCTCAAGCTGCATGTATTTAAAATTAAAAGACCTGACACTGCAGCAGTATTCATTTCTGGAGGTGTCATGTCACTTTGAGGGAATTTTTTCTGGAATGGAAAAAGTAAAAATGCTCCAAAAAATTGCTATTTTCTTTCCTTTTGGCAACAGTTCTAGTTGTCTTAAAGAGAAGAGTGCAGAGTTCATGTAAGAAACAGAATTATTTGTCTTGAAGGACATCCTGTAATTAGCTACAGAGTATCCTACTCCTCACACCAGGGCTCCTTCAATTCTCATTTTCTCCAGGGTCCCTGCAGAATCCCCAGTCACAGCAGTTCCCGCACATTTATACTTGTCATTTCCACACCACACAAGGAAGGGCCATTAACCCCTCTTTCACTGATGAAAACCCAAGGTACACACCAAATTTGCAGAAGCTGGATTTCATGGTGAGGATTTAAGATTACTTTAAACTACTGTTATGTTGGAGCTGCCACAGAGAGCAACAGCTCTGATTTCTTTTATCCTCACTGTCTGTACCCCAGGAACAAGAAGTCATGGGCTCAGGTAGATGCACTGAAAATTTGCCCAGGAGAGCCCCAAACACATTTTCTGCCACCTCCTCCCAGCCTGGAGGCTGTATTAGCATCACTGCCAGTGCCAGGGAGGGATGGAGCACAGAGCTAGGGTAGCTGCTTTTTTTCACTCAACATGAAAGCAATTCTGCTGATGCATCCATAGGCAGAATTTATATCCACTGCCCAGAGCGTAATTTAAACCTGCTCCCTGCTTTGGGATCTGAAATTGGGATCTCTGCTTTTCAACTCCCTTTCCCCCAGCACACAGGCTGCTGCTGCTGCACACAGACAGAATAGCAGTCTTGGCAGGACCAGCATCCTGGCATTCTTTCAGTCCTTGGCACCTACAAGTAACCCTTTCCCATCACTTCTCCCTCTCTTCAGGAGAACAGTTGTAATTCTGTGTTTTCTGCCTATCTCCAAATGCATCTTCCTTTCTCATGCTTCCTTTCCCAGGCTGGTAGATGCTCCAGGCTCACCCACAGCCCAAGGGCATCAGCAACAGAGTCTGGATCCCCACTGAGCCACCAACTCAGCCTCAGGGGCTGCAGGCAGAGGAGCTCCCTGGAGTATGCTAAAAATACTTCAGTAATTGGAAATCAGGGTGAACACAGGAGAGACGGAGCCTCAGAAAGCACTAGGATTAAGAACATCATAAAGCTCTGCATATAGGTTACTGTTACTGGGGACAATGCAACAGAAAATCTGGGGATTAGTTACCAAAATGGGCATTTTGATCAGAGCCCACTGAAATATACAGACAATGCAAATAGTAAAAAAAACCAAAAAAACCAAAAGGAACCCCTCCCCCAAAAAACCCCAACAAAACAGAACAAAAAAACCAAAACCAAACAAAAAAGAAAGATGCTTCTAAAGTTTTGCATAATACTTCTGTTCCAACAAAACAGAAAAAAAAAACAAAACCAAACAAAAAAGAAAAATGCTTCTAAAGTTTTGCATAATACTTCTGTTCCTACAATAGTTCAGCTCAGAAGGCTGAATGCAACTATCTTATAAATGGGATTATCCTTCCAAAAATAAGTGATTTCAGAGAAATCCTATCTCACTTTTAGAGAGCTAAAATAAATACATTACATTAGAAACTCTACAGTTGCTATCTTCTATCAGTCCAGCCTTACCTTGAGATCGACTTCTGTATTTCAGTATGCCACTTGCCAGAGTTGAACTCTGATTGTTTCCTTTGGACACTTCTGCACAGACTGCATCTTGAGACTTCTCCGTTTCCATCACCTAAAAGAAATTTAAAAAAAAATATCTTGTAAACTAGAGATGTTGATGACATTTTTCTCATTGTCATTATGGGACAGAAAATTCCACTTAAGTCAGCTTACATTTCTGTAAGAAATTTTTAGCAATGCCTTTGGGCATTATGGTCAGGCGTCCTCTGCAAGACACCACACCAATGCCCCCAGAATGCATCCAGTATTCTGTAGAACCTCACTTGGGTGCTTCTACATGTATTTGAACAAAATTCTAGCTTTTCTTCCCATCTGTGCTGCTCTGCAGACTTCCAGAGACACCACATCTTTATAAAGAAAACCACTTTTAAAGAGCATTATTTTGCTGTGTCTACTGAGCACCAATGCAAAGCTTGATGATGAAAATCCTATTTAACAGAATGTTATGACAACTAAGCACTTAAAAAGCCTGGAAATGTGAAATTATAGTTTACAGGTGGAACCACAACCCCACCACCCTGAGTAAATGCACCAGGACAGGAGGAGTCTGTTTACCGACTGTGTTTGCTGGGATGCCAAGTAACAAGGTAAGCAGCACGGCCACATGTCCTCTGCCTCCTGCTCTCCTGTGCTCAGGGACAAGCAGAGCTGTCCATGGGCAGGCTCTGCCCAGCCCCTGCATTTTAGAAGGTGCTGGGGAACTGCTGGAAGTCAGTTTTAAAAAAACTCCACCCAAGTAACCAAACACTTTCCTGTAAAAATAATTTCTGCTTCTGCTATTCAATCTTAAAAATGTCAGTCTTTCCCACAACCTGCTTCCCATCCCCCAGTCCCTCTTACACCCAAGCCAACAAAGTCAAAGTTTATCTTTTGTGCAAGTCTAGACTTGGTGATTTTAGTTTGAACAGTAGAGACTTCAGGAAAACATAAAACTGGCAGAAACAGGAAGCTGGAATGGAAACTGCTTTTTATTCCTTCCCCTTCTACACGAAAAGCTACACTTAATTTACACATAGTTTGTACATCCTAGCTAGTAGCTGTTGATTTTTCAAGGCACTGCAGCAACTACTTTAGAGTCCACTTCCAGCAACAAATGCTTTGCAGCTCACAGCTCCGTGTAAACTTAAAACCACCTGATTACTTCATCAGTCTGAAAAAAACCCCAGCATTTGTGATATGGTCATCCTGGTAAGAGCCTCATTCCAGAAAATATGTAAGACATAAGAAACCCAAACCATCAGCAGTTAGGCCACAGCCGAAGTATCACAAGCTCTCCTTCCAAGAGACTTCTGGGATATGCAAAGATAGCAGAAGCTCATGGGAATGAGACAGCACCTCATGGATCTCAGAGTGATACACTGGAATTTACTGTACAAGTGGGAACACTCTTTATGAAGTGAGGATGCCTCCCTCTGTAGAAGGGTAGAAAATCATTTGCACAGACACAAAAATCACATGGTGGTCTTACAGGTGTACAAACCAGCTGGTGCACAACTCTGTGGTGTGAAATATGTGAAGCACAGAGATGAAGAAAAATAATATGCATGTCTCCCTAAAGCAGCCAGTTTTGCTGGTGTGATGTTTAACTTTCTGAACAGACCGGGATGAGTCCAATCTGACTTTTCTGGAGCTGAGCATAACACTGATCAAGTCTGGAGCTGTAGAGCTGTTTGGTTTCTGCAGTCTGCACGGATATGGGCAGTTGTACTTGATAAGACCACACATCTCCCAGCCCAAAGCTGGACCACTTCCTCCAGCTCAGAAAAGGAGAGAAAAAAATTACTTAGCTTGCAGCACTGTACATCCAGGGCCAATTTCCACTCTGAGCCCAGACTCAAGGGCAATCTGTTCAGTACATCTTGTGCCTCTACTACATGGGGTTTGAGTTTGGTTTGTTGCTGATACGTTGGGGTTCTTGCTGATTTTTATTTTTTGACTGTGCCAAAGGAGAAAAGCACCAATGCGTTCTGCAACCAGACACATCTTCACCTCGTGGGGTGGGAAGAAAAACAGGACACAATTGCCACTTGTATTAAAACTGAACATCCCAAGCTACCTTCCCCTCATGGCAATGCTGGAGCCCGTGAGCTTTCAGATATCAAACCCCCAAACCCCACATATGATCCACAGAAGGTCACATATGTGCAAACACCAATGCTAGGGAAAGCCTCAAGACATTCTCAACAGCTTCCTGAAATTATAGTTTATCCAACTAGGCTTCAGACTACAATTAGGAAATAAAAACATTTAAATTACCTTGTCATTAGAAACATTTAAATTATCTGTGTGGGTTTTTTTATTATTTTAGCAGAAGTATTTTTCTGACACTAATTATAAACACACAGAGGAAGACACACTAGCATTTGCTATGAAGTAGATATTCTTTAAGTTGTTGAGCTTGCCTAATAAACCACCAGGAGTTTTATCATATTCAGAAAACACTTAGAAATCTGATCTACAAAGCTTGCAAGAACTCCCCAAAGGCATGTGTCTGTAATCTTTGGCTCTCTCATAACCTAGACAAGAAGAAAAACTGAGCTCCACCTTATCCTCCTGGCCGTGAACATATCGCTTTACCGTCTCGAGGTAGCTGCCCAGATTTAACCATGCCATTTTAATTTTCCTCACTTTCAAGGAAATGAAGCTTATTATTTCAGTCCTGTAGGTCTCTTATTAAACTAAACCAATAAATCCCTCCCAGTGCTGTCCCAGCATTAAGGACAAGGGGAGCTTTAACACGCACAGTAGTTTGAAGGGACATCTAAAAATAGAGCCCATTTTGCCAGTTCATTAAGTAGCTCTGGGATCAAGCGACGGTGACATCTCAATTGATTTCAAAGGAAACTGCACTATCAGGGACACGCGGTCCTGGCACTGCACCAGCACGAACAACTGCCCTCGGAGTCCTCGCCTGGGCAAAGCTCCAGCGTGACCAGGCTCTTAATTAGGCGAGATGAGGAGCAGGATTATGACAGTCTGCACTGTTTAACTGCAAACAGTTTGGCAATCCCTTGCTGATCTACAAAAACAACTCGGCACACAGAGGTTGATACAATTTAATAAGTAAACTGTTTTTCTGCTGCCCTTGCAGAGCCCCTCAGCTGTTGCCTTTGCCTTCAGTGAGCCCACCCGACTCCCCACAGCACAGCCTGGCTGGCTCTGCTGAGGAGCACTGGCAGCATGCAGACCAGTTTATCCTGGTGGTTTGGGAATGAAGCTATCAGAATCAGGCTGAGAAGCCTGCAGCATTAAAAATTATGTCCTACCTGCACTGGCAAAGCAAGTCCACCAGCAAGACTACCGCCCTTCTTCAGAACAGTCATGTGAAGGAGGAATGGCTGTGCACCAGCACCAGCTCCATGGGAAAATTCCACATCTTCTCTGTCCTGATCTCCAGACATGACAATATTTCCTCAAGTAGCACTACCCCAAACATTTAACCATTAATTGCCCCAACACAGCTGTCCGTGGGGTAGCTGTCAGGAACCCAACAGGCCCCCACGAGGAGCCAGCACAGACTCTTCAGAGCCATCACAGACTCTTCAGAGCAACCAACACAAACCTTCAACTATTACTTGCACAAAGTCCTTCTTTCTAGTCCCTTGAGACAAGCTGTGCTGCAAAGCCTCTAACCTTAAAAAAATTTTCAAGATTTTTTTTCTACCGTCTAGTATAATTCTAGCTGTTTCAGTTATTTGTGCAATTACTTATTGCTTTATGGGGCACAGCATGCTTTAAGTCATAAATGTATCTGCTAGGCAGGGAACTCCACATGTCCCTTTGCCTTGTACAGAAAGTAAAATACCTTCACTTTTAAATTAGCTCTTTTTCATTTTAATTGAATCCATCTCACAGATAAATTACAAACTGCAGCACTATAATTTATGAGAATTAACTTTGCAAGTGATGCAGAGGACACGGATTTTCTAATCTTGGACAGCACTGAGTTATGCCTTACTGCTCTGTTTTAGGGCATGTACAAAGCTCACAGATCCTACCTAGAAGGAGGCTGATGAGTGGGGACACACTGCATGAGGGGCTGTAGCACACAGGGGCATTTTTCCAAAACACAGCACATCTCAAAGACCAGGGAGCTCCCTAACCACAGGGCTCATAAGAAGTTCAAATTAAATCCAGACTTAGCAATTTTTGGTACCAGCTAAATTGCTCCCTTCTTTCACACAGCACTTGCATTGCTGCTCCTCTTTTATGACACAAAAGCAGAGAATGATTTGGAGGCACCGATGGAGGAAAAGAGAAGGAACATCACCTCTGCATCAGCACTAATTCAGCGTCTTGAACTGGCACAGCTATAAAACCAGCACCCTTGTTGCACCCCTGGTGCAAAGCTGACAGGGCAGACAGCTGATCTACACATTCAACAGGGAGACCACAGGACGGCTCAAATTTGGGCTGTGTTTGGCAACACTGGTGAAACAAAGCCTCCACCACTTCCCCAGAATCTCACCTGGGAACTACATGAGCTGGTACCACCAGGTGCAGCCCATACTTCCTACTTCCCAGAAAAAGGGGAGGGGAACCCAAGTCCTCCTTTACTTAATTTTAAAGAAAGCGTTGGAAAACTCTTAGTTCATGTGCATCAAGAGATCAGGAAATCTGATAAACAGTCAAGAACTGGAGCTGCCCAGCTTTCTGAATAGGTGGAAATGCCAAATAAACAAAACGAAAGCTTTTAAAGCGGTGTCNCACTGATCAGAGGATGCTGGCAGGTTCTCGATGAAGCAGGGTCCCAGCTGTGCTGGCTCCAATGACTCACTGGTCAGAGCTGCAGCTAAGCAAAGAACACTCCATTTTCAGATATCCGAAGAGTCACTAAAATTATTAATAATGTTTTGAAGAGAAAAAACTTCTAAAAAACATCCTTTTAAATAGGAAGAAATGCAGGAAATGGCTAACACAGCCAAGTTTTCCATGAAACACATATCACAGACAACACATGCCTTGGAAACAGTAAGATGTTCCCAGCTAAACAGTTCCCAATCCTTTTTGGACCAGATTACTCTTCTTCTGCAGTATATTATGATTTCCACTAGAAACAGCTTTTGAGCTAAAAGAAATACACACAAACAGAACCCTGCTGTTCTCTTTTTTATGCTTTATCCTTCCCCCTGCAAACATCAAGAAAGCAAGACACATGCTTTCCATGCAGTTTAGTCACTGCCCACGAGATGTCTCTATGTGCTGCAGAGAGATCCCATTAGACCAGTCTTAGTAAACAGCATAGACCTAAGGGATTCCATGAGTGCATGACAAAAATGGAACTCAAGCAGTGTGAAAGCTGGTTCAGCTACTCCATTGTTTTGTTTAATACATGCTCAGTTCATGCTCAGCACAAATCTGGAGCTTTTACATCATAACAAACAAAAAAATTATCTCTTTTTTCTTTTATTTTTTTAAAATTACAATATTTTAATTCCCGATGAGGGACGAAATATGTAATAATCACTTCCCAAAATAAACAGCTCTCCTGAGAATGAAACAAGACCTTCTTAATACCGATGTCAACCAACAGCTGCAGAGAGCATTCCCATGACACCACTGGCAGGAGCTCTGGATTTCAGCTCCAAGCTGGCATTTTATACCATTCTGAGTGTACAAGAAGATATGGAATATGCAACAATTAAGTGTCTTTCATACCTGCACCTTCAAAGATCTGAAGCATTATACGCTATAGATGCTGTACAGCACATCTCAAAAGAGTTTTACCTGATCCCAACCAAGACTGGACAGTGTACATGGTCAAAAATTTGCAGATGTACTGAGACATTCACACTACCTCAAAAATTCTNCACTTTACCAAGTGCCTGCACTCGGAAGTGACCCTAAGCCTTCAGTAAAATGCAGTGGTTTCTAGACAGGGAATTATTCATTTTAGGAGGCACAAATCCCCAACAGTTTTTTTTGTATCTCTTAAAATTGTACAGAGTAGTCACACACAAACCTTCACAAGAAACAAAACCTGACATTCACCAGCACACAGAGAGCAGCAATATCTATCTGCCCATGCCCGCTCTCTAAACAAACTGGAAATGCACTATGGCAGAGCTGAGCTACTCTCATCTTTGGTAACGTACTATTAACTTTTTACAAGACTCTCCAAAAGCCTCATTAATGTGTTTGACACCATGTGTAGACCACTGATCAGAGGATGCTGGCAGGTTCTCGATGAAGCAGGGTCCCAGCTGTGCTGGCTCCAATGACTCACTGGTCAGAGCTGCAGCTAAGCAAAGAACACTCCATTTTCAGATATCCGAAGAGTCACTAAAATTATTAATAATGTTTTGAAGAGAAAAAACTTCTAAAAAACATCCTTTTAAATAGGAAGAAATGCAGGAAATGGCTAACACAGCCAAGTTTTCCATGAAACACATATCACAGACAACACATGCCTTGGAAACAGTAAGATGTTCCCAGCTAAACAGTTCCCAATCCTTTTTGGACCAGATTACTCTTCTTCTGCAGTATATTATGATTTCCACTAGAAACAGCTTTTGAGCTAAAAGAAATACACACAAACAGAACCCTGCTGTTCTCTTTTTTATGCTTTATCCTTCCCCCTGCAAACATCAAGAAAGCAAGACACATGCTTTCCATGCAGTTTAGTCACTGCCCACGAGATGTCTCTATGTGCTGCAGAGAGATCCCATTAGACCAGTCTTAGTAAACAGCATAGACCTAAGGGATTCCATGAGTGCATGACAAAAATGGAACTCAAGCAGTGTGAAAGCTGGTTCAGCTACTCCATTGTTTTGTTTAATACATGCTCAGTTCATGCTCAGCACAAATCTGGAGCTTTTACATCATAACAAACAAAAAAATTATCTCTTTTTTCTTTTATTTTTTTAAAATTACAATATTTTAATTCCCGATGAGGGACGAAATATGTAATAATCACTTCCCAAAATAAACAGCTCTCCTGAGAATGAAACAAGACCTTCTTAATACCGATGTCAACCAACAGCTGCAGAGAGCATTCCCATGACACCACTGGCAGGAGCTCTGGATTTCAGCTCCAAGCTGGCATTTTATACCATTCTGAGTGTACAAGAAGATATGGAATATGCAACAATTAAGTGTCTTTCATACCTGCACCTTCAAAGATCTGAAGCATTATACGCTATAGATGCTGTACAGCACATCTCAAAAGAGTTTTACCTGATCCCAACCAAGACTGGACAGTGTACATGGTCAAAAATTTGCAGATGTACTGAGACATTCACACTACCTCAAAAATTCTAGAGTCTGTATCATCCTTCTGCTAATGTATGTGAACTGCATGGCTGTGACAGCATTTCTCTTGTTCCGGTGCCATAAGGGTGTTATTTTTAGGTTGTTAAAGGCAGTTCATCTCCTTCAAAACTGGGCAGTTATCCAAACAGCCAAAGGAGAGACAGGCTGTACTGTATCTGATGCTTTATGGGAAAAACCCTCATTCACAAAAATAAAGACCATGCAGAACCTGTACTGTAGATAAACTCGTGTTTCTATAACTCTGCTGACTCGGCTTTCAAATATATCACACAGGAAGAGCAAAAATGGTAACTCTGGGAATTGTCTACACTGTTATTTACGGTCAAGTAAGAAAGGTTATCTTCCACTAGCTCAAGCAACAGGAGATATTTCACTATTTGTACCGGCATCACATTTACAGTACTGGGCCCTGGGTGGAAGGTTTTTCTCTGGCCTTGCCTTTAAGATGGAGGCAGTAGGAAAGGCCCAGAAGGGCTAGGAGCCAGGCACAGAGAATGATGAGAGTGCTCTGAGGAGCTCCCCCCTGACATAAGAATGGGCTCATGTTAATGTCTCCTTGACAGGTGAATTTTTCAATGTGTGAGAAACAGTAATTCAGTGACACTGCATCCCTGGAGGCCTTTCAGCACTCTTCCTCCTCCCCAGCTCATGTGAAGTGTGCCAACACCTTCCCCCAGCCCTGACCAATGTCACAACACCACAACCAGCCCATCCACTGATCAACACCCCCTCAACAAGTCCAACTGCAATTGCTTATTTTAATATGATAGGGCTTCTAGAAACAACACACACTGTGTGAACGAGATTTGGTCTCCAAGCATTCTGTCATTTTTTCTTGCCCCAAATTCCTAACTATATTTACTCTGAAAACTTGCTTTTGGAGTCAGGGTAGGACCCCATGTGTCTCATCAGCAACAGCATTAGTGAGGGCACCGCATGGGCACAGACTGCTGGACAAGACTGTATCTCAGAAAGGTACAGTACAGCCAGACTTTCAGCAAATTCAGCATTTACAGCTGAGCAGCAGTTCTGAGCCATGCCAAGGTACAGCTGGACCTTGCCCTTGCCTGCCCCTTCCAAGGGTGATGTGGCACAGGGCAGGATCTGCAAACATTGCCAGCCATCACCATGAAGAGAAGAGCTGTTGAACCCTTCCCAGTACATTAACAAGCCCCACACCAGCCTTTTCAATTTCTTCCCCCTTCCCCCACCGTAAGTAAAGTCCTTCATTGCTAAGCAATGAAATTTCTGCCAGGAAAATCTTTTTCTTGTTTTTCTCCCAGCCATGCAGTGATGTTTGAAGAGTGAGCCATGTTTCTGCAGCCTGTGTTGAGTCTGCAGTGCCCTAATGGGAACAAACACTCCAATACTCCAAGTAACGAGGGCCCCTCTCCACGCCCTGCACACATTTAATTGTTGAGTTATGCTTCCTGTTCCTTCTCAATGCTAATGCTTTCTCTGAAATTCTCTCAGCGTTTCCAGAAGAACTTTTGACCCCAAGACTGTTTTTAAAGTTATGGCATTGTTATCCTGTTCTTCATTATGCTTGCATGGCTACAGGTAATTATGTGTGGATTCCCTGGTAAGACAGAAAGGCTCATGACAGAAAACAACTAGTCAGTCCTACAGCACAGAAAAAAAATATAAATGGAGAGGAGTGGAGTTAAACAAATGCAATTCTTCACATTCACCAAACGGGTTTATTTATCCCCTTTCTGCTACATGTCTTGCATGAAAACCACAAGTGGGTTTTGGCAGGGATCAGGTAACCCAGATCATGCAGGGAACAGAAGACATCCTGTTTCTGTTGCTGGTGGGAGGGTGAAGAGCTCGCAGGGTCATGGCTGTCTCTGTGTGCAACGCACCAAGCACTGACGTGAAAGCACACTTCAGGTCATCTCAAAATGATTAAATATGAGTAGAAAGGCCTTGATACCCCACAGCAGAGGGTCATGGAGCTGGGGTTGCTGCCAGAGGTGGTGTCTCAGGCCTTGCCTGCCTGCTGAGCTTGGGCACAGGGAGGCAAATTCCCTTCCAGCACCCCCTAAAAAGGAAGAGATAAGAGTGACCTCTTTTGTACAGTTCTATTCAGTATGGAACAGACTCAGCTCAGGGTCCTGCCTCCAGCATCAGGAATGACAGATGCCCAGGGGAGAAGACAAGATTTAAGTACAGAGGAGCAGTCCCTAGCCTTCCATCCCTGCCTCCAGCAACTACAGGTCCAAACCTTCTGAGGCAGACACCCTCTTGCTGTATTTACTAACCTGTGGGAATTTCAAGCCGTTAATATAAAGCTGGTTACTGAAGCTAAATGTTTAAAAAATACTCAGACCATCAGATAGACACAAAGGCAAGTAACTTTTAAAGCAACTAAGAATGGTACACGCTTCTGTCTAGGGACCAAAAATACCCCAAATTCATTGGACACTTTGCAAATTCTTGGTAGATGAGCTTTCTCCTTAGAGTTCACTTCCCAGGCTGCTCCACCAGCCAGCAACACAGTGACAGATTCAATTTCAAACAGAAACACTAGTAAAAGTGAATTAGAATTAAAAACAAATCATCCAAGGCAAATACTATCATATTATCCTACTTTGCACCTGGACATAAATAGTGACATTTCAGAACAGCAGTGTCAACTGTACATAGCAAAATATGGATTGAGGTGGAGGAGTTTAAAATCCCCAAAATGTCTCAGGATTGTTTAGGACAACACAACTCTCTGACATTGTTTTTGTGTCTGAAGTTAAGGAATGTTTTGGACAAACTGCTCCAGAAAGACATTCACTGTTAGGATATTAATATAATCCCTTTTCTGCTTGGCAGCACAAGTCTTTATAAAATTAAAACTTTAAAGCATGTTTCATGTTAAAAAGGGCTTTACATAAGGAGACTACAGCAGAACTCCATTTAAATTGTATTATGTGATTTTTATTAATGAAATTTAACAAGTGGACTTTCAAGTAAGACTTAAAGTGATACTTCTTTTAAACTACAATTTTGAACTGTCACTAAACTCTTCTGCTGCATCCTGCAGAAACTGAGACTATTTCTCTGCCTGAAAATGATGGAGCAGAACTTAAGAGTTGAAAAAACAACTGCTCATGGGGAATTTTTTAATCACCAGCATCTAGAAAATATAATTTTCCTTGTTACTGTTTTTTCATAGATTTTTTAAAATAAGCCAGGTTGAAAGGGACCTTGGAGGGGTGTCCCATTTTAAAACAGTGACAACTTACATCAGTTTCCTCAAGAGCCTGGTTGGGCTGAGTTCAAAGTGGCTAGAAGGATGAAGATTTGCATGCCTATCTTCATTCCAAATGATTGTTTTTTCTGCCTGGTTCAGCCTTTAGGCAATCAGGCACTAAAGCAGCAAGTCCATCAAGTCTAATAATTATGGCTCTGAATACTCAGCAGTGAATTATATTCACAGAGAAGTTAATGACAGAATACCTTTGAAAAACCTAGAAGCTCCTGCAAGTTTTTTTAGTATCTTCTAGACTTGTTTAAAAATTAGACATTGTTCTGTGTCAGAAAAGGGACAGTGAAGCCTTAGCTGACAGTAAAACACTCTGAATTACTCATTATGCCATAACGACCCAGCACCTGACAGTTTCCCTTTAAGTCCCTCCAAAGTCCTGCAGAGTAAACAAGAAAATCCATTAACCTCTTGTCAGAGGTGAGAAAGGTAACTCCTGGACAGGGTTGAGTTGAGAGTCAGCTTCAAATCTATGTCTGACTCTTAGACTTAGATGACAGTCTCATTTACCTGGTCCAGACCTTGACTACCACCCATCCTTAAAGTCTAATACAATTACATATGTGCTGATTAAAAATAGTCCAGCTTATTTCCCGCTTTAATCCTCAGTCACATTGTCATCCCTTATCTACAGTACAGATATAATGGAATATATGTGAGAAAAAGAGAAGACACATGAATATCATCAAAAGCATGAAAGCAGCAAAGAGCAGTGACTTCCAAAGCAATTTTGCAATTGGACATTATATTTATATATATTTTAACATAAAATCTTGTGATGCTTTGATTGCATACCGGCCTTGAAATCAGCTTCTAAGCTTTGGTATGAAAAATCCCCCCACTCTTGCCAGGTGGAAAAAAGCCACATGATTTTTATCTTTTCCATTCATTTACCTTCCTCCGTCCTGCCTGGTGGTATGCAGTATTTGCACAGCCCAGCTCAGCTCAGGATGCCCAGACCCGAGTGGGATGGATGAAAGTAAAGCTGAGAGGTTTACACAGTACAGACTGCCCACCCTAGGCTGCAGAGCACCCTGTCTGCACTCCAAGACTGACACAGCAATTTCAAGGGGAACACAAACACATTCTGTGCTTTGAAACAGAAACTCAATTATTTCATCTGCAGATCAAGCAAAAACAGAAGAGGTCCTGAAAGTCACCAATAACTTATTACATTTCTTTAAATTACATCGTTTCAACAAAAGGAATGAACAGAAGAAAAGATAACGAAAAAAACATCCTGCTGCTACTCTTCTGAAGTGTTTATTGTAGCAGATTTCTGTGATTTCCCCTTCCAACGAAGTATTCTGAAAGCAAAGAGCTATTGCCATCAGCGGCGAGAGTGCCCGACAGGCAGGCAAATCCCTCTGGCTCTGAGTTAGTGGCCACCACCCAAGTGCCAGCTGCAGTGGCACAGGCATGGACATCAGTGTAGGCTCTAAACTCAAATCCAAGCTGAAGGGCTCTGGGAGGCTCATTCAACTGTGCCCTTATGGTCACATGCACCTCAACCATCTTCAGCTTCCCTGTGAGCCCTATGTTAATCTGGAAGGAAAATACTTGATAAAAAAATCATCACTGGCAACTAGGCAGAGCCTTGTTGGAATAGACATGAGCAAACCAAGTGACAAATAACTCCTAGTGTGTAATGAAAGAGTCATTGGAATGCCAGGGAGCTTAATCCTGAAACCACACATAATTAAATTTTGTCAAAATTGATTTTTATATTTAAGTGCTGCTGAGCCATAGCCTTATTAGAAATTACCAGAACGGGAAGCATGATATGTAGAAGAATTCAAAGCATATTAAAAGTCAAAAGAATGCTTAGATGCCCACTTGAGTTCACACATAAACACTACACCAACATCAGCATGCTAAGCATCCTGCATTTATTTGTTTTTCCCTTCGTCCCCCAGAAAAGGCACCCTAGCATGTAGAAGAGAAGACAGTGAAGAAATAACAAAAATTTGTCAGAGTATTGAGATGTGTGAGAGTGAGGACTGTCAATAAACATTGACCCAAGTAAGTCAGAGATGACAGGTGTAATACCAGCATCATGATAGTCATCCTGGGGAGCAGCCTTTTTGCTCAGGTGTAAGAACATAAAATCAAAACAAATCACCAAACCAGTATGATATCTGAGCCATCCAAAGGTTTAACTGGTATATTGTAACTGTCACAGAAGAGTGTGAGGGGAAGACAAGGAGTGAAAATAAGATAGATAAAAGCTTCAAGTGAATCCACCCGCCTTCCCTTGCTGGAAAACCAGTCCATGAGCTCTTTAGATGAGAAACATCATTTTATTTTTACTCTGTACCATACAATAGAGGCCCAGAAGACCTATGTAGTTTCAAAGAACTGCTGCATTACAAATAAATAACAATAACCCACTTAATCTCTTCTTAATCCAGTCCCGAGGGAATGCAAGTGAGATTATCAACCAGCAGCATTTATTCAGCAGAGCTTCAACTATGGTTCACAGCCAGAAATTCCTATCCCTCCTCCAAAGCGTCTGTTGGCTTCAACAGAGCAAATACAAACTTCAAGACTTGGATCATAAACTGTTAAAGAAGTTTTGTTACAAAAGGAGGGGAAAGAAGAGCATGTAACTGCGTAAGCACTGCAAGAGACTCTGCATCAGATCCAACAAAAGCAGTGGAAGTGGGTGGAAAACAATCGAAGAGAAAAACAAAACCACGATTGCAACATAGGCTGGAGGCCTCAAGAGCTCCTGCTCCCTGTGCTGCTGCCTTGCTGCAGCTCAGAGATTGCAGGGGCTGCAGTAAATGCCATCCCCTTTCCAGCTTCTCCCCCACATCCAGTGCAGAGGAGGGCTGGGTGGGATGGGATTGCCTGGTCCCAAGGGTGTGCTCCATGTCTGGCTGTAGAAGAATGTGACAGCTGCAAATGGGTTTTGAGAGAGAGAGTAAAAATGTCACACCAAAACCACACTTACAGCAACCAGTTTTTCAGGAGATACATTCACTCCTTTCATATCTTCTTCTTCCGGCTCTTCGTTTTCCTTATTGTCAGTGCAAGAGACAGAGTCTTGGACTGAGCAAGTGCTAAGCAAGTCTGGCAAACTGGTAGATGGGTACTTCAGAAGATCCCCTTCAGAAGATTCCTACCCAAGAGATAACACAATATATTACATCACATGCAGAAAAACACCAGTGCCACAGTAAAACTGTTCCACCTCACCTTGCCCAGCGTGAGCTCCCTGGTAACCCTCCCCATGTTATACTCTTCCACGTGCTCAAACTTTTAATGGTCTGGTTATAAAAAGCAGGCTTGGTTTTAACATGTATATATAGTAAACATAGGCCAATACACATAGACTTCATAAAGAAGAATTTAAAATAAATGCTTCTTCAGCAGCCTGTTCCTCCCCACTTTGGGTTTTTAGTAAACATCACAGAAAGTGAACTGAGCATTGACAGACCTCATTACTCATTTCACTGCATCCAAATCTTTGTGCTCCTGTTCCCTCCCTATGGACGCTCCCTTCATATGTTTATCTACCTACACACATAAGAATAATACACTGACAACCCTGCTTAGGACAATACCATGAAAACTGACCCACCAACCCTCTACCAACTCAGTCCCGATGCCCAAGCTTCTGCTTCCAGTCTTTGCCATGTTTTCGGGCAGGCAAACACGTGCCTTGGCCAAAAGCAGTGGCCAGACTCACTGCTTCCAGAACAAATTCTGTATTACTGATCACTCACCAGCTCAAAAGGCAAAGCAACATTTCTGTACTAACAAATAATGCCCAAAGGGAGCTGCTAGGGAACACTTCACCTATCTACACCTTTTCTGAGGCTGCCAGAAATATGGCATAGGCTGTACTGCCTCCTGCTTGTCTTTCCAAGTCCCCCTTCCAGGGACATGAAAACTGTCTTGAGTGCACAGAGCACAGGACAAGCAGATTCACAGCCTGATCAGGAAAGTGAAGTTTTATGCTCTAAGCTTACGCATGATGATTATTTTAATGAGGTCACCACAGGAGCAAGAACTTGATTTTAAGGAGAAATAAATGCAGTCTACTACCTTGTGCTTTGGCAGAGTCCAGCTGTCTAAAGGAAACAAAAAAATGTACCTACTTCAGGTCAAAATGTGGCGTTTTTAGAATAAACACTTCTGAGGTTAATGGCAGACTGTGACCCTGGAGAAAGTCTGTAACAAACTTCAATTGCTAGCAGAAATGTTAGAGAAGTCACAGACTCTTCACTTTGAATACGGTGGAATAAAGCCTCTTGAAAAACATGTGCATGCAGCATCCAGGGAAGCCATAAGAGCATCCAGACGCTTAAGTAATGGAAGCCTGCTTTGGTATGGCTGGGAAAATCTGAAGGTGAAGCTAAGAAAAAATTCTAAAATACTGACACAGTGGTTTGCACCCTGGAAATGTAGGTAAAAGAGTGCTCTGTTTGGGCCAAGATGTTCCTGTCACCACCTCAAAGGCCCTGGAGACCCCCGCCTTGCAGGCAGGTCCTAATTTGAGATCCCTGGGTGCTTTTGGGAGTTGACTGGCCACCCTGCAGCAACCCAGGTCCAGGAGCAGCAGGATATGACCCTTGGAGAAGAGCAAATAGAAGTGAACAGGTTTTTTTAGACAAAGAAGAAAAATATTATGTAATATCCCCTCAACCTCTTCTCTGATAAAGGCAGAATGAAGAGCCCAACTGATAAATGAGTTCCACTCTCATTTCCCTGAAATTTCATGTTCCTTTATCTGTAAGAGCTCCACTCCATGCTATTAACAAAGACAAAATAATGAACTCAAGCCAAGAGATCATCATCAAAAAATCTCAGGCACACAGATAGAACAGAGATGAGAGGTACACAGGCTGTGCAGGCAGGAAGCAGAAGAGGCTCAGAAGAGCCTGTTTTACTTAGCATGTAATTTTAAGAAAATGGTTTTGGCCAAAACTTAGGTAATGTCTGCATGAATAAACACTCATCTGCACACCGATTGACAGTGACAGTACAAGCAAATCATTAATTTGGTCTACACTGTGCTGATTTGCCACAGATTTATGGCAGCTACTGATGTATTTCCCCTTGCGGTGCATTAAATGTAGAGCAGCAAACGTGCGCACGTGACTCCCTATGGAAAATACGCCCTTTTCACACAGCACTTGCACAAACATTTGTGGATGTACGTTTGTGAGACCACCCAGGAGATATCTGTACCTTGCTAGAGACCACCAACTGCACCAGGCCAGCGGCCGAGCGGAGGAGAGCCACGGCGTCCTGGTGGGAGAGCCCCACCAGCGACTGCCCGTTGATCATGAGGAGCTCGTCGCCGGCTGTCAGCCTGCCATCCCTGCAGAAACAGAGCGGGAACATGGAGCTGCAGGGTGGTTCTGCCACAGTGCCAGGCTCCAGTGGAACATGGTGGGAGGTGCAGGCATGGACAACATACGATCTCACTAAGCTAAGCTTGCACTGATCACTGCAGTATTACTTTCTAGAAAAAGGGGCTCAGAAAGGTGCCCACAGGAAATCGTTGTTATAACCAGGGGCATTTCACCCTCTTTGCAGGGCTGAGACTCCTCAAGTCTTCTCTGTGATCCACTGGATTAGGCCAGGGAACAACAGCAAGCGCCATCTTCACCCCAACAGGAACTGCAGGGCTGTCAGTGACCACCCTGAAGTTGTGCAACTGATCCCATAGGACAGACACATCTTCCAAAAATGGACCTGGGGAAAAGCCCTACAAGCCATCAGGCTCCTTGATTTTCCTTCCACCACCAAAGAAGTGTCTGATCTGTCTACAGACTGGACAAAACCTTCTAGAAGAAGCTTCAGTGATGAAACCCAAAAATAAATTTTTAATCTGACAATGCCATACTCTCACCCTCACACTACGGGAGGGCAAAATGCCTAAACTCTTCTCATAAGCCCGAAAAACAGCGATGGCTGTGGATATTCCATCACACCCACCACCAAGAAGGCACCACTGTCACCTCACCTGTGTGCAGAGCCGCCTTCCTCCACATGGGTGACGATGATGCTGTGAGGGGACCGCTTCGACCCTCTGCCTCCCGTTATCTGGATTCCCAGCCCGTCCGTCCCCTTCAGGATGTGCATCTTCCATATGCGGCAACCTTCTCGCTGAGAGAAAATGTGCAGAAAGTCCTTCAATTTGGATTTGGAACACCAAGAAAGGCCTGGGAGGGTATGGGAGGGAGCTGTTTAGCACCTTGCTGCCCATCACCACACACCTGTATAGCCCAAGCTATACTGGTGTTTCTGCTGAGCTTTGCTATGTTAGCTGTGGTCCAAGCAGAGGAGGCAGAAAGGAGGAGGCAGCACAGAGCAGGGTCAGCATGAAGAAGCTTCCTTGCAGGGGTGTTTGCAGCTTTTCTGAGCCACGCAGAGGCACTGCTATTAATGCCCTGATCCTTCCTGGAGCAACCAGTGGCCTCAAATCCCTTCGCCAAACCTCAAGGATGAGCCGTGCAGGGCTGCAGAGGAGCAAGACGTGGTTCAAGGGGGACCTTGAACATCAGGTGCTGCAGCTGCTGTTGCAGCAGGGACAAGACTCGCATCACACAGCAGCATCACTCTGCTTCCCTCTCCAGAGGGGTCTGCAGGATTTGAGACACAGGAAAAAACCATCAACTTCAAATTATGAGCTGCCAATCAAGTATTTCTTATTGGGCAGCTGTCACACAGATTGTAAATAATAAATTCATCTACTGTGGAGAATAATTTTCAGTGTGAGTAAGGTAATAATAAACAACATTCAGGACACCTTTATTGGTTTTGGTTATTTTTAATTGCTATAAAGACTTATCCAAAAAGTGCTTTACAAACTCCAGAGCAATATGAAATGCAAATCAGAAACTAGCTCCCACAAATTCTATTGGCAGGACTGGGCACAAGGAAACACAAGCGTGACAGTATCAGTAGAGCAAAAAAGGAAGTAGAAAAACAAGCAAGCAGGACAAGTAAGGCAGTTGCCAGGATGCTGTCAGAGAGGAGGAACCAGGACGACAGAATTATAAGAAACCCTTGGAAGTTTTTAAGCTTGCAAAACAGCAAAATGCACAATTCAGAGGCAATTTTTAAGCCATGTGTTTTAGTCACCAGGCATCAGGTCAGCTATTTCTAACTGGGTGTGTTATGCACACAAGTAACATTCTCACAGTACCCTAACGCCCAAGTAGCAAAGATGATTAAAATTTCATAGCAAACTGTGAAGAGCATGCACAAATTGCTGCTTGTTTCTGAGACAGAGAACTACTAAATATATCAGCAAACCCAAGGGTTGTGGCAGCAACCTGCAGATTTTAGGCCACGGCTGTTTATCAGAGTATTAAGTGAAGAAAATGTGGGGCTTTTTTCCCACTTGATCCTTGAACCTTTTAAAATACGACTTCTTCAGACAGAGGAACAAAGAGGTCAGTATCTACAACATCTTAAGAATGAAGTGAAAAATAACAAGAATAATTAATAGTTATCAATAATAAAATCACTAATGTTAACATGAATATTAATAATAACCACAACTATGATATTATTAATGGATCCCAGCCCTCAGGCCACAAGTAGGAGAAATAGAAAATCCAGACCAGGTTCCCTAAGAGGTGACCCAAATGTTTGAGCCTGAAACCATACACCTGTGGGTAATTTGTTAACTTGAAAGCCTTGCAGATGGGCAATATCCCAGCAGGTTTAACTGGGATCTTCAATGTCTTCATAAAAGCCTAGTATCCTGCTGAATAACAGGACATGTCAGGACAGAGGATGCTTTAAAATAAATTAGAGTGACACATGAGACACTGTGTTAAACACAGGGGCAAGAGTCAACTATATTTATCTAGCTAAAAAACAGACCTGAACTATAGCATGAAAATGCTCCAGAGACGTTTTATTGCTATGAAGTACCTTGCACACATAATGAAGACAGTACAACAGAGAAATACAATCTCTCTGCCTCCCCCAACCAAGCCCAGGCTGAAAGGGTGACTATCCATTCTCCTTATAAGATGCCACTTTAAATGTCCCGTTGTTAAACCAAGTTTGGAAGCAGACTTTCCAATAAAGTTTAACAATGCCGTCATAAAATTGTCTTTAATGACTAGCAAAAGCTTTTTGGAACATAAGTTACACCAAGGCCCATAATGTCCCTGGCTTGAACACCTTAGCACTCTTCACTATCACACATTTTATTACAAAAACTCACGAACTTATTCTTAACTAACCAACTCTCAAATATTCATATACAGAGCACTTAATAAGAGCAAATGGCAAGACTGCTGCACTTGATGCAAGCAACAATCTCATTCCCTTTGAATGCCCACTAAAATCAAAAGCCCTTGCAAAGTAATCAAAAGCAATTACAAAGTAAAGCACTACTCCAAAAGAAAGTCCAAACGTGGGCAGAAAACCACATTCACAATAAAGACAACAAAACCATCTGGCACATGCCCCAACATGTATTTCTTTCACTCATTTTCAAATGCCACAGTCACCAGCTCCTGTGGAAGAAAAGGTTGTCCCTTCAGTCCTTGGTCAGTTGTAGACGCTTCACTGGGAATAAACAACTCAGGTCATCAGATGGAAATCAGAACTCCTCACTGATCTTTCCCTTTTCTTCATAAAACATTCATCGCTCTTCACTTAACCATGCGCTGAAAGCAAACGCCCCCCACCAACACACACGTACCTCTGAGGGATGTCACTCCCAGATTTTGAAAGCTATGTATTAAAGAGCAGACTGCCAGCCTCTCCTTAAGGTCTCTGGAGAAAGGGGCTGTCCAGCAGAACCCCCTTTCCCTCTCCATGAAGCTACTGTGTCTTTTGTACAGAGCAGCACGGGATACTTCACAGCTGGCTAAAAATGGTGCTGCTTTGAACGTGCATCTTATGTGAGTCCACCACAGGAAAGACTCAATGGTAAAGCTCTGTGCCAATTCCAAGGGTTTGTAAATGCATTTAAATTTTACTTAAAGCTGGTTTTGTTGAGTTATTGGGGATTCCCAGGTTCAACTACACAAAGCTTAAATGCTCTCAAAAATAAGGAAAAAAAAAGTAGTAACGAATGTGTTTATTTTTGAAAATTTTTGAAGTATCCTATTTTCAAGCTTTTCTTCATGAACAAAAAGCAGCTCACTTAGTCTTCAAATGAAAGCCAGGGTTTTGGTGCGTTCACTTCACTCCAGAGACTCGCAATACCCAAAGGAAACTGCAAGTGTAGTTAGATTTGGCATTTTGCAGGTATGATGAAGGCTGCCCTTGGAGCCTGCTTAATCCCTGCCCAGAGGACAGTTTAAATGCTGACCAGTCTTCTTTGATCAGCTGCAGGATTCCAGTTGCTGCTTGGCTGCTGTCAGTTCTACATTTCTGTTAACATCTGAATTTTTCCCATCCTCTCAGAATTATTCTCACAGCTTCACTTATAAATAACTCAGAATAACCTCCCCCCAGTTTTCTTCTCCAGTGACACAAGAAATCTGTACATGTGTGCTCACAGCTTTTGGTGCAAAAGCACTTCAAGCACAAATCACAGATGTGCTGATGCCAGCTCATTCTCAAGCTCCAGAAATCCTCATCAAGGACAGAGAGTGAGGCTCTACCAGCTCCTACTGCAGCCAGGGACCAGGTGATACCCAGCCTTGGTTACTCCTCTGGGAGACTAAACTATATCCCTTAGCCAAAGGCCACTCACAAGCACTGTGTGCAGCGCTTGAGAACAGCTCATGACTTGTATTTAACAATCCAAAAAATATCATGCAATTCACCTGAGATTGGCCAAGATGGACAGTCAGAAAGACATGCTTTGCTTTGAGTTTCAAAGCAATAAGAAGAAAAATTCATTGTTGGGGACTTGACCAAACTTCAACTCTGCCCAGATCCAACCCACGGACTCTGCTTGTAATCCCAGGCAGCAGGAGCCCTGCCTACATGGGCTCCTCCCAACGAAGGATTTCATGGACATGATGAACCAACATTTGTCAAAATCAATCTCAGAGGAGGAGATGAGATTGGGTCATCTCTTGAAATCCCTTCCAGACTTGCATTTTCTGACTTCCATCACACAGCAAGCAGAAGCACAAATGGTCAAGTCAGGCTGCAGCTGGACTAATGGCTAATTTCTGTTCTCTTGCAGTTACATCACTCTTGGTGACTCAACATTCCTCCCAACTTGGCTCTTTCAAGCAGGCAGCCCTTCGGACCAGATTTTTCATCTTGAATCTGATCAGCTTCAAAGTGCCTAGGTTACATATAACTAAAATGTTTTAAAAGACAGTGTGAACATTCTACTTGGATTTACAGCAGAGTGGGGGGCCCACGGGGGAAGGGTCACCTTATGTAACAGACCGCAAGTGAGAATAGGGAATGCAACTGGCAGCTTCCAGTGGGTCCCCACAGGCCATTTTTTCTCCACCATGAAGCCATTGTACATCAGGCAGCCTCTGCTGAGAGCAAGCCTACATCTGGAATAAACTAAGAGTGCTGCAGATCAGAAAGGGAGCGCACTGCCAGCACGATGTGGGGAAGCTCGCCTTCCGCCTGCTCCGAGTGCACACCACTGAACGCCCCATTTCATAAGCACGTCATTAATAAAACAAAAAGGAACATTTTTTCCTCTGAGTGTTGAGGAAAATAAATAAATAAATAAATGAGCAAAATACATTGGAGCCATTCTTTTCCCCCACTTCCCATTCACTAGCTAATTGCGGGGGATTTTCAAGGGGTTTGACTTATTTTGACTGTGCTGTGTTCAAGAAGCTGCAAATCTGTATATACAAAAGAAAAAAAAATGCTTTGAAATCTTTTATTAAAGACAAGCTTGGCAGGAGCAAGGTGTAAACAAATGGAAAACAGAAATACCGTAAGTAGTTAAAACGCCAGACAGTAAAATGGAAAATGTAAAATAGTTGTCTGCAAAAAAGCACTTTCTGTCACAGCAGCAATTCAGAGAAAGCTGATGTAAATATGTAACAATTTAAAAACAAAACCAGAGATAAGCCCTGATAAGAATATCAATAACCATGCAAAGTCTGTATGACACACTGGCTGACTGACATGGACCTGACTGTAGCTCACAGGATGGCTCCCTACCTATGCAATTCTTTGTGGATTTTTACTGTCTGTCTGCAGGGACCAGTTGCCACTTACAAACTTCACAGCATTTCCCATTAGGTGCAGCAGAAGCAAGCAGCGAGATCTTCCTCACCAGCCATGAAGCTGCTCTGAAAACACAACACTTAAGAGAAAGTTCTAAGTTCCATGCTTTATAAAAATTTACTTCGATAAGGTTCACATCAGCTGTCAACCAGCATGCTGATCACACAGAGCTGAAAACCAGCACAAAATGCCCCAAACTGAAGCATATAACATTCAGACCTATAGCTCAACAACCTTCTCTACATGAACAGGGAGAACATTGGGATGGCCACACCAGCAAATACCACTGCCCAGCACCCTTCACTGATGTGACATAAATTAAAAGCACTACTCTCAGTTCCCAGCCCCACCTTGGATCACATTCTGTCTCCTCCCATTATTCCCCATTCCCCAGCAGGCAGGTGGGACAGACAGACTCGTAGCTGGGGAATTAACTTGCACCATCACATATCGAGTAAGCAGCTTGAACACGTCAGCCTTAAGATACAGTCAGAAACCATCACTCTTCACAGATATTAATGTGAATGACTCAGTACCAGAAAACCATGCCAAAATCTGATTTTTGCAGATTCATAACAAAGCAATTATTTCATTATTGGATAATGAGTGTATTTTTAGTCTGATCTTAGCCAGGTTATTTTTAAGGCTGATCTGAAAGCAAGACTCCTGCTTTCATCTACTACCCTGGGTTTTGTTTTCATTGTTGCACAAGCAAGCTAAACAACTGTAAGATAAATCAAAAGTAGGGGAGGAAAATAATCTTAAACTTCTTTATCAATCCTTGCTGCCTATGAAAGTTTCTTAATGCTGAACCACTGAAGCCCTTGGCTTCTACCTCTGGATGATGTAAGCCATACAGTGCATCTCCTACACTACTTAAAAGAGGGGGAAAACCCCCAAACCCAATAGGAATCACACAGTATTGATGTTATAAATTCTCTGTGCCCTCAAAGTAGGAGTCAGGAGCACAGACACAACTGTGATTGTGTTCAAGCGTCGGTTTCTGATCTCTCAAGTCCCCTTGTTTGGACAAACAGCCACCAGACACTTGGCATGTTTTCACTAAAATTTGAGTATTTTCCCTATGAAAAAAGAAGTGGCCTTGGGGATGGAGCCTGGGGAACAGTAAAAAGCAAAAACATAACGTCCCTCAAACACAAATACGTAATTAAAATACACAAAACAGGCATCACAGCAGAGTGGATGAAAATTCCATAACTTTAAGCAAGACTGCCACCCAGGGATCCATCTCCTGAGACAGACAGCTGGATGACATCATTTCCTCAGAAAGGGCTTTAAACATTTTATCAGCCGGGGCAAGCACCTGAACTATACCATCACCCCTTACTAAAATGCACTGGAATCATTTGTCATCCTGAACCATCACCACCTGGATTGCACGTCTCTGAACTGTTCCACTCTTGCCATTAGCTGAATCATTATTGTGAGATCAGACAAAGGATGTTCTCCTCTGTCTCTGACCCTGGTGGTTTTCTGCGTGGCAACTGCCCCTGAGGAGCTCAGGCGTTTAAGGGATAAAAGTGTTTGCACTCCACCGAGTACCTCACCCAGTCTCATGCTCTTGGTGGGCTTTTGGGAATGACTGGTTGGTTAGTAGGAAGTTTCTCAGAAAACACCCTTGCAGCCTGCAGCAGATTAAAGCCCAGCCTAGAGTAGATCACCATATACTGATGTCAGCTAAAGAGGTGTGTCTCATGGGGTCTGGTATTACATCCGTCCCCAGCAAGAATCTTTTACGTTTGCTCAGTGTTTTCAGCACTCTGCCTCAAAAATTAAGTTTATGTAACTTTGTAATTCCAACAAATGCCTGAAACATCACAGCACCTAAGCAGACATCATACTCTATTTTTAGGCATTTCCACTTGGCTTCAACTATTCGCATATGATTAAAACATAAAATCACATTAACTTGAATTTCAGCTAGCCATTTGCATTTCAGTTGTGGGTTTGCTGTATCTTTAATATGGCACACAAAATATTAAGAAAAAAAGGCCCTAACACCCACTTTCTGTGTAGGTGGGAAATGCTTTTGTATGGGTGCTTTCACCTATGGTTTATGACAGCTGGGTATGGTTGAGACCTCCTGCAACAGAACCTCAAACACTGCTGTGCTGCCTTTGGGGATAGCTCATTTCCAAGAGTGAAGACCTTGTTTCAAGGTGACACAGTAAAACCAACACATGGTAACTTACCCATTACTAGACTATCTCTACATCCAAGCACCCTTGGAAAATGCAGTACAAAAACAAGATAAAAAGGACAGGCTGCAACTCAGAATTAAAGTCTACAGCACCACAACTCCAGCTATCACTTAAATCACAGCAAAGGCAGGCAGAATCTTAAGTCAGTTGATAAAATTTGACAGCAAAAGACTTAACCCCAGAAAATTGTGACGATTGTTGTTTTATGGCAAGGTGGAACATAATTGGCAGCGAAAAATATTAACTGTAATTTCACTGCTAGTTACATCAAAGCACTTCGTAAAATCTCACACAAAAACAAGGCCAAGTTTTGTCAGAGCTGTACAGCTACAATTAAAAGACAGCCCTTGTCCCTAAGAGAGTTTACAACACAAAACAGGCAACAAAGAGGGAAGACATGCTTATCACAGCGCACATTAAAGCTTCAAGACAGTAGATAGCCCCAGGATCCACGTTAATGAAAGCTGGAAGAAAACACAACAGATATAAAGACATTAACAACTGAATCAGATTCTGAGAAAGGCCTTTACATGACTAAAAGTATCTACATTAACACCTAAAACCAGTGTTATTTATGTCTAAACCGTGCATCATAAGAATCCCATAAAAGCCTTAATGAAACAGTAATTACTGCTTAGGTTGCCAAAAATATTTGATGTAAAGCAACTTAGCTTCAGTAGCTTCACTGGACTACCTTGCTCATAGCAAATTTTACATTTTGGTACAGCAAAAGGGTGAGAATTTTTTTTTTCACATCAAGTTTAACAAAATAGTAAAATGCTTAAGCCCATTACATTATCTCAAGCCTCATATTTTAACTCCTGTAATGTACTATTAGCCTTCCTCTTCTGCTTGGCAAGATAAGGAACATTTTCCACTAACCAAAAGTCAAGGTAATGCTGGCATTTACCAACACTAATTGGCAAGTACTGCTGTAGAAAAGCTGTCAGCCTTCCCTGACTGCAATGTAAAATGCAATTCAAAAGCATTCATCCCCTCACCAAGATGAGCTGTGTCAGTAAGAAAGCAGTAATGGGCCTGAAGAATGAGGAGAGCTGCTGATAAAAATGTACCATGCAGTACAAAAACAAGTGCTGGCTGGCTCTCTACATACAGACACATATGTGCACACCTGTGCACAGGCTCACACGTCTGGAGAGGGCTGTGGTCCGTGCAAACTGAGCTAAGTTAGGCTGTAAGAGCAAAGCTGGCTAGTCGGGCACACTGCCCTAGGGCCTGAGACCAGAGCAATGGGGTTAACAGCATGAAGCCAAGATCGTGAAGCACTGCTATAACTCAGACCTACCCAAAAACCTCTATGAGGCAAGGCATTAATATTCCCTTGCCCTCCTCCTCTTAATTAATAAATGGTACACTGACTTAAGAAAAGCATCTCACACAGTTTGCAGAACCACCAGACACTGATCTGTTTCCATCCCGGAAAGGCATCCTACCACAACCCCACTCCACAGTGCCACCACCACCCAGGACACCCTGAACAACTCCCACGCCATGTGTCTTTGCTGCTGGAAAAAAGTTAAATGCACAGCCCCAGCTGCTCTCACCTGCCTCCCTTAACTATTTAAGCATTTTCACTCTGCCCAATGTCCTTTACACAGTTTCCACCAGCCACTGATAGATTTGGATCTGGATTTCAAGAGCTTAATATTTTGGATGCTTATAAAGAAGTAAGAGAATTCAAGGGAATTCTGGGGATGTCTTGTTTTTGCTTTTTACAGCTGGGTTTTTAAGGGCTTTCAGAGAATCCTGCTGGGGCCAGAGGAAGCCAAGGTGGCTAGTCCAGTCTGGTACAACTCATCTTTGTCCAAGCTTCCTCTGGCTTCATCAATGAAAGCCAAACCTGGCTAAACCTGAAAGCCAAACTTCTCATCATGCCAGCCAAATCTGGATCAGTTTAAGTCCCCTTTGATAACCACACTCCAGTCCCTCACACTCCTCATCTGGTCTTTGCAAACCTCACTCCTACTGCTGATCCCTGCCCATGCCAGCTGTATCTAGCCATCTCTGGACACTCCTTAGGGACTGAACAACTACAGAAGCAGTCCACAGATCTGCAAAAAAAACCCAGGACATATAAACTAGGAACAAGACTGAGGGATTCTGTCCTACCAGTCAACACAGTGAAACCACAGGACTGGTATATTGTGAGGAAAACTCACGGTTTCCTTTTCTTCATCACTTTTAGTGGACCCCAGCAGCCCATCCCCATATTCCTCGTCCATCTGTGCCTGTATAATTACCCTGCAAAGCTACACCCTGTCTCAGGCCACAGAATAAAAGAAGTAAACTTTGATATCTGTGTTTAAGCTCCCCAATCATCACAGGATGTGATGGGTCATTACTCCAGCTCAGAGACTGCCTAATTTTAAATCACTGCCCTTGATTCCCACTGCTGCCAGCCTAGGTCCTCTCCAAGGTCAGTTCTGCTTTCCAGATCTTAGAGATCTTCCTGTCAGGCAGATACACAACTTTGCTGCTTTGAATCCCCACATTTTTGAATGTCATTTAGGTTCATCCTAAAAATACTGCAGCATAACTTAACCACCTGTAAACATTAAATGCTGCCTGCTAATTGACAGGTACAATATTTACTGAGGGTTACATACCAGCAGACAGCCTAGCAGATTTGTTTATACACAGCGATAGCAATGCCAAGCACAAGGAGAGACAGATCAAGATATGAGAGATGAAAGCAAGCCTGAAGAAGGGGACTGGCACTTGCACACAAACCAGTAACACAGGAATCTCCTGGCAGGTTCACTCAACAAACAGTACTCATCTCGCCTGTCGTTTCATGATCCAGCATTGCTGTTATGAGCAGCATGCACACTGAAAATGGGAAAGAAAACAGCAGAACAACCCCATGCTTGTGGGAGAAGCGCCCTGAAAGCAAAAGGCACTGAAATAGTGTGGAGATGACTCAAAAGTTCTCCCAGCACAACATCCCCTGCTCACTGGCCACTGCGATCAGCATAGCCATGCAGATGGCTATGACATGCAGATGTCTGAAGATGACATGCAGATGGCTGAAGACATGCAGATGAAACCAAACTTCTCCCCTATTTTGGTTCTTCCAACTAACTTTCTATAGAGAGGGGGAAAAAGGGAATTTTCCTGAACTCCACATTTCGGTTTCAGTAAAGCTCCAATTTGCCCCCTAGGGGGAAGAGACCAGTGGAGAGGACCAGTGAGATCCTCCCACATCCACGCTGGTCCCTGAGTGGCTTCTCCAAGCCTTTCTCCTCCCCCACCTGCAGCCAACCTCTACTCTGCCATAGGCTGGTTCTTCCCCTGAAAGCAAATACAGTGCTCCCCCAGGGCAGAGGGCTGAGAGCCCTGGATATTCAACTGGTCAACATGTGGAGGAGATGGTGAGCACGGGGCAGGCTGCGGGGATGAAGCTGCTTTCCCCATGGAGAGGGTGCCCTGTCAATGCACCCTGTTCCTGCTTGGGAGGAGATAACTCATCCTGCGGCTACACGAGGTTTGGCTCATGCTTGAAGTCTGGAAGGAGGCTGCAACTTCTGACAGGACATCCTGGAGGCCGTTCTCAAAAGGCTCCTGACACTGCTGGATCTCACATGCCTGCGTGCCAGGTCACACTTTGAAAATGGAGCTGGAAGTGAGATCTGAGGCTCCCAAGTTTCTTTATTCCTTGCCTTTTTTTTTTTTTTTTAAACAGGAAACAAATAATTTTGAAAATTTTATTCACCATTCCTATTCAATACTTACTAAGAAACTGAATGAAGCCACTCATATCTCTGACAGCAGCTACCCCACAGACCCTGTAAGTGATGGGTCTCTATAAGGCCCCCTGGTCTTTAGAAAGCAAAGGATGAGCTAGGCGAGCTATTCAGGCTCCAGCTATTCACATTTCTCCTCATTCAAATGTCAGGAAAATGTGATTAGTACTGACAGAGACAGAGGTCATATTTCTAAGCAAAATATTAGAAGGGGGGAAAGAAATAAAAATTTTTAAAAAAAGCAAAACAGAGAAGCTATTTTACTAAATGACACTACACCACAACTGAACAGATTACAGCTCTTGAGTATTTCCAGTGCCTCAGCTATGTTTTTACATTTTACAAAGCCATCCTGTATGTGCTTTGCATTAAAAATGTATTTATTGCTCACATTGATACATTTATGTTCTGAATTTACCAATTTACTCCTCAGACCAAAATGATTCGAAACATCAAGGTAGCACTAGCACG
>VWYI01044709.1:11952-22136 GCA_013399455.1 Anthoscopus minutus | reverse complement strand
AATCATAATATATTAACTATCGTTATCGTTAATGCAATATGTGAAAATAACTCAATATATTATGCAGCATCTTGCCAAGTGTCTTCAGCAGAGAAAATAACCATATATATAACCATATACATAACCATAACTACATGTCATCCTTCATGCCAGTATACTGCAGAGTACTGCCAAAACCTGACTGGAAACTAAAAAGTCATCACCTCCTCAAATAATCTTTAAAGATGACTCCCCCAACACCATTTTTCTGGTATGAAAAAAATGCCTTTGCTGAAGCACTTCTTCCTACAGTATGATTATTATAATAGCAGTGATACAGATCACAATTTTTTTAAAGTGTGAGCGTCTTTTTTCAAAAATTGAAAAGAAGTCTCATCCATTTTACTTCCATTCTGATTGCAATAAAATAAAATAAGCATTTTTATAATCACCCTCAGACCAGTACTCCTGGGATCTGTCTAACTATCTATCTAGAATCACGCTAACCCTTCAAATGAGATGCATGAGCACAGCCTAAAAAGATAGATCTAATATAGATTAAATTTAGCAAGGTAAAGCAATCAAATGCTATCAGCTCAGGTTTCCTTGTGGGTCTATGAGAGCATACTTTCAAAAACTTAACTACAGGTATGACTTTTGTGCAATGATTGCTTCAGCCAGCTGGATGCAAGCAAGTTTAAGTACAGTTCGAGTTGCTGCAATCATGCCTCTAGTTTCAATGCAGACATAACATAAAATCTCCTATGGAGAGATAAATCAAATGCTGAGAGTCAAATACATTTGGTTTCTCAGGTATGGTTCAGGTAATTTACAATTACTAAATTTGCACAGTCGGATTGCTGGTTCAACATGATATAAGGTCTTTGGTTGTGCTACACCAGTTCTCTCTGCAAAAGGGAAAGCAAGGAAAAAAGTTATTTTAAATTAGAAAAAGAGGTGCTAAAACAAGGAACTCATCTGAAACAACATTCCCAGGCAGCCACAGATCAAATCATCTGTGTAATTTTAAACTTCATCCTGAAAACTTATCTTTCAAAGAAAGCCAGGGAAAAGTGCCTTTTTCTTTCCTTGGTTTTTGTCCTCAGTAAATCTGAATGACTTGACATAATGATTTTTCATGCCACAAAATGCATAAACATATCTGAGACTACAATTAGCTTATAGTTACATTAATTAAACTAATCTGATAACAGTCTGCTTCTAATTACTATATAATATTTATACAACTTCACAACAGATGTATATTAGTAAGATGTATGTTACCTCTTTGACAGATTAGGCTAGGACACACGTCTTTATTTTAATTCAAAAGCATAGGGGATAAAAGTCTTTTGACCTCTGTTGTAAGATAGGACTTCAGGCTAAAGGTAGACTAAAGTATTCATTCATGCATCTTAAAATCTAAAATACACTCTGTGTGACAAACTTCTCCCCAAATGTAGGTGTTAAAAGTTATTAGGCATCTAGAACCACTAAAAAGGAGATGTGGTTTAACACACACTAATTTGTATAGGGTGATAAGCTGATAAAAAATAATGAACAACCTAAACAAGACAACAATATTGCATGCAGATGCACATGGTGACAGATGCTGTTATCATGTTCAGTAGGAGTCTGATCCATTATCTTCTGAAGTCATTAGAAATTATCTGGCTTTCTGGAGACTGAAAGAGACTCACAGAGCTTTATGGACTTTTTAATATCATATTAGGTTCCTTTGTCTAGTAGTTAAACTCATAAAGGTTCCTCTCACTGGAAAAAAAACCCTGAATTAGTAAGAAGCACTCTGGTCTTTGAAAGAAATTAGCTCCTTACAGATATTCAAAACTATGAGCACTTTTCTGTAGTTTCATGCACTTTCAAAGACTAGTTTGTGTATGTGTTGCTATCACTACCTTGCAGTGGTATTGTTCTTCACTCTCAATTCTTTTAGAAATGTCTGTTTCACTTAAAACTAGCTCTTAATCTAAGTGCCATCAGGAAACACAACGCCTCTGGAAAACGGTTATGAGCAGAAGTTGTAAAAATTTTAATATTGGCACTGAAGTATTTTTGGTGGCTTTTTGAGGATCACCTGGATATTTTGTGAAGAGACCAAATTTCAGCATATGACATAGCTTGGTCCTCTGTGAAATTAACGGTGTAGTAAATGAAAGAACTTAGAGGAAATGAACAGCACAAATATTCTGTGTTGGTTTGAACTTAAGGGGCTGTTTCTATGCAGGCAGATGTAGAACATTATGGGCTTATCACACACAGAGTCTGAGCCAGCTGGCCTGCACCAGCAAGTCTGGAAGGCATGGAGATCCAAGAGCACAGACTGATGCCTCAGTCAATAAGCTCATTCTAAGAAACAAAAGAGAGGATAAAGTGTGGAAAGAATTTGCAAGGTTGACAGGAGGATTGTATCAATATCTTCACCCACAGATCCCATTCAGGGCCTGTCGTAGCTTCTAGTATGTCCTGTCTCATGGTCCTCTATCTCTCCCAGAACTCCAGAGCTCCTACTCCACAGCTCCTGCTCCAGAGATTATCCCCAAGTTCTTCCTTCCTAGAACTTTCAAACTCCTCTATGCTCACATTTCCCTCATTCATTTTAATACACATAGTACCCTACTACTTCTCTCCAAGAATACTTAAGCTTATTCAGTGTATTTGAGAGCTACTCAGTGGTTGTCAACCCACTTACAAAGAGTCCTCACAATGAATCATTCTATGGAAAGCTTCTTTCCACATTTGCCTTTCCATTGAGAAACTCCTGTATCATCCATTTGTATCTGTGACCCTGGAGCTAATTCTGAGAATTACATCAAAAACTATCATTAATTATTGTACTAAGTAGAGAATTGTGTGTCCTAATAATGCTGAGATTCTAAAGAAATGTAAGCATCAGTGGCTCACCAAAATGTATGGGTCCCAAAATTTATTTGATATCTGGGCTTCATTGATTTCCAAAGGTGACAGAGGAAGTTAATAGCAGAGAGAAGAAATATAGAAGAATGCAAACTGCAAAATATTCCTTGTTTTTGTAGTAAGTGCCCTATCTTTAATAATACATTGCAGAAAAATTATTGTATTTCTGGATATACTGCATGGAATTGTAAAGTTCCAGTTCTTCAGATGTATCCTTTTTTCCAGGCCATGCCTTCTGGCACTTATTCACAATCTTTCTGAACGTCTGTGTTCTATTTAGTCACTCATCAAACTACAGTCCTTAGCCCTGCAAAAAATTTGCTTTTAAGATCTGTGAACACTAATATGGCTCAATGCTACAGCTTGTCCTCCAAAGAGCCTCTGATTTACAGCACTCAAAGGAATTAAAACAGATCCCTATCTGTATGTACCCTTTCTGTTGGCTTTCCCTCAATCCCTTAGAGGGACAGAATTTAATTTTAGAGTTTTCAGTTGTCATGCGTTGCTACACTCTAAAAATCATACTGAGGCATCTCTAGGTCCTCTTCCTTTGTTTTTAGTTTGGATCCTTTTCCCATTGACTCTTTTGGCCTTCAGGTTCTTATTTTGAATAAATAAAGGGTTCTGCTGCTTATCAAAGACTTCTTTCACTTTTCCTGCTCACAGATTTCCATAATCTCAACAGTACAAGCATAAATGTTCACAGTAATATGTATTTTTCTTTCTATTCACAATGATCTTATAATTTTTAAGCAACGTTTCTAAATCTGGGGTCAAACTAAGAATAGGCTAAACCTATCAATCACCAAGTATTATGTTTGAAATTTATTTTTATTTTACTACTGAATACAATGACCAAACTGTCCTGTCTTCTTTTAGGTTGTCACTTAATCTTTCTAGTTATGACTCATACATTAAAAATAGATGATCAATATTTATGTGTATTGAGTGTACCTATGAGTACTGAGTGTGCTCTTATAAGGACAGACAAAGATGTTCTTTCAGAAGACCTAACCAGTTCTGTAGGCAAGTTATTTTTAAAGAATGACATATTTTTGTGTACGTGGAGATTCTGCTACTGTGGCAATATTTGATGCATACAGTGATGGCATTGCTTTCACCCACTTCAGGCAGAATTATTATAATGTTTAATGGAGCAATATAGCTAGTTAAAGGCATAGTTTCTTTTTCTTGCTTAAAGCAGTAGAAGCCTTAGAACCCTAATTTTTGTTTTATTATACCTATCACATTATTAAAGAAACTATGCATCACTTCTGGAAGCTATACAAGCATGTGGATAAACTTGTGATGTAGATTTCAAACAATGATCTTTCCTGCCACTGAGCACTCTAATCTCAACTGGAACAGAACAATAATTGTTAAGTATATGAAAAAAAATTATATTAGGTAGTGAGTCATCTTTCAAACTGATTAAAAAAATTTATTTATAAACAAAATCCTTCTTTCTAGTAGTGGATCTATATACTGATTATTTTAACTTGTGGCTGGCAAGCCAGAAAACATAAAAAATGGTAGTCTTGATGCTATGAGAAACTTATTTTGGTTTCTGCGCTATATGCTGGTGAGGACATGCCCACACAGTTTGGCTCATTACCTCTAAGCATGACTGATTCATTTTTGATGGAAAAAATGGCATAGCAAGGCAAATGAGTCAACTGAAGCTATAAGTGAAAGCAGAGTGCATGAAAGAATTATTTTGAATGCCCAGATAAATCCACTTGACATTCACTACTCACACCTGACAAAGCTGGCAAATACTCTGGTGCTATAAAAGCCTAAGACATGCAAAAGCCTTAGACACCATATTTGTTGGAATAAGTAGTGGAAAATACAGTTTCAGAGTGGGAAGGTGAATGGTATGAAATGTGATAAGTTTGGTTTGCTAGTGTTATATCTGTGTTTTATGCAGTGAATTATAGTAAATACAAGCTCCAGAAATTTTTCTTGTCTTCACTCTACCACAACCATTTCTGTCTATTACAGCATCCTGGAAAATAGCCTGTAGTTTGCCCTGACTGTTTTAATTGAGCAACCTCTTAGAATTTACTATGGCTCTTTATTTGTTCATTCAGCATTACAACAGGAAGGTTATTGAGGACCTGAGTCACACAAAAGCTTAGGAAATAGAATGAATTTTGGTCCAAAATCATGACAACACAAAAGCACAGTAATATTTAACAGAAGATAAGAATCAAAATAAATTACCAGTATCTGTAGATTCACAACAGTCTTCCCATCTCAGCTGGGAAGTAACAGAGATACTGTGTCATTAGTGGACACAAAATAAAATCACAATAGTGAGGTTTGATCACAATGAGGCAGAAGCTTTTATTTTGGGGCTTGCAACCCTTTTTATAAGATGTTCTTATACAGGTTAACATGATTGGCCAAAGGAACCACCTCTCTGGTCCCATTGGTGCGACAAGAGAAAAATACATTCAGAACAGCTGTGTGACATTGTTTTGAGAACCAAAACTTATTTACAAAAAACAGTCCTTGAAAGAGAATGTTTCCCAAAAGACTTTCCCTTGGGAACAGATCAGCCACAGACAGGCTGAAAACTCTCTCATGTTCAGAAAATCATGTCCACCAGAAATACAGAAGACTGCTCCATGAAAGTACTGATCCAGTTTGTCTGAATCCCCAGTCAATGGAGAAAGTGCCTCCAATCACCTACTGAGGCAGAGCCAGGTGTTATGGGTTGACCCTGGCTGGACACCTAGTGCCCACCCAAGCTGCTCTGTTCCTGTCCTCCTCAGGTGGGTAGGGGAGAAAAAGTATAATGAAAGGCTTCTGGGTTGAGTTTAGGGCAGGCAGAGATCACTCGCTCAATACTATCATGGGCAAACACACTTTAATTGGTGAAATTAATTTACTGCCAATCAAAACAGAGTACAATGAGAAATGGAACAAAATCTTTAGCTTCTAGCCCTCCCTTCTTTCCAGCCTTAAGTTTAATCTCAATTTTCTTCACCTCTTCCTTGCAAGAGGAGTAGGGTGATGGGGAAGGGGCACTGTGGGTTGGTTCATCACACTTCTCTGGTGCTCCTCTTTCCTCAGGGGCAAGACTCCTCACACTCTTCTCCTACCCTAGTGAGAGATCCCTCACATGGGTCACAGTTCTCCTTGAAATCTCCAGCGTGGGTTCCTCACACAGGGTGCAGTCCTTCAGGATCACACTGCTCCAGTACTAATATCCTGCACAGACACCGGTCCTGCCAGCAAACTTGCTCCAGCACAGGAACATTCTCCATGGTCTGCAGGTGAATCTCTGCTCCACTGTACCTCTGTGTGTTGCAGGATGACAGCCTGCTTCACCATGGTTTTCAGCACAGGCTGCAAAGAAATCTCTGCTCCATGTCTGGAGCACCTCCTTCCTCACTGCCATTTTCACTGACCTTGGTGTCCATAGCTCTTGCATGTTCTCACTCCTCTTTCTGGCTGCTGCTACCCAGCAGTTTTTCCCTCTTTTTAAATCAGTTATCCCAGAGGCACTACCACCATTGCTTATGGGCCTTGGCCAGGGTTGGGGCCATCCTGGAGCCGGCTGGAATTGGCTCTGTTGGACATGGGGGAAGCTTCTGTCAGCTTCTCACTGGAGCCACCTCTGTTTCCATGCAAATCCAACTCACCAATCTGTCTAACACAGCTGCATTCTTTTTTTAAATTTCTATAAAGCAGATGAAGTCAACATTGTTTTGTAATTAAATCTCAATATCTGCAGAGCCCTACTTGTGAGGCAGGTGATCCTTCTGTCCAAAACAGCCTCCTTTTAGTATTAACAACTAATGTTAAAAACCAAGGGAACTATGAAAAAAAATAGGGAGAGTCCTGAGAAGTAAATGAACTGCATCACTACATAAACCAGAGAATTTTGAACTAGACCAAATTCCCAATTAGGCGGAATTTAGCACATGACTAAATCCAAATGCACGCTACTTAGACAATCCTTATGGAGAGTCATGAGAGAAGTGACAAGGTGGTAAAAAACATACTGAAGAATTTTCCTCCCAATTATACTTCATTGAAGCATTCCCATTACAGTTACTTCTATCTGTACTCCTTTTTTCTTTGTGAATTTCAGAGGCATTATATTTGATTAGATGTACTTTTTATCCATGCTAACTTTATATGTTAATTATGCAAACAAAAATGTAAAATTGTATTACATAAATCTATGATGTTACTGTGAGAGGTTTTTTACTGTGATTTACATTTCTTCCATTAGCAGTTCATTATTGTCTTAATGAGTTGTCTAAATTATTTAGCACTGCAGTAATAATACTCATTTGAATAATACAGCATCATTTTTAGTTATTTTGCAAACTTGCATTGAACTTCCACCTCATACAGGTTTTCAGACCTTTTAAGTTTCCTTTAACATTCAGCTATAAGCCTGTGGATATTAAATCTCTGTAAATCAGCAAAAGCTGACCAAGATTCAGCCTTTGTCATAAAGTTTTAGGTAGATTTGGCTGGAAAATGTTTGCTATTAAAGAAAATTAAAGTTTGCTATTAAATAAGCTATAGTGCTTATACTTGAGCACTCAAACCAATGCAATTATTGCAATTCTGATCTCACACCTCCTGCCATCTCCCAGAACAGCCATCTCTGATTTGAGTATGCAGCCTGCCAATTATGCAACAACTTTAGCCTAAAGGGAAAATCTGGAAGTGATGACTTATCCCCTTAAGCCAATAATGAATTGGAATGAGAAAACTAAGAAAACGTAAGCATCTACTCTTTATTTAAGATCAATATCTAAGTCTAGCCAGATAGGTGAGTCTTTCTGACTGAGATACCTTAATAGAAACCCTCTCCTATCAATTGTCCAGAAATTAGTATTCTGTTATGAAGAAAATATGATTATGCATAACAGAATAATCAATACCTTAGCAGTTAAAGTTCCTCAGGCATGTGAAAGTGCAAAAGTCCTATTTGAAACAGGCTTCATGGCCAAAGTCAGTGTGAAAATCATCACAGGTCTGAACAGGACAACCCTCTTTCAGAGGTCATTCTACCTGTACTCCTTTAGTGTTTTAAACTTAGATCCAAAAGAGGCAATGAGGTCCTTTTGCCTCAGTGCACCACAGGTGAGGACTCTAGCCTCTATGTTACAGTTCTGGCTCAAATGACACTTGGTTGGTTGCAGAAAAACGAAGAATTTTAGCATGTAAGACAGATTTTACACATTTCCATTGATTAACTTAGGACATTTGCCCAAAATACAGGTTCAGGGAGACTAGGATTGTGATCATCCAAAACCTCTCATCTCAAATGGACTCATAACTGATGCAGGCTTTTGCCCAGGAGCTTTCTCTCCTATATGCTACATTTGGTGAATAAGACATCTGACGTAAAGTCCTGGTAGGACAGGGCTCTGGTCCTCAGAAGTTCAAGAACTGTGCCATCAGTTTTATTTAGCTGGCTGTTGGACAGCATCAGTGTTTGGGTAATTTTTTCATCTGCTCACTGGCACACAGCCACAGGTGCATAAATCCAAGGTGGAGCTAGGACTTTGATATGTAAATTAGATCTTCAGCATTTTGTAAATCTTGTCCATAAATTGAAATTATTCATGGGCTTGCAGAGGACAGAGATTTCAGAGTACTTTTTGCCATCTCTTCACCTCTCTTTAGATTTTGACAAAAACAATGTGAAATCCAATTTTAATTAATGTGAACTGTGTTGCTCCACCAGAATATATTAGAACATAATCTAGAACACAGTAAGTTCCACTAAGTTAATATATAAAGGACATATTAAGGCCTTACACTTAATGGACACTTTCTTTTTTTGATCTTTAAATGATCCAATGGCACGTATAGCCTTGCATGCATAATTCTATTAAAATAATACAATATAAATTTAGGAAAATTAATTTTTTTACATTATATGTATTTTTCTATGAGAAAGTTAAAAAAAAAATTAATCAGAAGTGGGTTTTTTACTTCTGTTGATAAAATTGACTTTGTGGTGCTTAAGGACATTGTTTAGGGGTGGACCTGGAACTGCTATGCCAGTGGTTGGACTCCATGATCTTAGAGATCTTTTCCAACTGTAACGATCCTATGATTCTGCAATTTACCACAGTCTCTCAATGAAATAATAATAATAATAATAATAATAATAATAATAATAATAATAATAATAATAATAATAGTAATAACAAGGGAAATTTCCTAAAGCCTCTGCAAATTAGAAAGGGAGGTTTGTTTCAGCCTTACTATCATTCACCACTCACATTCCAAGCATCAGAAATGACAACCAAATACATTCAAATCAACCCATTTCTACAATTCATTAAACACTGTAGAAAGGAACTTGATCTTGAAATAAATAACAGTATTTCTGTGATTAAAACATCTACTAGGGAATTCTGACTTCTATTCCAAATCACTCTCACATACTTCAAGGAGCTGCTTGGATTTTTTGAACTACAAATTATACCAAGTTTTATGTTTCTCCCAGCTGCAAATGAGCATAAACCACACGAAGCCAAATTCTTATTTATTTCAACCCTTGCTAAGGTGATCTACCTACTGAAATAGATATCTTTTGCTAGGTATAATTTTAAAGTATATCAACATGAGAGAATAATTTACTTCAACAGATTTAGTAACAGGACTTAAACCTAAAACTTATTGTATAGCATTATAGATTTTTAACATGGAAATATTTTCCTCCTTTGGTCCAGGTATATCTTCTTCTGTTTTTAAGATTTATTCTTAGATCCAGTCTTGTTACAGCTGCAAATATAAAGAGCCATTCATATAATCTCATTTTCTATATTGTTCAGCTAAACATATAAGATAAAATTTCAATTAAAATAGTGCAAATGTTATATCTAGACAAGGCCAAGTTGTTAAATTCCAACTGTTAAATATTTATTATTGGTCGTAGTATGACTCAAGGAGATGCTGCTTGCTTATAATTCCAAGTGAGAACATTCATGCTTTCTCATTCTCCTTCCAGCCATACCTATCACCATCCATTTTTCAAGCATTGCTCATTTGATAAGGGATATTAAGCAGTGACAAGAAATGCAACATCCACAATGTTATTTTTACAGAGGTATTTCCAAGACCATTGGTCATTTCTTAACAGGTCAANTGGACTCCATGATCTTAGAGATCTTTTCCAACTGTAACGATCCTATGATTCTGCAATTTACCACAGTCTCTCAATGAAATAATAATAATAATAATAATAATAATAATAATAATAATAATAATAATAATAATAATAG
>VWYI01044709.1:0-11458 GCA_013399455.1 Anthoscopus minutus | reverse complement strand
TAGTAGTATGACTCAAGGAGATGCTGCTTGCTTATAATTCCAAGTGAGAACATTCATGCTTTCTCATTCTCCTTCCAGCCATACCTATCACCATCCATTTTTCAAGCATTGCTCATTTGATAAGGGATATTAAGCAGTGACAAGAAATGCAACATCCACAATGTTATTTTTACAGAGGTATTTCCAAGACCATTGGTCATTTCTTAACAGGTCAAAATTTACCTGAATTACAAGTTATTAATTATTTATTTCTAAAAATGTCACTTGCTTTTACATTTACTTTTAGTGTTCTTGCTGGAATGATTTTATTTCTGATAATTTTCTTTTAATGGAGTTTTATTGTTGTTTGTGTTTCCTGTTCTGAAAGCAATTTTCTTTTCAGCTTTCTCAGTTTAGATTCAGTTTTTCCTCATGGAAACTACAAACAGGACATACAGGTATTCCAAAGTTGAAGTATTTTCCTTAATGCTCTTTCCAAATTTTCTTCAGAACCTGAGATCAAATATTTCCATATGTGCACAGGGTAGAAAAAGAAATAAAAAACTTTATAGATGTTTGACTGATGTCAAACATCAGTTTAAAGACAAACAGAGTTTTTCATACCTCCAACCTAAGGTTCTATCTACCTAACGGAATAAAACATCACAGATCAACAAAGGTTGCATTATTCTATGACTAAAGCATAACTAAAAAGCTTTTCTTTGGTGCATAGGAAAAAAAAAGTCCCATTGGAGATGTATATACTTCATTCATATTAGACTACAGAAAATAAGTACTACTAAAACATGTCAGACAAAAAGTAAAATTCATCAAACTGCTTTCACCTTTGCTATATAAAACCACATTAACTTGTCTAAAGATACATGATTTTGAAAAGAATGAGGTGATATTTTTATGAAGTAAAATAGCTTAATGCTCACAACACTTTTATTGCTGGATTAGGAAACAGGCCTTCTCATGCTGTCACATTAACTTGTTTCTTCTTTCCTTTGCTAGAGTTTCTTCTATTTTTCTTTCTTTTGTCCATTTTCATTGCATGTCTTTTTCAACTGGACAATTAAATTCTCTATTTTTTATATTAAGTTTTTTTTGCATCCTTCTTTTGACCTTGATTTCTGTTGCCAGTCCATCCTTTAGTCACCCCCACAGGTGTGGACTGAGTTGGTGTCATCCAAGCTGAGTTCTGCAGATGTAGCAACAAGAAAGGTGACACTGCTGTCTCCTCAGCTCAAGTGAGTACTCGTGCAATTCCACCAGATATATCAGTGCAAAACAGGAGATAGAAGAAAAGGTAGGAACATTCACAATGGACAGAAAACCTGTTAGCATTTTTGAAGACATGACAATGATGAATTTGTATTGTGTATGATTATTTAAAATAAGCATTCCTGATTCATTCTAAAAATTTTCTATTCATTATGTAACCTTTTCTTACAAAAGAGATTACATCATTCTGCAAACTGCTGAATTTCCTTGTAAGTATACAGGCTTGCATTACTGATTTGGTGATTTTGGTGGTGATCAAAATACATTCAATTCTATGCTGTAGCACAGTGCATACCATCACTCATTAAGGAATGATGAAAGACATGTAATTAAAACTTCAATGGTAGTTTAGAAAAATAAAGAGGAATGGGCACAAACACATTTCTCACAGGTACAGCAGCACTCCTTAATTTTCCAAAACAAGTCTGAATTAAATCTCTTCAGGAGCCTATTCATTCAGGTTTTTGAGCTGAGGAAATTTCTTCTGGTACAGCTGTGTTGGGAACTGTTAAGTGGCTCATCTTTTGTTTTGGGGGGGAAGGCATGTTTGTTTCTTTATTATTTTCCTAAAGTACAGCATAAACTACTCCACAAAGAAGAATACAGTAAGTATCATGTAAAAATTGGAAGTGATAAAGAATGCTGTTTTCCCCTACATAAAAACTCCTAAGCAGACCAATCAATCCAAGCTTCACACAACTAAAGCAAGTCACTTCTAAATGAATGAATTCTAAACATGCCATTAATCCATAATTAGACTCACTGTCTTCGATATGAGTGCCAAAGTAGTTATCAAAAAAGAATGTCCAAGCATGGTGCAAAGAAAAGGCAGATGTGATATAACAGTATATGCAAATGAAATTCAAGCCCTCTAGCTGTAAATGTCAACCTGTGTTGAGAAAAATTTTAATATGAAAGATTTTGTTTTCTGCTCTATTTGCTGTTTTGGTGTAGAAGATATAAATATAAGAGGAAGAGATGATTAATTTGTTTTGAAAAGTGATATATCCATTGCTTTATTTGCTAACCATCTAGAATCCTATTCTGACACAATTAAACTTCTGCTGACCAGTATTTTACTTGGAGAACAGCTTCATTGATTCTTGGTCTGGCCCTGATTCTGGGGAGAAAAGTGCCTAGTATGTGTTTGGACTTGGTTTTGCTTTACATCAGTGATGCAGAAGGACAACTGATGTGTCACTTGAAAAGGAGTGATGTCAAGTGAGCACATTTATTCCTGCTCTTCTTCCACTTGATGAAGAATCAAAAGGGTGTACTTAGAATTTTGAAGACTGAGAGTTCTTTCTTGAATTCTTTTTCTCGAAGGAAGGCCATAGCTAGGATCTCTCTCTGCTTCTTCTCCCCTCCCTCTCTCTGTTTTTCTAAATACCAGAGCAACTGCTACTAATGGAGATGCTGCATGTCTACAATGAAGGACACAGCAAAAATGAAAAGGACTCCACAGTGATGCAGATATATATTTGAACTGTAACCATGGTTTCTTCAGTGAGTACTTCTATTGTTAGTACCTAATTTTAAAGGCAAAGAGGAAAACACCAGGTCTTTCTGATAGTAAGACAGATTTGAATCCAACATGACAGAATGTCTCACATAAGGAAGACACAAGACTTATGGGAGATATATCACATCTCTCCTTATTTCTAGGACATTCTTGAATTGCTGAAAAAAAAGTCAAATGTTTGAAAACATTATATGCATACTGATTTCTTGATAATTTGTAGAATACTCTGAAATTATCAAGAATGGTTTATGCAGTAAAAAAGATAAAATAGAACAAAATACATAGATAGTTTCTAGTATGTTAATTAGGATGATATATGCTCATCAAATACTTTCTTTAATAAGCTGGTTTAGATTAATTTAGGGAATTTTAACTGCATTTATACCCAAAAAGACATTTCATTGCAAGTCATATTAATACATTTGAAAGATACTTCTTTTCCTGTTGAAATTTTATCTGAAACTTGGAACACTCCATCCTTAATCCCCATAAAAAATATCTACTTCAGATATAATGGCAAGGATTAATTTAATAAAGAATTAAAGGTAAAAACCAGTAGAGCAAGTTGTAAGAAGAAAAATCAACAGACATAAACATATCTCTATTTCCTAGAAAGAGCGACTACAAGATATTCAAACCTAACATAGTAAGAATGCTGAAAATTCAAGCACATGGCAGGCAAGAAATTTCAAACATAAAGACCAAAAAGCCATGGAGCATCCATGTACACACACACAAACACACACACATATATATAAGCAATATTTGACAAATCTGTATTTTTAAAATTCCTATCATAAGTTAGGTATAAATTTCATGACTTATGAGTCGACTCTCTGAAACATAGGGTAGTAACCGAGTAAGAAATTTTTCTCTCTTTATATACATACCAATAAAAGTCATGAAAAAGTAATGTAAGCATTTGGAAATTCTGCCACAGGAGCTTCTGTTTATCATCTGGGAAACAGATCTGGGCTATGGGACTTTATACAAGCCCAGAACAGCTGAAAGACAGATGGACAGACAGAAGTATCTCTCTTGATTTTTAACACTTGCATTTTGAAGGCAATGTTAAACGACACACAGATCTTCAGGCCAGTGTACCTGCTCTGAATTTTTCTGCTTATGTGGAAAAGTCAGGACAAAGGATTAAAGATTTCTTAGGCTATTTTTACCTTCTTCCCTAATTCTTCTAGACTGAGCTCACAATTTCAGTCTCATTGGAACTGTTTCTTGCAGGTTCAGAAGCACTAATCTATGTGTAAGAGGAAAACGAAACAATATGAAAGAAGACACTTGTGTACTCAATGATTTTTTTTTCACAAGCATCACTCTAGTTGTCCTTATTCTGTCTCTTTCATCCTCTCTACTCAGAAGTCCTAGTTAAACTACAGGTTTGACATGCCTATCACTTCAAATCCCAGAGTCATAAGACTGCATGAGAACAAGTTTATTTTTAAACAAAATATGAAACTCTCAAGTTCCATTATACTGCAAAAGAAGTCTTGAAAACGTGGCTAAATGTAACAAATACAGCCGTATGTGCAGAAAACCTGAAACTCAAGTTCTGAAATCTGTCACAATGAGATACAGCTGGAGAGGAGAGCACAGACCTCACAGCCCTGTGTCCTCTGCCACGCTGTGCTTCTGACAGTGCTCGTAGCACAGATGGGCATCCCCGCAGCTCAGCACATTGCCTGCACTTGCTGCTCCGGGCACCCAGCGACACTGTGGCAGCAGCGACAGGAGAAGACAAGAAGCATCTCCGGAGGTGCAAAGGAGAGAAATGTCCTCAAGCAAATGCCTGTCTTGTCCTGAGAGGGGTCCTTCAGGAGCCATGAGTTGTGCCAAGGCAGCAGAGGGCAGCTGCAGCACATGGGCACGCCCAGTGACACCTCGCTCGCCACAGCGCAGCAACCTACACTTGTCCCCAACAAAGCTCTGTCACCTTAGATGAACCCTCATTTGAAACAACAAACCAAAAAAGCAAGAAAGCTGCATGTACTTCAGTCTCATATTCTCTAGTTTGTTCCCCATTTATGTGGCTCACTATTTAAAGCATTCAGTCTTTGTGTACAGTCAGTATGAAGTTATTTGTAAAAATAATGTGTGGTAAATTGGCAGACAAGCACAGTTTAAAATATAGGCAATCTGTTGAGTGATTCAGGAGAGCTGCCACAAAATTTCATTTCTTATCATATGTTTAGCGTTTTATGCAACATAGTACTTCAAGAAAAATGATAAACAGTAAAGAATCATTGAAAATGCCTTGTAGGCAAGAACACATAGGGCGACTGTCAGGGCAGAGTGGGGGCTGAGAGAGAGTCTGGTGCCAGGGCCCGTCCCACCCCCAGCCAGAAGTGGGCAGCTGGGGGACACCAGTGCAGCCCCAGCCTGGGCACTGGGCACAACTGGGCCCACAGCAGGCAGGGCAGGGCTGTGTGGAGCTGGAGAGCTGCTGATGTGCCACCATGCCAGGGGCTGATGGCCACTGTGGCTAACAGGGGGTTCTGTGCCCCAGGCTGGCAGGGGGAAGTCAGGAGGGGAGAGAGACAGTCGGGAGAGATGGTACCTTGGGGTTCATTGAACTTTCAAGGGATGGAGAAATATCTACAAACAGTTCCATTTCAACTTTAAGAAAATGAAACCTGTAACTGATATTCTATAATCCACAGAAAGAAGTCTTCATCATATTTGTCCAGGTGGTGCTGAGAGTATTGTGATATGGGGAGTTTATGAAATAACAGGATTCTACTTGTACTGGGCTACAGAAGTTTGTAAATACCTTGTAATATATTTGGAGCCTGAGGGCCCTGATACCTATTAACAAATTTCTACTTAGATTCTCCACTTTTTCAAATTCCATAAAAACCCAGAAAGCAACAATAATTTTCTCTGCTCAGATAGTAATATGGGAGCAAATATAGCAAGTTTTAAACAACATGAACAAAAGAGAATATAAATTTGTTTTGTAACTGTAATTAAAAAATTAAGCAGACATAATGAATGATACTTTTGAACATCTTTGTGGAATCCCAAGTTGGCTGAGGCTAAAATAAATGACTATGTATGCCAGAATTTCATCCCAGTTCTTTACACCAGTATCTAGCACACAATATAGTCACTTTGTGGTGTTGTCCTTCTGTATTAAAACCTATCTCAAAAAAGTAGCGGGTCTAAAAAACATTCTTACTTTATTTAGTTAAACTCAATAGGTTTGATTTTTAAAGAAAGTAAATGGACTTTTTTGTTCAGTTTAAGATCTGCAGAACCTTTCTCCATTTTCAGGTATATAACTTACATTTGACTGGCATTAAGACTCCAATTTTTTGTGTATTCCACATATATAGGTTTTTCCTTATCAGTAGAATTTTTTCTATGCCAAACTCAATATTTTTTTCAATAATTTTGTTGACAAAATTACACTTGAATATTTTTTCCTCCATTTGCATCTGTAGCACTGAAGTTCCATAGTAAAGAATTTCTCAGCTTTTTAAGATTTAATTATATCCACCCTACTTTTTAGGTCTGAGTTAAGTGTTAGATGAAGAGGTATCCTACTGCTTCTGAGAAAGGTCACACAAGAAAACGAACCGTGCATGAAAAGGAAACTGTGAAGGAAAACAGGATTTAGTCTAGTATTCTAACGGGGCCATGCTGCATCGTGGGATGAGGACTACCAGTGAATATTTATTAAATTAGTGGATGGGAAAAGAGCATCCTGTACTTGGTGGGTGCTTTGACCTCTCAACTCTTCTGCTAGTCGCAGTCACACTCTTTATTCTTCTTTCTCCTTAGCAGAATGAGTAGTATGATACTCATCCTCTTAACACAGCTTCAGTTTAATTTGAAAATAACTGAGTAATTGTATTAATCACCCTACAATGATAACATCATAGGTTTTTTTCTTCCCAAGAATGGTACGTAAATTTACTCATTATTTAGCTACATCTCTCTTACCATCCTGTCTTGTGTTTCAAATAATTCCTTATACAGAGATTATATTTTACTTTAAAATGCGTATTTTTCTTATTTGCAAATTTCAGAGAGTCTTTTTCCTATTGCTTGACAGATTTTTATCTTTTATGATAGTTATCTATGTATATTAGATTTTATTTGCTTTTATCTCAACAAATGAAGACAAACAGAAAACAACTACCTAGAACTTAGAGTAGCTCTTTATGAAATTAGTCATAATCAATAATAGAGGTTAATAGTCATACTCAGCTTTCCTGTAATAAACTGGAAAAATATTCTTGCCAAAATCAAAAAAAGGTTAAAGAGTAGGAAGAAAAAAAATCTACAGGATAAAAAGTAGACATGGAGAAGAAGAATGTGAACAACAAAAGGTCATTTCCTAGGTGTGTGTGAAAATTTAATTCCAAAATGGAATTTCTGCTGGTCACATTTTACAGTAAGATATGCTCATTTTCAATACTTTCATAATATTTGTGATTTTGACAAATTTATCTACTAATTTTCTGGAGATTACTTATTGCACTGATATTTTGTAGGCATGCTTTTCTTTTTTAACTCTTTTGGGGATCAGTTGCTGGGTGTATACAGAAGTATGTGCATGTGCATGAAATGTGTCAGGTCTTCAGCTGGGATCTGGAATACTGCAAACAATGTGTTCTTGCTCATCTATGCTCTTCTGCTTGTCTTTCCTCCCCTTCTGTTAGCTAAGGGTAGGAGAAGTGTGAAGTTTGCCATATACATACAGATGTTAGGAAATCTTTGCCATGACAGAAAATAGTTTGAAAGAAACAAGATGAATTGCTAGCAGCAGTGAATATAATTAGCAGAAAATATGACTCACTTGAAGGGTAAAACTTAAAAATATTGCAAATACATACATTTCTCCCTACTACTGAATTTCTAGACCATTACTATTTTTTCTGTTATTTTTTTGCAGATACTTGAAAACATATAATTAGCATATTTATATTTTTTTTTATATATAACAAACATTAACAAGCACTAGAACTTATCAGCAAGAGTAACATATTTGACAATAATGTATAATGCAACATATGTTGCAGAACAGCTTCCTTTTGTCTAATGTTATCCATAACAATCTAACATATAGAAAACAAAATAACGAGTCGGCTCAACATTTAAGTGAGTTTTGTGTAAATTTAAATTTGTAATGCTACATATTTAATGGCACCACAAGCAGTCACAGTTCTTGGTTCAGGGATGGCTGACTACTCCTGTTTCTGTACCTGTGTACAGAAAAGAGCAAAGCCAAGAGCACTGGACTGGTGTGCAGTGTGACAAGGGGACAGGCTGAAAACCAACAACCCTCTTACAGTGCAGTTAATGCTGTTTGGACCTGCTAAATAAACTTCAGGATGCAAGAAGAGTTGCATGCCAGCCACTTCAATTTCTCTCCTCTCTCTCTCTCTCTTACCTCCTTTTTTTTGTTTTGTTTTGTTTTGTTCTTGTCAGTCATTTTTTATTACTATTTGAGATTCTCTGTCAGGTATATTTTGAGGGCAGCAAACTCAGCAGGTACATAGTAAAATGGTTTGGATATGGAAACACATGTGAGCACACGACCTACCAAAACAAGGAACAAGCAGGCACTTTCTGTACTCCTACACCTTCCACTGGTTTTCTCTTACTGGTGACTACAAATCTAAGGTCGTGTCACAAAGAGGTATGGTCCATACCTCTGACTTTTCTTCCTTAGTTTTACATCATTAATTAATTAACAATGTAATTATTTTGTGCAGATATAACCCCCAAAACCAGACTCCTTTTTTTCTAGGAAAGAAACTGAAAATCTCTTCAAAGTACTTGGTATTATCAGGTCTAACAGGACTGTAACAGGACAGTAAATAAATAATTCAATTTATTTTTCTTGTTCTCTCTTATTTTTAAAAGGCCTGACTTTGTAACTGGCCCTATATAGTCAACAAAATTAATTTACATTGTCCAGAAATCAAGAAAACTACTTTCTTTTGCTTCAACGTAGTTTCATTAACAATTTGCACTAAAAAAATCCAAATAAAAAACCAAATAAACAATGAAACAAAAAATAAGCCAACCCAAACCAAAACAAAAAACCCAACAATGCAAACTCTAAAAAAGTGTGAATGAGCCAGTACACGTATATGGTAAATCTAAAAATATACCTTGGTGGAGAAAGGTTTACAATTATATTGTTACTTTTTTTTTGTTCTGTAAAATACGAATATTTTATTTTAAAAAGAAAAAGAAAAGAATAAATGTTGTTTTGCATCTGTGAGGAAGATTACCCCGATGTAACACAACCCCACAAACAACTCAGCTCTCTTTAAAGCTTTTTACCCCCGGTAGGAATGAACAGCAGATATCAGATTGTAGTGCTGGAATCTCCTAAATAATTGACTTTGCCTATTAGCAAAGCAAAGTTTTATTCTACTGGCAACCAATTATCTTATGAAATTCTTTTGTAGCACCAGAAGTTATCATTCTCTTAACTGAACCAAAGTGGAAGGGGACACGCTTTGGCTACATATGAGTGGTTAAAAGGTGCATAGATATTTTTAAAGTAAACAGGTAATTTTTTAATGAAATTTTGTTTAACTTTCTATTTAACCTCTGGTTCCTTATGTCCTATTCTCTCTGATAGTATTGATATTACTTTCAATTAATTCACAAAGCCTTTCCACTAACATCTGTTTTAACTAGCATCTTTTGTGCATTTACCTTGTCAATGACAGGTGGTGTACAATGAATTGTCTTACTTCAGCGTGTTATCATGTGTGTCTTTGTTTTGACATCTTTATATGCTGCTATATATGAGTCCGTCATTTTATTATTTTTGCTGAAGAGATGAGATTTTTTCAATAATGAAGCATTCTTTTATAATAAAAGAACATAACTGTCAACCCCTGAGCTTTAATTAATTCAAACTACAGACATGGAATATTTGAAAACACTGAGAATCAGAACTCGTTTTAAAATTCTCTCTCTGTGCATAAAATCTGGAATAACAAGTGGAGTGTGCATTTTGCCTTTCTTTGGCTAACCTGTCTAGCTGAGGAGCAATATTTCAGCACAGTTTCCTGGTCATTGAAGGATTTGCATCCAGATGGATGGTGCTTTTCAGCAAAGTTGAAAGATGATGAAATCTAACTAGCTCCAGCTATCTCACTGAGATAGAGTCACCTGGCAACCTAGTGTGGAAACTCTGATACAAATAAGGCTTTATGTGCCAACAAGTTTTATTTAATTAGATATGAATGAGCCAGGCATGACCTGGAACACCTGTGCAATGCTTCAACATCTTGACTTTTCCAGATGGGGAGGTAATTGGTGTTTACCTACTAAAATTTTTGTTTGTGATGGAGCAAGAATCTAGGGGCGGAGAGATAGACTAGTGGTGTCAGTTTGTTCTGATGATGGCTATGATGTCTATTTTATTACCAGTGGAGTATAGATTGGATTGTTTCTTAATGACAAGGTCTTCCAGCAGCAGCAGTTATGTGTCATGTTATTCTTTGCTGATTCGTCTCATCAACATCTACTTTGTGGTCCTTGAGCTTTGCTTTGGAATTAGTTCCTCCCTTAACTCACACTATGTAATGAAGTGGATTATGAATTGAATGACCTTTAACAAATGCATTCTGATCACAAACTTCAAAATGCTCAAAATATTTTTAACACTATGATGCACTGTTTCTTGATTAGACTTGCTGTTTTGATAGTCTACATGTTTTACATTTTCATGGATTAAAATAGCTGAACAGTGTGCATATAACTCAAATTTCTCTTTCACGTTTTCATTTTAGCAGCTTTTAAAGACATCACTGTTACCCACTCAGATCTGTTCCATACCATTGCCAAAGCCTAATCTGGGGTGCTTTGTAAAAAACATGAAACTAGACAAAAATTATGCCAGAAATACAAGAGGTTTCATGCCTTCATGCACTCTTTTTCTTGCACTTATATGTTGAAGACAATTAAAATAATAAATTAATTGCATTCTGAGAATCTGACAGCATAGATAGCTACTTGCAATATAGCTGAATGACAAGTTTCAATTTTTACGGCGATTAGGTAAAGTAAAATTTTCTATTACAGTACTTCAACAGCAGACTGAATTAAAATGTTTATGCATATCTTATGCACTATTGTTGCAAGTGACATTTCAGCTGACCAACATGAGATAGAGTGGAAAAAGACCAAATGATTGTTCTTGAATCCACACTTAGATCACAAAAAAAATATTTTCCCTTCAGTTTCAGGTTCTCAGGTACAACAGTATGCAAGTAACTGGGATCCTCAAGCAGGTCTTTACCAGCCCTTAAATCATATCACCAGAAAAATTGCACTAAAGGAGAGCAATAAGACCAAATAATTTCAGGGGCCCAATCAGCCATCCTGTAGCTGCAAACTAGAGCCTGCCCTGCAAATCAGACTGAGATAGAAGTAAAAACTGGCCTGTCCCAGCTAAGGACTTTCATCTGTACCAAAAGGTCCTAACTATGCTATCAAACACTCAAGCTTGTATTTTATTGATCTTTAATTGGCTTTGAACAAATCACATCTAAGCTATATTCCTCTGAACTTCCTCCCTCCCTCCCTATCAAATGTCTACAATAAGAGACTTTTTAGGCTGACATGTTGATTTTTGAGGCCACATATGGATTGTGTGTGTGTGTGTGTGTGCATGCGTGT
>VWYI01044708.1:72631-131101 GCA_013399455.1 Anthoscopus minutus | reverse complement strand
AATAGAAATTTAAATAAATTTTAAAAATATTAATATAAATTTAAATATATATGTACCTATTTAAATATATATATTTCTTATTTGAAAATAGGATACAGATATCTATAAATGTCAGTACTAAGTAGGGTTTTTCCTAAAACGTGTAATACTGCAATCCCTGTATCTCGGTGCATTTATATTTTTGTATATTATTTTCTATATTAACAAGCACATTATTTGCAATATAAACATCTAAAGAATGGTTAAATTCCTCTTTTTTTCTGTACTACCTGTAAAGCCATTCCTGGCCATGCCTAATAGACTTGTTAGGAGGGATTTTTCAGCATCCTAGAGGAGGGAAGCAAAGCCTGCCCTGGCAGAGGGATCTGGGGATGCACGGAGCTGATCTCTCTCTATCCCAAACTCTGCATCCCAAACTCCTCTGGGAAGCAGCCTGGAGCCACACATTTCTAACACTAACTGGAAATATTCAGATTCAAGCAGTAATTTTACAGACATTAAAATATTGATTGGCAAAGGTTAAAAGATTGAATTGCAGACTCTAGAATTAGTGGCCCTTGTCCTTTTAAAGGAACATTTGGTAAATGCACCAAGAATTCACCAAAACATCACAGTTCCCTCGCTGAATATTTTCACAGGCACCTGCACTTAAAATCTGGCTCTGGGCAGGAATCCTCGTGCAGATTTCTATTCACCAGCTCAGACAAAAGCAGCCTAAATCTTACCAAGGCATGGTGATTTAATTGAAATTAATATGATTTTATTAATATTAAAAACTCAAATGTTTTTGAGCCCATATTGAAAGCAATGTTTAGCCCCAGTGTTTCCCCTCTAATTCAGAATTAAAAGAGCCTTAACTGTCTTTAATTTAAAACTAATTTCAATTAAACTGCTGGTTGTGTCAACAAAGACATTTTATATGTTGGCACAAATGCACTTAAAATGTCTCAAGTAATTTGAATTAATTAATTAATTAACTCTAGGAGAGTTCTGTAAGTCACTGGGACTTCAAGTCCTAAGTGTCCTATTTATTCCATAAAACGAAATTGAATAACCACTACCACAGAACTGCTTTTCCATAAAGAAATCAATTAATTCCAGCTTGATTTACAAAAAAAAAAAAATTAGATGATTAAATGCATTCTAGATTTTAACTTCAGAGATATTTCCAAAGCTAATTTTCGTATTATAGGAAATAAAACTTCAGGGATTGGAGCGTTCCAGACCCTCTGTCATTTAATTGCCATTATTAATGTCATTTTTATCAACTTTTTCAAAAAATGCACAACTGGAAAACTTTGTAAAATACTCAAAATATTTTTAGCTCGATTATTTTCCATCAAAAATTATGATTTGGATTTTCCCCCCCCCCTTCTTTTTATGATTTCAAAACTCAGCTGAGGAATGTAGATGAGCCGTTTATAAAGTAAATATTAACGTCTCATTCTTCTCTATTCAGAAAGCAAAATTAACTTTGCATGCTGACACAAATGTTGCAATTTAGGTTTTGGCTTTTGCTACATTAAATTAGATCAGCTCAGTTTTGGCCATTCCTCTTTATTATTTATATTCAATAAATCTTAAAAAGAAATGTTGTCCCCTCTTCTTATTTTCTTCTTTTAACTGATGAGTAGAAGTGCTAAAAATTGGCAAGACCATGAGCAAGCCCATCACTCCAAAGTGATTTGGGGTTTTTCAGCTGTGTCAGAAATTCTGGATAGATTTAATTATCCATGTTGTTTGAAGTGACTAGATGGGAATAAAACTTGTTTTATTTTTAATTTTAGTGGTCATCATTTAATTTAAAAAATTTGTTCAATTTTTTTTATACACAAAAATATACTTTTATTTCTATACAAAACATACTGACAGAGTATTTCTCATAAAAACGAAATCAGATTATTTTTTTTTTCAATTAAGTCATTAAATAATTCATTTAATAAGTTAAACAATTAAACTTTACTTACCAAAAGAGCAACACAATGCAATGACAACACACAAAACCTTCACCTTGGATCGGGATAAATTTATCGTCCAATCCATCCTTTTTTTTTTTTTTTTTTTTTTTGCCTTACAAGGTCAGAATTTTCTGGCGAGATTAGAAATTTTCCCAAACCCTTTTCTGCAGGGAGCTGCAGCTCAGGAGTGACCCTCACACGGGAGGGGACGGGATGAGTGCGGTGGTCAAGGGGGAAACGCTCTTAAACTCCTGCCCCTTGCATAACGCCAACCCTTGGTGGAGGCTTGGGGCCACACCTGTACCTGACAGCCCCGAGATTTTCAAATCAGAACCTGGTACTTTCCCTCTAGGGAAGGTAAATAAGAAACTCTCTGCTTGAAAAGGTCAGCGGGAGTGAATCTGAGCATGAAATGAGCAGGAATGGAGACAGGTCTACACCCTCGCAGGCCACAATCACACATTCATCTCGCAGATATTTAAGTTCAGGGTGGGCACGGAGACAGGAGTTTGGCTGCGCTCTGAGTTTACATTTCAGGAGCACGGCTCTGGTCTGAATGACGAGCAAACATTTCCTGATGCTCTCTGTGGGTCGCTGTGGGCAGCAGGAGCTGGGGAGGATTGGTAGGAAAAGCCCGTGGGGTTCATCCCTTCCTTCCCAGCAGCCGCTCCCCGGGATCCAAGGCACTGGATCCGCTGCCAAAAGTGCAAACTCACAGCTCGGTCCCAGCCTTCCCCCGGAGAATGGGCAGAGGGGCTCAGGAGAGCTTCTCTGAGGAAATGCCCAGGGGTAAATTGGTGGTTTAGTCTTTTTGTTGTTGTTGTTTGTTTGTTTTTGGTGATTTTTTTTGGTTGTTTCATTTCGGTTTGGTTTTGTTTTGGGGTAAAGTGGCAAAATCCAGCACATCCACGTGTTGCTCTTGCAGATCCATGGGGCAGTGGATAAAGTTTAAGGAGGAACTGTCACACCCCTGAATCCAGTTGAGAATTAAAAAGAATTCTAATTCTTTTAAAAAGAATTAAAAAGGCTTCCAATTATTTTGAGCCATCACCAATACTGAGTTTGATGCTTTATCCTTTTAATTCTTGCTCAGGATTGACCTACAGGTAAGCAGACTCTCTTTGGGTTTGGGTTCCTTCATCCCTCAAGGCTTGTCCCTGTTCTCTTTCTAGAATCCTGCTCCTCTTTCCTCTCACACCTCTTCCAAACACAACATTTCTTGTTCAAGGCGAACCCAAGAAAAAGAAACAAATTCTTATTTGCATTTTCCATCACTTTTTATTTAATTCTCACTAAACCCTGTGCTCAGGAAATACCCAAAACTTTTTTAATCTCTGATGGAGAAGCTTCATCACCAGCTCAGTTCTAGGTTTAGAGGGACAGTTTTCCAACAGATGCCTGAAGAAAAGTAAATGTTTGTCTGGATGACCTAGAAGTTCTCTGGAAACCAATTCTAATTCACTCAGCTTGGGGGTTTTATGAGTTATTAATTAAATGTTTAGTTTGATTGGATTGCAAAGTTATTTTATATTTGTACAACTTATAGGGGACAGTTCTGCTTTGAATATCCAAGGTTTTTCTTGTAAATCATGAAGATAATTTATATTAAAAATACCTTTTTCACAGGTAAAGAACCAGCAAACACTGGCATATACATTAATAGCAAAATTAATGTAAATTCAGTTTTCCTAATTGAGGAACTAAATAGGTTTTAGAAGCCTGAATTCATTCACACATGAACGCATAGAAATGCTATTTCTCTGTAAAATTTCTGCAATACAAAGACCCTCTTCATTGCTTGGATAACACAGAGAGATTAAAAGCTCCTCTCAGAGCTGCAGAAATTACCTCAAGCACACCTGTCACGGTGTGAGGGACTGACGTGCGCCCGTTCCTGCCTGGTTGTGCAAGAATTGGGTAAATTGAACATCCTTGACCTTTCCTCAAGTGTTACTAAGGGAGAAACAATTTGTGATTCACAACTCATTTCTGCCTGGGTCGCCTCTTTGACGTGATCTGTCTTTGGCTTCATCTTCCTGCATGAAAAAGGTTGATAAATTGGAGGGGTGGGGGAAAAAAAAATCATCCCAACTTCAAAGAGGAATCATCCCAGCTTTGGAGGTAAACAGACCAGATGTAAATAAAAGAATAAAATTGAAACAAAGCGGCTTTGGAGATGATCCCTGTGGTATCCGAGGTTAAGCAAAAAGGCACAACCAACCCCTCTGTTGTCACTTGGAATTTTAGGTACTAACAGCCCAGTCGACTCTACTTATTTTAGTTTGAGTCTCAAAATCCTGGATGGAAGAGCTCCACACCCACCTGCACCAAGAGGGACGCCTGATACTGTTAACAATTAAGATTTCAATTAATTTTGCCAGGCTAAACCTCCTCGTGGCAATAGATTCTATCCCAAACACGTCTGTGATATAAAAGTGGTGGTTGCTACAGGGGATGACACGAGAGCCCTTGAAACAAAAGCTGTTCCTTCATGATGGCTCTGCAGCCACGTTTACATAATCCAGCATCACTTCCTCTTATCAGAAGTGGGTGTTTGCACCTCCCTGGCAGGGACACCTGGCTGCACACACCCCTGATTTCACCCAGTAAATGAAAGTGAAGGGAAAGGCCTCACTGGTTTGGGAGGAATGCAGCACCTTAAGAATAGCTGTGGGTTAATTTATAATTTCATTTTTAAACCTGCCGTTTGAACCAGGAATTAAGTTCCTTTAGAGAATTTCAGCCCTGAAACAGGGCTAATTCCTGCACTTGTGCTGCTGGGGCAAAGGAAAGCTCAGGGGAATGAAGCAGCTTGAGAAGGAATTCGTAACAACTTTCATTCCTTGCCTGTCCTGTGTCAATGAACGCTCACTAATCTCTGATTGATTTATCAGGTTTTACCAGTTGGTTTTGTAACCAAATACTTCCTTCTGCTGGCATTAACCGAGAACTGCATTTGAAATCCAAACCACCCCAGGGCTGTGGAAAGAAACTTCCACCTCCTTTATTCTCATTTACTTCTGGATTAGGGCATCATCGCAGTTTGCCGCTGCTGTCTGAACAGAAATCCTCAGCAGCTCCTCTGCCAGGTGTGCCCCACACCCAGACCCACCTGTGACGCAGGGGACTCCCTAAAACTAGAGCATGATGCAAAGTTGAAAGCTAAGAGGAGAATCTGGACAATATTTCCTGCGAGTGGGTGCTCAGACTAAAGCCTTTGTCTGTTGAGTGACCCCAACATCCCTTGGTCTGCATGGGGGGAATCCAGAGCCTGCAAAGGAGAACTGAAATAATTCCACAGCCCGGGGAGAGTTTCTGAGGGAATAACTAGACGTGGATAATGAACCACAGAGGAAAAGTGTCCAGAAAATCATGTGAAATCCTCCTGGATTAAGGGGTATGAACACATTACAGGTGGCACTGGCAGAGGGGAGAAAACACTCCTGAAGAGAGACATGGTTCACCGGGTCCCAGAATGGGTTGCGTTGAGAGAAACCTAAAATATCAATTTATTTCTCAAGCTGCCATAGGCAGGGACACATCCACTAGAAGGACATCCCCCAGAAAAACTGTTTCAAACACTAAATAAAATAAAAGAATCAACTGATCGCCCTTAATAAATCCATAAAAGCCCTCACCTGCCACGATGCTCTGCAGCCAAGCCAGGACATCCATCCGAGAGGGGCCCATGGAGCTCAGTGGCCTCTTGCACTCAGTCCTCGTGTTCTGAGTGGGTCTGGGCAGCCCCCTGGGGCCAAGGAATGAGGGGGTCCCTCCAGGATCCCCAGTGTCCCCAGGGCCAGGTGCCACCAGCCCCGTCAGTGCCCAAAGGGCAGCTGCAGAAGGGTCCCAAGTTCTGCTCCTCCCGCGCTGGAGACCCCGGGCGCTGGCACCGATGGAGATTTGCAGGGCTGGAAGGGGAGAAGATCCTTCAGCACCGAGGGCTGCAGCAGGGGGAGGCTGGGGAGGGTCCCCACTGCCACCCTGGTGGCGAGGGGACAGCGATGTGTGTGTCCTTTGTGTCATGGGGGGCTTTGGGCCACGGCTCGAGTGCTCTGCGAGCACCAGCGAGGGGCGGAGAGGCTGTGGGGCCAAATCATCCACGGAGCTTTGCCCAAGGAGAGGGGACCCGGGCAGGGATGTGTCACCCAGGGCTGTCCCTGTGCCCGTTCCAGACCCGCAGTTCCCCTCTGATGCTGTCACAAATCCCAGGGAGGGGAGTTTGGCCTCTGGCAGCTTCGCCCCGATCGCCACCGGCTCCTTCACGCCGAGCACCAACCTCCTGAGACCTGCTGGGAACAGAGAGAGCTCAGGAACCAGCAGAAATTAAAGGATTAGGGACATAAGGAGAAGAATTCCGTGATTTTTATTTTTATTCATTTTTTCAGTTCATTAATTGATTTATTTAATTAATTACTGAGGGTGCTGGCACTGCCCAGGCTCCCCAGGGCATGGTCCCAGCCCCGAGGCTGCCAGAGCTCCAGGAGCGTTTGGACAGCGCTGCCAGGGATGCTCAGGGTGGGATTGCTGGGGCTCTGGGCAGGGCCAGGGGCTGGATTTGATGATCCCTATGGGATCCAGCTCAGGATATTCTGGAATTCTGCATGATTTTTGAGTCTTTGAGGAGATTTGGGCTTGGTTTTTTTTCTCTTGGGATCTTTTATCTGAACCAGGTCTCCTGATCTACCTGCTGCAAACACAGCTGTTGGATGGAGCAGAGGCAAGACTGTTCCAGGCAGGGACTGGATTCCTTTCCCAGGGAATCCTTCAGTAGCAGGAGTGGGAGGCCCATTGGAGGAGCAGCTCCAGGAGCCAGAGGCTTCTCTGCAATAATCTATATATTTATAAATACATAGCACAGAAAGAATTGGGTTGGGAGGGACCCTATTGCTCATCTACTCTCACTCCCTGCCATGGGCAGGGGAATCTTCCACTGTCCCACCTTGCTCCAAGCCCCATCCAACCTGTCTGGATTCAGACTATTTTTTTGTTTGTTTTATAACCTCATGCAAAGAGTTTCTCTTTTTGTTCTGTTTTTTTTTCTTTCCATTCTGAATTTCTATCTCATGGCTGTTGTTTTAGTCACCTAATTCTAGCATTTTATGATGCCAGATATTGGTAGGACCTTTATGTGAGAGAGAAGCTCAAGGGGTTTAGGGCTTTAAAAATGCAATGAAACCTTTTTTCTAGGAGTTATTTCCTACACCACAATAATTTTTGTATTCTAGACCCAACTGCAGTTTTACCCCTGAGTGCTGAAGCATCAAGACAGGTTTATGTAAGGAGAAATTTCAGGAACCTTTTTTGTCTTGTGCTCAACTCTCAGATATCAAATATTTGCGTTCAGTGGAAAATAAATCACTGCAGATAATGGGTTTGGGTTTTGTGATTATCCAAATAATAGAATTTGGACAGAATCTCAGCAAGTGTTAAAAAGTCTCTCCCTGAACTCTTTCTAGAAAAAATTTGGGCTTAAGTGCTGCCTGATCCAGGTACATTCATGGAATCATGGAATGGTTTGGGCTGGAAGGGACCTTAAATCCCACCCAGTGCCACCCCTGCCATGGCAGGGACACCTCCCACTGTCCCAGGCTGCTCCCAGCCCTGTCCAGCCTGGCCTTGGGCACTGCCAGGGATCCAGGGGCAGCCACAGCTGCTCTGGGCACCTGTGCCAGGGCCTGCCCACCCTGCCAGGGAACAATTCCTGCCCAAGATCTCACCTAAATTTCCCTTTTCTCAATTTGAAAGAGATTTGAAAGATTGATCTCTCCTTCCTTTGGGTACCCAGCAGGAAAACCAGCAAGGACAGTTTCCAATTCCAAAGGATCCAGTGCGTGTGTGTCAGTCCCCACTCCTGTCCCCTTTTACAGCTTTGAAAACTCACAGCAAAACTCCCCTCTTCCCACAGGGAATATGCTCAAGTCTTAACTATTTGGGATTTTTTTTTTCTCTTTTTCATCCCCAAAATACTCCATAATGATTAGAAAGTGTTTCATTCCCTTCTGCTGTGGTTTCCTGCCTCTGCACTGCGTGCACGTGCAGGTACAGATATTTTTCAGGAAATTTTGAATGCACTTCCCTAATATTAATCCCAACTTAAAAATATTTAGACATAGATTTGACATATAAATGCACATTCATAATTCCCTTTAAAAAAATTTTCACACCTCCCCCACCTCCACCTCAATTAAAATTAACATTTCCCTGGAGCATTCCATGAAAAAATTACCACGAGGTCCATCCTACCTGTTGCTGTGCACATGTTGATATAAAATGCCAGGACTATGAACATATTTTGTGTCAAATATTTCCCAAAGCAACGTTCCCAAGTCATGTTGTTGCCTTGGGACTCCTTGTCCAAGTGAAGAGTTGTTCCGGGCTCCTCACAACTCTGCTCCCTCTGCGAGCAAATTCCAAATGTTATGGAAGTCACTCAGGTAATGCAAGCTGAGGTGGGTTGGCTGAGCAGCTGACACACCTTAAACCCTCCTCAGTTTAGGAAGTTGTTGTTATCTGGGCAGAACTGGGGGCCCAGTGGGCTGAACTATCGGTACAAAAATGCACTTTGGGTTGGGAACCTACTCAAAACCTCAGGAGCACCCACAACGCCTGGATAAAGGCTTTGTTTGGGGAAATTTCGGGTGTAAAAACGGGGTTGTGGCAACATTAATGGAAAAGCATTTGGATTTTAAATCAGTAGATAAATATTGGGGTTAACAGGATGAATTTTGGGCAGCAAGTTGATCTCCAACAGCAGCATTGTCATTACTGACCAGGAGAAAATGTGCTGGTGACGCAAAAAAACTGTGGGAGAAGAGCCAGGTGGTCACTCAGGGGGTCTCTCCCCCAAAAAACCTCTCCCAGAGCACGTGGGAGATAATTTGGCTTCACAGGAGTAATCCCTCACACCGCTTTTTCCTCAAATAAAGGAAATTGCTAATGAAAAAAAATTATTCCTGTGTGATTTTGTGATTAAAATACACCTGGAGCAGACTTGGGACAGAAATGTGCTGAGCCAGGGATTCTGGAGGAGATTGGGATGTTCATCACCTCCTCTCCTGCTCCATTCTGACCACAGAGGGATGAATTGGGATGAGTTCCACAACAGGAGCCAATTTTCCTCCTGATTTCCAGCTTTGCAATGAACCCACTGGGCTGTGACTCCCTCTGGCCCTGCTCCAGAGGATCTTCAGGTACCTGAATGCTATAAATATGAATTATTTTATTGGCTTTTCTCAGGTATTAAATGGAATGCTATATGTATGATGATGACAAACCTGGCTGTACTGACATAATTTCTTTTATTTCTATAACAAAACTAAGTAGTAGTGTGATACTTATAATATAATTAACATATGTTAGGTCATAGTAAGGTATGGAAATAAGGACGGGTTTTGTACATGCAAGCCAGAGAGTGAAAAGAAAATCAGAAAATGCCTCCCTGACATTCCAAAACTGCCTTAGCAGATGAAGTGCTGCCTGATCCAGGTACATTCGTGGAATCATGGAATAGTTTGTGTTGGAAGGGACCTTAAATCCCATCCCAGCCCAGCCCTGCCATGGCAGGGACACCTCCCACTGTCCCAGGCTGCTCCCAGCCCTGTCCAGCCTGGCCTTGGGCACTGCCAGGGATCCAGGGGCAGCCACAGCTGCTCTGTGCCAGTCCTTCAGCACCTCACAGCCAGCAATTTCTTCCCCATATCCCCTCTAAATCTCCCCTTCTTCACTTTAAATTGATTCCACTTTTCCCATCAAGCTGATCTAATATTTAATATTTGACAGGGGGAGGATTTGCTGTCTGGAGCTTGTTCAGTGCCAGCCTGGGCTGCTCTCCGGGCAAAGCCTGGCTTTGTCCCCGTGGCCCTGCTCTGTGCCTGCTCTGCTCAGCCAAACCAAACGGGGTCTCACCTTGCACATCCTGTGGGCCACTAGAGGCCATCCTAAACCTCGGGAAACAAAGCAGGAAAACATGCGGAAATAAAAGAAATCATCAATCACAAAAGATTAAATTAAAGCTCAGGCATTTTTAAAGCTGAGTTTATTTCAGGATTGGTTGTCCTGTACTTGCACCCTCATGAGCTTGGTGTGGTTTTTCCTGCTGGATTTGCTGCTGATGGAGCAGCTCTGCTGTGAGGAAAGGCTGAGGGAACTGGGGTTGTTCAGCCTGGAGAAGCTTTAGGGTCACCTCATTGTGGCCTTCCAGAGCCTGAAGGGAGCCTGCAAAAAAGACGGAATGGCAAAGAGACTGCAGTGAGGAAAGGCTGAAGGAGCCAGGGAATGGCTGCCAGTGGCAGAGGGCAGGGCTGGATGGGATCTTGGGCAGGAATTGTTCCCTGGCAGGGTGGGCAGGCCCTGGCACAGGTGCCCAGAGCAGCTGTGGCTGCCCCTGGATCCCTGGCAGTGCCCAAGGCCAGGCTGGACAGGGCTGGGAGCAGCCTGGGACAGTGGCAGGTGTCCCTGCCATGCACTGCCCCAACCTGGGCTCCCTTCAGTGGGATAATTCAACAGCACCTCCGTTCTACCAGGTACTGTTGCAGTTTCACAGCAGAGCATCGAAAACCTTTCCCTCTGCCATTCCCTTCTGTCTTGCTGTTTAACTACAGATTAAATTCCATACTGAATCCATTCCTTCTCGTGGAGGCTGCCAAGGGGTACAGAATGAAGTCACACAGAGCACTTTGGGGCCTGAGGGAGGAGAAGGGAAAACCAACAAGACACAGAGCTCCTGGGTCTTCCCTCCTCAGCAACATGGAAACACAAAAGCCTTTGTGGGAGGAGTGCGGGGAGAGGTTGGCTCTCGTCACCACGCAGCAGGAAAACACAAAGTGCTGGGGCTTTGTTGGAGCAATTCAGAATGAAAGGGGCAAACATTTACCAGAAGGAAAAAGCAACAAGGAACAAAGGCTCAATCAGCTCTGCTGGGCTTTATAATGAGGTTTCATGTCCAGAGGAGGGACATGGAGCTGGGGAAGGGTCTGAGGAGCAGCTGAGGGCACTTGGCTCGTTCAGCTGCAGCAGAGGAGACTGAGGGGAGGCTCCTCGGGGGCTGCAGCTCCTCCCGAGGGGAGGCGGAGGGGCAGGGGCTGAGCTCTGCTCTGGGACAGGGACAGGAGGCCAGGAAGGGCTGGGGCTGTGCCAGGGCTTGGGATGGAGCTCAGGGAAAGGTTCTTCCCCCCGAGGCTGCTGGCACTGCCCAGGCTCCCCAGGGAATGGTCCCGGCCCCGAGGCTGCCAGAGCTCCAGGAGCGTTTGGACAGCGCTGCCAGGGATGCTCAGGGTGGGATTGCTGGGGCTCTGGGCAGGAACAGGGGCTGGAATGATGATCCCTGTGGGTCCCTCCCAGCTCAGGATATTCCATGGTTCTATGATTCAATTTAAAAAGTTCAAGGGATCTGGCAAAACTCATATTTAGCTTGTGAAACCAGAGTTTGGTTCTTGTTCTCCCTAAAGCCCAGCTGGGGCAGTGGCAGATCCAGGTCAGCTGTGGCCAAGGCAAAGCATGGCCCTGGTGACCATCCCTGGGCCAAAGCCCAGCCTTGAGCATGTCAGTATTCTAATTCATTGAGGCTTTAATCCCTCCCTAACTGAACATCTAAACATCTTCCAAGTGCTCTGCTAAAGACATATATTTAAATTTAGGATCTCATTGGTGGTTTTATAATTAATTAGGACCATATGATCACAGAACGGCCTGGGCTGGGAGGGATCTTAAAGACCACCAAGTTCCACGCTGTGCCATGGCAGGGACACCTCCCACTGTCCCAGGCTGCTGCAACCCCATCCTGGGCACTGCCAGGGGTCTGGGGCAGCCACAGCTGCTCTGGGCACCTGTGCCAGGGCCTCCCCACCCTCACAGCCAAGAATTTTTTCCTAATATCCAATCTATCCCTACTCTCTCTCAGTTTGAAGCCATTCCCCTTTGTCCCATCACTCAGGCCCTTGGAAATTGTCTCTCTCCATCTTTCTTGCAGGCTCCCATCAGGTCCTGGAAGGCCACAGTGAGGTCACCCCAAAGCTTCTCTTCTCCAGGCTGAACATTCCATTTCCCCCAGCCTTTCCTCACAGCAAAGCTGCTCCATCCCCCTGAACACCCTGGTGGCCTCCTCTGAATTTGCTCCAATTAAGCAGAAGTGAGAAACTCAGAGAGCAGTGACAATTCCCACAGTGGGGGAGTTCCCCTTGGTGTATTCAAGGCGGTGATTTCTTCACTCATGGAACACAGACAGTCAGGTTTGATTGGAAAAATCTCTTCATTCCACTCAACTACTGTAGTACGGAGCCCGTGGGATGAATTAGAGCTTTAAATACCACCCTGAGCCTGGCTGTGCACAGCCCCTGCAGGCACAGAGCCAAGGGACAGATTGGGTGACACACGCTGCCGTTGAACAGGCTGATTTTCACACCACCCCCTGCAACCAGCTCCATGTTTGAAAGGGCTTTTTCCCCAGCATTTTGTGGAATAAATATAGGTCTGAGTGAGTTTGTTTGGAGAAAAATATAATGGGGAGAGCAAAGGTTTGTTTACTTAAAGAACCTCAATGGAAAATAAAGCATTTGTGGGGGAAGTTGGGTTATTGTGCCATCTTAAATTCTTAAATCTTTAATTCTTTTCATTCATTTCATTTCAAAACATCCCTCATATGGAGGCTTCTCCCTGCCAGCAGTTTTGTTCCTGATTGAATCATTAACCTTGACATCTTTTGTGTAGAACATTAAATTAATCTTTTTGCCATCATCTGGAATAATTAAAGTAAGGACACTTTGTCTAATGAGTTGTAACAGCACAGTTCAAAGGGAGTCTTTCTTTTGTGGCATCACTGAATTAGCTGGATCCTTCCAGTCTGTTCCAATGGAATACAAAATTCCAGCTTGTAGGAGCTGATGGATCCCAGGATTATTCCATACCTGACACAGACACTGTGGAAAATCCAGTTCTGCTCTGCAGTTTAAAAGAAGGCTGGGATCCCTCAGCTGGTGAGGCCAGTTTTGGGAGGTTCAGCAAGGCCACGGGCCAGGTCCTGGTCTTGGGTCACACCAGTCCCCTGCAGCTCCAGACCAGGGCAAGAGGGCCTGGAAAGCTGGAAAAGATCCTGGAAGAGCTGATGACAGCGACTGGACTGGAGCCAGGGGGTCAAGAAGGGCAACAGGACCTGGCTTGTCCCAGCCATGGTGTGGCCACAGCCCCAGAGCACGGAGCGACCCTGTGCTGGCACTGCCTCCCCAGATCCTGGGGTCAGAGCTGGACCTCTCACAAGAAGGACATCGAGGGGCTGGAGCGTGTCCAGGGAAGGGAAGGGTCTGGAGCACCAGGAGCAGCTGAGGGAGCTGGGAAAGGAGCTCAGCCTGGAGAAAAGGAGGCTCAGGGGGGCCCTTGTGGCTCTGCACAGCTCCTGACAGGAGGGGACAGCCAGGGGACAGCCAGGGGACAGCCAGGGGACAGCCAGGGGACAGCCAGATGGGCTCTGCTCCCAGGGAACAGGGACAGGAGGAGAGGGAACGGCCTCAGGCTGGGCATGGGGAGGTTCAGCTCGGATATTGGGAAAGTTTCTTCCCTGAGGGGATTGTCCAGCCCTGGCACAGGTGCCCAGGGCACTGGTGGAGTGACCAGCCCTGGAAGGACTTAAAAGCTTTGTGGATGTGGCACGTGGGGAGGGGAGTCCTGGCTGAAGGGTTGCTTTTTCACCTGAAGACATGGTTTTGTAGCGAGCTTGGCAATGCTGAGTGAACAGCTGGACTTGATGACCTGAGAGGCCTTTTCCACCCTCAGTGGTTCTGGGATTCCTTGCAGCCCTCCTGAGTTGTCTCTCCCATGTTCCAAGACATTAAAACTGTTTTCCCCCAGGTTCCAGCTGGGCTGGTTCTCTCCCTTCACCCCTGAATATTTGAGACCATTTCCTGGCTGAGTTTGCCCTTCCTTTCCCACCCTGGCAGCACTTGCTGAGATATCCATGTACTTCCCATGATCTCATTCCTTGCTCTCCTGGGTCTGTTGCACTTGGCATCTTTAATGTTCCCAAGTCTAGCACGAGCAAAGAGACAAAGAACAGATCCATGGAATCACAGAACCCATAAGACTGGAGAAGACATTTAACTGTAGACCCAAAAAACACCATTTATTGAAGAATCTTAAAACTGGCATCATTTTAGACAGCAGTTATTCTCCCCTAAAGCTGGTTGGGAACTTATCCTGTTATTTGAGGCTTTTACTTCTTTCCTTACCTTGTATCTGAAGAAAAAAGTGGGAGTTTTTTTTACTCTGAATGTTTCTAGTTTGGCAAATGATTTGAAATTCCCAGAAGCCTTGTCTTGGCTCCTTGGAGGAGCCATAATTCCAGCACCAACCCGTTTTTGGTGGTGCCCCATGCCACAGAGGGCTGTGTCACCGCTGTGCCCACGGCAGGGACGCTTGTGCACGACTCGGAGGCACAGACACTTCGTGTTGTGCTTTGCCTCCACTTCCTCAGCCCTTCCCAGCTCCTCAGCCTATTTTTAACTCCCAGCTAAAACTGGAACTCCTTCATGGCTGTTCCCAGGTCTGGCTCAGCTCGAGGTGGGTCTGAAAGGTGTTGGGAGGGAGGGAGAGGCAGGTGGGGGTTCCAGCCCTGCCATCCCTCAGCAGCAGCACTGCTGATCTGAGACAAAGACCCACTGAGGGGTTCAAAGCTTGGACTTGATGATCTTTTCCAGCTGTAATGATTCTGGTCACAGGCTGAGATGTCACAGAGACATTTGGGGGATTGGAGCGAAAATCATGGACAAAGAAAAGAGCAAAACCTGGTGGTACAGACACTCTCCAGATCCAAGTGTCCTTGTGTAGATCCAATCCCGAATTTGTGACAGGTTCTTGTACTTCTGCTTCCTGTCCTTCTCATGGAAATCAGAGATTTATGGAATCTCAGAATGGTTTGGGTTGAGAGAGACCTGAAAACTCATCCCATCCCAGCCCTGCCATGGCAGGGACACCTCCCACTGTCCCAGGCTGCTCCCAGCCCTGTCCAGCCTGGCCTTGGGCACTGCCAGGGATCCAGGGGCAGCCACAGCTGCTCTGGGCACCTGTGCCAGGGAACAATTCCTGCCCAAGATCCCATCCAGCCCTGCCCTCTGCCACTGGCAGCCATTCCCTGGCTCCTGCCACTCCAGGCCTTTGGGAAGAGTCTCTGTCCATCTTTCCTGCTGGCTCCTTCAGGCCCTGGATGGTTTCAAGCTGTACCAGGGCAGGTTCAGATATTGGATATTAGGGTACATTTTTCGTGGTTTAAAGCACTGAAGAGGCTTTACCCTCCCAGGGTAGTGGTGCAGGCACATTCCTGGAGTTGTTAAAAAAAGGTGTGGATGTGGCACTTGGGGATGGGGTTTAGTGCTGGCCTTGGCAGTGCTGGGTTAATGGTTGGACTGGATGATCTAAAGGGTCCTTTCCAGCCTTAATTCTGTGATTTTATGACCCGGTTTTATATTTGTGTCTTAGCTCATGCTCAGGTTCTCCTTGGCCACATGTTGTCCCTACAGACTTGTTCCAGCTGGGAATACATAAATACGAAAAGCAAAGAATTCTCCAAGTGTGAGAGCTCAGTATTGCAGAAAACCCACTAAGCCTTTCTTGAAATGAATATATGGACTGACTTTTCTTGCCTCTTGCAGTTCTTACAACAATAATCCCGCAATCACAGGCTTTAAAAGTATGAGAAGAACAATCAGTCCATATTCTGCTTGTCCTGTTTCACCTCCCATTTTACATTTTCAAACTGGAAGGATTTTTCTGAGCCCCACTGAATGAAATATGAATTAAGTTCAAAGGAGCAGGGTGTCCCTAATGTGGGAATGATCCAAGAAAGAAGCAGGAAATGTCTTAAAGGACTCTCAGCAGTTTCTTAGTGTTATTTACTCAGGGGATAAAAGCACCATCAAAGGATGTTTGTTCCTCTCTGGTTGAACATCAATCTGCCTTAACACATTACTCTGAGATTTTGTTCATACAAACAGAAATTAGTCCAAGCAAATTCCTGCCCCAAGAGTTGCCAACTTCATTTATTCTGTTTCAGACAGCAAAGACTGAGGAAAAGTTGGAGATAAAACCTCCCATTTGTGTGTTACCCTTTCGTTTGGCTTCTTTATGTACTTAATTTGAAATTAGTCATGATGAGGCCAGAACACGATGCTGGGTGTTTGTCCTGCTGACTGAAAATAGAACCAAAAACCTGCAAGAAAGGCAATTCCCCTTCAACTTAAATCCACTTTTAATACCAAGAAAGTTGTGGGTGTTTTTTATATCTGGAATCAAAGGACAGGATTTGGATTGGGTTTTTTTTGTTAGTTTTAAGGAAATCTATGTATTGCACAGCTCTTAATCGTACTGCCATCTGAAACAATTGGTCAGTTCTGCAAACAAAACTAAATATTTCTACAAGGAAAAGTTTGTGTTGGCCCCGTGTGGCCCTTCAGGGATAGAAAGGATCCACCAGGAAACAGCGACATTCTAAACTCAAATATTTGCCTTGCTTTAAGCCTTCAGTGAATCTTGTCATGACATCTTTGTCCTGGCTGAGATTTAGGGATAGGGAGGTCCCAGGGAAGGAGCTGCTCCTGCAGATTTTGAAATAAATGAGAAGGAATCCATGCTGCTGATAATCAATTATCTGAGGCTTTTCTTGCCTCAGCCAAGGGCCGGCTCAGCAGAGACCCCCCAGCTGTCCTGGGAAATGCAGGTGCACAGAAGAAATCCACAGGCCTTTCCAATCAATTAAATCCTTGAGATCAGCAGGGAAAGAATCCAAAATCACAAGGAGTTGTGTTGATGTCACCAGCTCAGCAATGCAGATAAATGATGATATTTTACCCGAGCATGTTCAGAGCCAGGAAGGACCAATTTAGCTGGAGGCAAAGACTGTTCCTGGAACTCCTGTGGGCCATGGCTGTGCACACATGGATGTGCTTCCCAGGGCCTGTGCCTCTGCCTATGCTCATTCCTTTCCTTCCCCAGTACATTCTGTGCTGGGATCAGCTCTGCAGTGAGGAGAAGTATTTAAAACCTCCCTGCAGTGTGAAATTCCTACACAAATATAGAATTATTGCACAGGGAGCGAACGTGAATAATCACGGCAGAGATGCAGATACAAGGAATGCACCTGCTGCCCTTCTCTCCTGGGAGAAGATCCAAGCTTTCCTGTGCAGTTTGGGATGTTTCAGAGAAGAACAAATCAGCTTTGATTCTGTCCCTCTGCTTGGCTCTGGTGAATCCACACTTAGAGCACCAGGGCCAGCTCTGTGCTCCCCGACACAGCAGGGACAGGGACAGGGACAGGGACAGGGACAGGGACAGGGACAGAGACAGAGACAGAGACCTGCTGCAGAGAGTGCAGAGAAGGCCACAGAGAGGATTGGAGTGATGGAGAACCTGGATATAGGGAAACACCAAGGGAATTTGGATTGTCCAGTCTGGAGAAGGCTCCAGGGAGAGCTCAGAGCCCCTGGCAGGGCCTAAAGGGGCTCCAGGAGAGCTGGAGAGGGACTGGGGACAAGGCATGGAGGGACAGGAGCCAGGGAATGGCTGCCAGTGGCAGAGGGCAGGGCTGGATGGGATCTTGGGCAGGAATTGTTCCCTGGCAGGGTGGGCAGGCCCTGGCACAGGTGCCCAGAGCAGCTGTGGCTGCCCCTGGATCCCTGGCAGTGCCCAAGGCCAGGCTGGACAGGGCTGGGAGCAGCCTGGGACAGTGGGAGGTGTCCCTGCCATGGCAGGGGTGGCACTGGGTGGGCTTTGAGGTCCCTCCAATCCAAATCATTGTGGGATTCTCCTCAAACAAGTGGACGAGCCCACATGCCCCACAGCGTTGGGGCAAATGAGCACTGGGCTGTCCATGAAGGGAAGGGGAATAAATGCAGCAGAGTAGGGATTGTCCATGGGTCAGACTGGGATTGTCCATGGGTCAGACTGGGATTGTCCATGGGCCAGACTGGGATTGTCCATGGGTCAGACTGGGATTGTCCATGGGTCAGACTGGGATTCCAGTATCTCAGTCCTGTGCAGATGCAGCTCCCAGAGCCCGTGCTGGGGCTGCAGCAGCAGCTTTGAGCAGCCCAGGAGAGGCACTGGCTTTGCCTCTCTCAGCAGAGGAAGATTTGGCACAGCCCCAGAACTGAGGAATTTTCTTCCTTAATGCTCCACTGAGCATCCTGAGGTCAGGGGAGTTACGTGACCAAATCACAGCCGGTTATGAAGAGATTTAGGGACAAAGGAGCCTCCAGAAGGATTAGGAATCTTATGTTACCTGGCTTTTTACTGAGCTCTGGTTCTGGGCTTAGGTGAACTCGTTCCAGGTGGAACAGCTCTGGGAAAAGCAAAGCCAGAGGTCAGCAGGCTTGGCTGGCTGGGAATTGTCCCTCCCCTTTGCCAGTGGATCCCTCCCTTTGCTTGGAGGCATAAATTAATTCTAAAAAGAACTTGAGCATCCCTTTGGTTTCGTTTCTCACCTACAACCTCCAGCAGGAACATTTTGTTTCCCTCAGCATCCTTGGGGAGAAAATACCTCAAATTCCCATTTGTGATCCCCCTGTGGCAGCAAAACTGCACAAATCCACTGGGACTGACACCCAGCAAATATTCCTGCAGCGAGAGGGGGCAGGATGTGTCTGAGGGAATTTCTTGGAAATGTCACTGAAGGCAATGGACCCTCAAGGCTCTAAGTTCTGCTCCAGGTCCCAGAAATGCTGTCAAGGATTCCCAGCATGGATCCAGGGACCTCTCAGGATCCACGTCCAGCCTGTTCCTCTGGGATTTCAGGAAAAGCCCTTCCAGTGAAGCATCCCAGACCTGTGGGCCAAGGGCCTCCAGTTTCCACATTATTTGACCAGAAAATTATTATATTCAGAGTTGTTTCAGTCCCAGAGGGTCACTTTGACATAGAGAATAATGAAATAAACCCCTTATTGAGACTCTTATCTCTCCCAAACATCCCTGAAAATTATCCTAAAGCTTCCCAAAAGCACCTTTCCATGCCTTTGGAGGATGCACAGGAAGGAGTGAAGTTTCAGGCCTGAAGTTTGAAGGTTTTAGGCAGAAAATGCATTAATTTTCTCTTTGAGAAGTGCCTTTTTACAGATAAAAAGCAGTAAAAGAGTGAGACAATGCTCTTCCAGAAGAAAGGGAGAGGTTATGTCAAGAGTTGATGCGTTATGATGGTGCCTCCACATAAATATATTTTCTCTAAGAGACTTTACAGCCTTTATTTCACACTAATTACAACAATAAGGAGTCTAATAATCTGCTACTCTGATGGCAACCTTGAAATTGCCATTTACAACCCTGACTTCAAACAGTGATTGGAAAAAAGCTGCTCCTTGATATTTCCATGCAGCTTTTTAGCAAAAATATCTGACCAAAATAAAAGTATTTCTTTACCTTTCCCTCTCAGGATCTCTGCAAATACGACAATTATGATCAAACCTTCACATGTTTACTACTAAACACTTAAAAGCAATTACAGGTGGAATATTGCTCAAGGCTGAAAGGTTTCAGAGGTAAATTGTTCCTTGAATAAAACCTTGAAGTTCAGGGCTGCGTGTGGATCCTGCCCACCCGCATTTCTGGCATTGCACTCCTCACAAATGCTTTTCTCTCGGGGTAATTAACGCCTCCTGCCTGGGCCTTTGCTCTGGAAGGTTGTGGGGTGTTTTCTCCTGGGGGATTCCCTGGGTGGGACCCCCTTTATGGAACTCCAGGGATCCATTAGCACGTGGTTATCCAAATTTTGAGTGTGCTGCCAGGCCCAGGCAGAGGATTTGCAGGTGTTCTGTTTGTAAGACCCCAGGAAGATTCTCCCTCAGCTCAAAAGTAAAGCAGATTCCCCTTCCTGCTATCACCTGCTCCTGCAGGGGGTATTCCCAGCAGGAAGAGGGAAATCTGACTTCCCTTTTCTTCTCCATCAGCAGGAACAGCTCCAGATTTCAGGGAGGGAACAGAACTGTGGCACTGTCGTTGCCCCCATGGTTTATGGTCTGGTTTTCAGGCTCCTGCATCTCCTTGCAAATATCCCTAAGCAGTCTGATCCCTGCAGCCCGTTTCTGTCTCCAGCCCAGTAATTCTTGCTGAAATGATGCTGCAGGTGATGTAATGTTAATATAAATTAATTCAAACCCAAATTCTCTCCTGGGCTGAGCAGGAAAGAGCATGAACTGCAGAATTTTGGCTCCTGTGTGACACAAACCTGTGCTGGGCTGTTTGAGAAAGGACAAATTCAGTGATCCCAGCAGAGCACTGAGCCCCTGCCCATGCCAGATCATTACTGGTGTGAGAGGAGTCAGAGGCCAGCCTTGTAAGGAATGAGAGATAAGAGCAAAAATCCTTGGAGAAGGAGGAACACCAGAGTTCATGAGGCTGAGTCACGGGAGGTTCTGTGTGTGTCTGCCAGGGGGCTGTGAGAAACCAGATCTTTATTAATGACCCAAAGTTTCATAACATTCATTCTTTCTAAAGTCTCTTTTGCCACCTTCAAGGGATTAATCACCACAAATGCCTGGGAAAGTTAAGTTCATGTTTTTCCAGGTGTTGAGGAATAGAGAAAAGATGCCCCTGGTTCCCTGGAAGTGTCCAAGGCCAGGTTGGACAGGGCTTGGAGCAGCCTGGGACAGTGGGAGGTGTCCGTGCCCACAGAGGGGGTGGGATGGGATGATCTTCAAGGTCTCTTCTAATCCAAACAATTTTGTGACTTTATAGAGAGAAAAAGATCTTTTTTTCAAGCTAGGCCTGGCAGGAGGGCACTGAGGGTAGGAATGTCCTGTGGAGCTTTGGCACCCCCAGCTCCACAGAGCTGCGTCCTCAGTCCTTCCCTGGCTGAAGAGATCTCAGGAGAGTTGATGACCTTCCTCTTCAATGTGTCACCTGGGCCATGCCTTTCTTAGCATCCCAAAATATCCACAGGGATCATCATCCCAGCCCCTGTCCCTGCCCAGAGCCCCCAGCAATCCCACCCTGAGCATCCCTGGCAGCGCGGTCCAAACGCTCCTGGAGCTCTGGCAGCCTCGGGGCCGGGACCATTCCCTGGGGAGCCTGGGCAGTGCCAGCAGCCTCGGGGGGAAGAACCTTTCCCTGAGCTCCATCCCAAGCCCTGGCACAGCCCCAGCCCTTCCTGGCCTCCTGTCCCTGTTTTCCAGAGAGTTCTTCCATGCTTTTCCCTGCCAGGAACTGCCTGTGGAAGATCCTGGTCCTGCTGATGGATCCCTCAGTGCTGGGAAACCTCACCTGGAGAGGACTGGAGTCCTTCCCCTTTCCACACCCCTGCTCCTTCAGCAGCAGCCAGGGCATCCTCTGGGGGTTCCTGCAGGCAGATATTTATGGCAATTAAGTTCTCCCAAGGATTTATCAGACCCCTGCCTGTTTAGAGCCTGGAAGCTCCAGACACCAGGTGTAGATAGGAATGAGCTGAGTGAGGTTTTGTCCCTGTGCTGCAAAACAGGTGAGTTCAACCAGCTCAGAGCAGGGAGGCTGTAAAGCACAAAAGCGTGAGCATTTAATGAACTGAAGTGAGATGGAAATGTCACTGATGCCAAGGATTTCTTGGTATGCACCTCTATTTTCCACCTGTTTAATTAGGGCAGCACGGGCTGGTGCTCTCCAAAAGGGAGCTGTGACTGTGAGAACCAGCTCTGTCACACCCCAGGTTCTCAATGACACAGCAAGGGTTGGTAGTGGAAATATTTAATATTAAAGTGGTCTTTTTTAGGTTTCCTTTCCAGTAAGCCAGGCCTGATGTGAGCAGGTTGGAATCCTCCACCCCCTCCCCAGGGCATCTTGGGCTGGTCAAGGGGAAGAGATTTTTCATTCCCAGCCATTCCCAGGTGCAGCCACCCCAGAGCTCCTCTGATGTGGTCAAACCTTCTTTGGGGATTACTAAATATATGGAATATTTGAGGTGAACATTTCCCACCTGACCCCAGGGAGTGTTTGCAGTTTCACTGAGAGCAAAGCCAAGGCCAAGGATTTGGGAATTGCCAAATGGGATCAGCCAGGAATGACTCAATCCAGAGCCCTTGTGGAGCTGACCAGGATTTTTCTCCATTTTCCTCTTTAAAAAAATAAATGCTGCTTTACTGAAATCCAAGTTTTCAGCAGGATTGTGTTGGGTTCTGCCCTTTATATTCTGAATGCAAAGTCAAACATGCAAATAAGGCTGAAATGTTCCATTTTCACATGACAAGAGCTTCGCATTTCCACTTCTCCTTTCAAAATAATTTTTGCGATGAAAATTATTGCCTGATGTAATAAAGTACAATAAGGACATCAAGGAGGGCTGTCAAGATGACAACAGAGTAACTTTGAAAAACTTTTTAAGCACCACGTTCCGTGCTGAATTTTTAAATATGACATTTCACTCCACACTGGAATGAAAATAGAGTTTGAAATTACAGAAAAAAAAAAGACACATTTCAGTTCCCACGTAGGTGTGTAGCCTTAATGCATCAAACATTTCAAACCCCAAACTTTGATGGGGTGGCACCAGGTATTGAAAAACAATTTCTGAAAGCTCTGAAATATCACGGAGAGAGTATCAATTAGAGATTTTTCAAACCTTTTAGAGCCTTGAAAACTTTCTGCATTAAAAACCAGAGAATATTTGGCTTTTTTAAGGACAATATTGACTTTTGAAAGGACAAATGTCCTTACAGAAGTCCCCAGCAATGTCCTCAGCTGAGATTACAGGGTCCCCTTTCCCTGCTTGAAACTCAGTTTCACTGAGAGTGAACTTTAGAGGTTTTTAAGCTCAGATAATATTTAAATTCCTGACTTCTTTTTTTAAAGGCGTCATTCCACTGCCTTGGGGAGGCAAAGGGAGTGGCTCCTGCGCAAGGCTGGATTCCAGCAATACCCAGATGGAAACTTTTAATTTGAATTTTTCTCTTTCATGTTAATTCCCCTTTATGTGCGCAACAGAAAATGGCTCCTTCCCCCAATGTATTAATACATGGAAATTGGATCAACTCAAAATATTGCTGTGTAAAATGTCTGTAAATGATTCTAAATACTGAAATAAAATTTGTTTTACCAGAGACAGAAAGAGTTTCTTGGGGGCTCAAAGCTGGAGCCAGCCTGGGAGAGCTGGGGCTGCTCACCTGGAGAGGAGAAGGCTCCAGGGAGAGCTCAGAGCCCCTGGCAGGGCCTAAAGGGGCTCCAGGAGAGCTGGAGAGGGACTGGGGACAAGGCATGGAGGGACAGGAGCCAGGGAATGGCTGCCAGTGGCAGAGGGCAGGGCTGGATGGGATCTTGGGCAGGAATTGTTCCCTGGCAGGGTGGGCAGGCCCTGGCACAGGTGCCCAGAGCAGCTGTGGCTGCCCCTGGATCCCTGGCAGTGCCCAAGGCCAGGCTGCACAGGGCTGGGAGCAGCCTGGGACAGTGGCAGGTGTCCCTGCCATGGCAGGGGTGGCACTGGATGGGATTTAAGGTCCCTGTAACCCAAACCAGTCTGGGATTCCATAAAAGCTGGATGAGACTCAAGGTTTCTCCTCCACAGCCACACTGCAGGCGTACGGACAGGAAGAACCTCCTGTGCCCTCGGGACATCCCAAGCTCAGCTTTTCCAAGACGATATTCCTTGTTTTAAACAGGAATGCTGAAGCTGCACTGCTGAGGGAGCTTTGCAGTGGCTTGAAAACGAGTGGGATTCTGGCAAACAAAAAAAAAAAATCCGAAACAAAATTAAAACAACAACAACAAAACCAAAATGAGACAAAACCTCCCTGAACAGAAGGGCTTGGGAATAGTCTCTGGGAAGGAGAATGGCTTTTGGAGCCTGCAGATTGGCAGGGAGGAAAATTGAGTTTGAAATGTGTTGTCAGGGCAGCTCTGTGATCCCGGGAGTGTGGATTTCTCTGTGAGAAATAAAACTTCTCGTGGTAATTCCTGGGGGCTGTGCAGGAACAGCAGGGGGAAATCTGCAAACCAGAGGATTCTTTGGAGAGTTGATTGGGACAAATTGTAACATTGAGATTTTCTTGTGGGATCCCCACTGTTCCCATCCCTTCCAAGCCCTGGAGGAACCCCAGAACTTTTCCTTGCTCTTTCTGCTCCACCTGAGCTGCCTCCTTTTGGGAGCACCGAGATTCCAGAGCTCTCCTGGGATTCAGCTCCAGGCCTGTGGCTCTGGAAGGGAAGGTTAACTTCAGCCACCTCCTGGTGGAAATCCTGAACATTTCCAGGTAGGACTTGAATCCCTCTGATCTCACTCAAGTCCCTGTGGGTGCCACAGCTTTGTCATGGTCACCTTGTGCCACAGTTATTTGCTGGAGCATCCTTAAATGAAGGTACATTTGGGGTAGGTCTCTAAATCTGCCCTAAATCTGGCCTTAAACTCCATCCTAAAACTCAACATTTAGACTTGGGGGTGAATTTCACACGCAATGCAGCAAAATCGTACCCAAAAAACCTGCAGAACCCCTGGAATTCCCTCGGGGGGCTTTTAAAGGTTCCCACAAATGTCTGGCTCTTCCCTCAGGCCCCGGAGAATCTGCAGTTGGAATGTCATGGATTATTCTTCCAGGCTGTAAAAGGAGCAGCTGGAGCTTTGGGAATTACCTCGGACTGCTTGAAATAAGGCTGTGAATGTCAATTGAATTTTCCTCTCCTTAATTGTTTGTGTGGAGCTGAACTGGCAGGGGGGTGGCAGCAGCCCTGAATTTTTTGGTGCTCCAGAGCTTTTCTGGAGGAAACGTTTTAGTGAGTGAATCCCAGTTTCAGTGGTGCACTAGGAGTGTGAGCTCTGGCTCAAGAAATAATCCAGGACTGCAAATTCCACAGGAACTTGTGAGAATTGGCATTATCTTCATGCAAGGGCCCATGGGAGGAGGAGGAAACTCTTGCTGGAATCCAACAAAGCTCCTGAGCACGAATTACTGAGCTGAACTAACGAGTTTGCTGATCAAAAATGCCTCATCTGAGTTTTAATGGTGCTCGACATAAAAGGGCTATTTGAATTTATGGCAATGTCTCTTCATTCTTGTGGCAGAGCAGTTTGGAAGATCATTTTTAAAACATCCCATCCCATTCATTAATGAAAGAAATTCAGTTTTTATCATGAGTAATGTCTTATCTGAAGTTGCAATAGTATAAGAAGGCTCTTTTCATATGGAAATCCTCCAAGTCTTTAGCATTTCTTCTTGCACTCTTTGAACTTGATTTACATTTTCCCAACAGAACTGACTGAAAACCCTGTTTCAGATGATGAAGGCTCACCACTAATGGAATATATGGCTCTATAATACTTTCATCATTACATAAACCCCACATTTAAATATCCTGCTCTTCTGGCCAGAATGCTTTGCTGAGCAGATGCTTCTTAATGAGCTCTTCCCAGTGACACTGAGGCCTTGCAGTTGATTTACAATGTATGAAACCCAGGAACACTTCAAACTCCTCCTTCCCACATGCATCACATTGCACTGACTTTCATCTGCCATCCTATTGCCCAGCTGAGCCTTTTTTCTGTCCTTTCAATGTTCCTCCAAATCCTCTCGTATCAGAGACTATTCAAAACTCTCTCATATCGAGATCATTTTCTCTAAGCCATCATTTTCTGCCACCCCCTATTCACTCCTCAATGAATCTGTGCAGGAATTCTGCCTCTTGCAAGAATTGCTGGGCTCTAGAGCTGCTCATCTCTTTCCATGCTGAAAGTTTGCCTCTAAATTCTACATTTTGGTGGTTTATCCCTTGAAGCCTGGTTGGGAGAGCTGGGGCTGCTCACCTGGAGAGGAGAAGGCTCCAGGGAGAGCTCAGAGCCCCTGGCAGGGCCTAAAGGGGCTCCAGGAGAGCTGGAGAGGGACTGGGGACAAGGCATGGAGGGACAGGAGCCAGGGAATGGCTGCCAGTGGCAGAGGGCAGGGCTGGATGGGATCTTGGGCAGGAATTGTTCCCTGGCAGGGTGGGCAGGCCCTGGCACAGGTGCCCAGAGCAGCTGTGGCTGCCCCTGGATCCCTGGCAGTGCCCAAGGCCAGGCTGGACAGGGCTGGGAGCAGCCTGGGACAGTGGGAGGTGTCCCTGGAAAGAGGGGAATGCTGGAATGAGATGATCCCTCAGGTCCCTTCCACCCCAAACCATTCCATGGTTCTACAATGACTCCATGACTCATTTCTAACCAGAGAGAGAAGTTTTCACTGTGAAGATCTTCAATCACACAACTGGGGCAGCACCACACTGCTCTCATCTGAGCAGCTCTGAGCCTCCATCTCCTCACCAGTGGTCCCTGGGACGAAACAAAGATCTAAAAATGCCCATGAGGAGCTATGGATGGAGCTTGATTCTCACCCTGTGTGGAGCATTTGGCTCCTGGTTGCCATCCTGTGTTCTTCAGGATTCCTCCAGCGATTGTCATTTATTTGCTTTGCCGGAGTGAGAGGCTTTGGGAAATCTCTGAGATGAAGAGAGCAAACAGCAGCACAAACAGTGGCTCCACCAGCTGGCTCTGGGATGCTCCCAGGATCCTCATTCCCAGGGCTGTGCCTGAGAACAATGAGTGGTTCTCAGAGCTCTGTTTGGTCAGGGCTGAACTCTCTGTATCTTTGGGGTGGTTTCAGGTTGGAAGGCTGGGCTGTGCACCCTACAGCCACTGGTTTCATTGGTTTGGTTCTCAGGACAGTGCACTGACTGCAGGGCAGCTTTGGAGGGAAATGCAGCACTCCTTGCTCAGGGGAAGATGTTTTTGGGGAGATCAAGAACCTGCTGGGAGTTGGGTGTTAGAACAGCACCTCCACCTCAAAGTGTGGGGTTGATGGAGAACAGGCGAAGGCTGGAGCCAGGAGTGGCACAGCAGGGCTGGGACACAGGGGTTTGCTCAAGGCCAGGTCTCAGGTCCTGTCCCAGGACAGGAGGGGTGAGAGGAGGATGTGCACATCCTGAGACCCCCTGACTCCAGTGTCCCCACTGGCAGTGACTCAGGGGACGTTGGGATGGAGCTCAGGGAAAGGTTCTTCCCCCCGAGGCTGCTGGCACTGCCCAGGCTCCCCAGGGAATGGTCCCAGCCCCGAGGCTGCCAGAGCTCCAGGAGCGTTTGGACAGCGCTGCCAGGGATGCTCAGGGCTCTGGGCAGGGCCAGGGGCTGGATTTCATGATCCCTGTGGAATCTTTCCAGCTCAGGATATTCCATGATCTGGCAATTGTCACATATAATTTCCATTACCCACATTCATCTTTTGCCTCTCCTTTTGCAGGTTTCCTGGCCCAGAATAGCTGCCAAGTCCCTCAGAATACTTTCTATTTCTGTATCTTCCCATCTCTTCTTTATCCTTTCTATCCCTTTTTCCCCTTTTTTCTGCCCAAGCCATTCATGCCAGGGCAAGAACCACAGGAAAATTCTTCTTCTTGCAGCAGGTCCCTTTGGCCAGAAGATGCTATAAAACTGCTGCAGGTTTTTTTCTCCCCTTCAATAAGTGATCAGAATCCTTGCATCCTGTGTCCATTCGTCACCAACTGAGGGTCTTCCACTGAATTTTAACTTCCCAACTGGCCTCACATTCAATATCTCGCTGAAAATCCAGGATGAGTCACATTTACTGCTTTATTTATGGTGCAATCAAAGGAGAGGGAGCAGCGACTGCTTTGCCAGTGCATAAAATATCCCTCTTTCCTTTAGCCCTGGATTTGAAACATTGGGATTGCCAGACAAGCAAATGGTGGGAAACCCTGTCATCTTGCATTTGGGTTTGTGGGGATCATGGGAAAGGACAGCAGAATTGCCCTGAGGATGGAGAAGTTTGAAATGAGCAGAAGCAGCAGGAAAAGGGAAGACAGAGGCATCAGCACCATGAAATGGAGAAGGGATTTTGCCAAAAGGCAGCTCCACGGGAGGCAGGCAGAGCTTCCATGCCCAGATCCACACTGGGAGAATCCCAGGCTGCAGGAGCTCCAGCCCACACCACATCTGTTCCTACCTTGTGGGGTCTTGGATGCCTTTGTTCCTACTGATTAATATTCTTTAATATCCTAAAAATAGCTTCATTGAAAGAGCAGCTCGGGAGTGGGAGAGGCTGCCCAGGGAAGTGGTGAAATCCCCATCCCTGGAAATGAGGCTTAGATTTGGTTGAAGGTTGGACTTGGTGAATTTGGAGGTAATTTCCAACCCTAATGATCCTGTGTGTCTCTGATATCAAACGTGGGGAATTTCCTTATCCAAAAAGGTCAATTGAAAAGCAGGAATAAGGTCTGGATAAATCTCCCAAGCTGAGCTGTTGGTACAGGAGGGCTGGCACAGCACAAAGTTCTCAGTTTAGGTGACATGAAAGATTTCAGCTTGCCCAAGTCTGAATAATTGAGCTGACATGATCAGATCATCTTTTGATGGTCTAATTGAATTATGTGCATTTCTGAAAGCTTTTCTCAGTGGAGCTAATGAGTTTTATGTCTGTACTGAGGCAGGCAGACACAGCCAGGGTTCCAACCTTCCTGTAATGGATCTAAACAGGACAAGGGCTCAGCCAGGAATTCTTACACCAATTATCAAAGCTTCAACTCAATTCCTCCCTTCTGCTGACTGCTCAGAGCCTTGTCCCAGTAGGATTCCCTGTGACTTCGGTGGGATGTGGGATATTAATTACCAGGGTGTTTCCTGGCAGGTCTGAATGGCTGAAGAGGGAAGATGCCTTTGCTTTTTATGGGATCCGTTATCCTAAGGGATGAGTTCCTAATCTCATGTAACTAAAAGAAGGCAAATGAAATAAAAAGAAGAAGATTTTTTTACAAGGAGGGTGGGCAGGCCCTGGCACAGGTGCCCAGAGCAGCTGTGGCTGCCCCTGGATCCCTGGCAGTGCCCAAGGCCAGGCTGGACAGGGCTGGGAGCAGCCTGGGATGGTGGAAGGTGTCCCTGCCATGGCAGGGGGGGGTCATTAAAAATCTTTTAAAGATTCCCTCCCACCCAAACCATTCCATACCTCTATGGACATTGTGAGCTGAACATCAGCCCTGTAAGAGATTCCTTTCACTCACTTTCCTGATCTTGCAGTAGACAAAAGACAGGCTAGATATAAAAATGAGTTTATTCCATTAGGAAAGTGTCTACAGAGAGGGTGAGGTGCCTGTTCCAGCACCTCCACCTGAACTTCGGCCCCAGGAGGAACAGAAAGTGTTGAAACCTCTGTGGTGGGGAGAAGTTTGCTCAGCCCAGAGTGTCAGCTCGGAAATCCACCCTGTGTTTGTCTTCAAATGAGTTTTGTGCCATCAGTCACTCTGAAAACAGGGATTTACAGCCATGGGAACCTCAGGAGTGGGAGAGGAGGCTCAGAGCTTCCTCTTTCACCTCCCATCCTGAAGGACACTGTCCTTTGGCCACACAAATCTCTGCTGGTGAGGCTGGAAGTCAAGTGAAGCTTCAGCTGTGAGGGGAGAGTAGGTGCAGGTTCCTCCAGGGTAACTCCAGAGTTACTCCTGCCACACATAGCCCTGTGTCTGCCTCGCTGTCATTGTCACTGCACCTTTGGCTGCTGCAAACCGAGCCCAGCCACAGCCTGGCCAGGATGGAAACACTGCTGGAATCAAAGCCAATGTTCAGGGAATTTCAGAGGATCAGGGAATGGTTTGGGCTGGAAGGGACTTTAATATAACCTCATTCCACCCCTGCCATGGCAGGGACACCTCCCAGTGTCCCAGGCTGCTCCCAGCCCTGTCCAGCCTGGCCTTGGGCACTGCCAGGGATCCAGGGGCAGCCACAGCTGCTCTGGGCACCTGTGCCAGGGCCTGCCCACCCTGCCAGGGAACAATTCCTGCCCAAGATCCCATCCAGCCCTGCCCTCTGCCACTGGCAGCCATTCCCTGGCTCCTGTCCCTCCATGCCTTGTCCCCAGTCCCTCTCCAGCTCTCCTGGAGCCCCTTTAGGCCCTGCCAGGGGCTCTGAGCTCTCCCTGGAGCCTTCTCCTCTCCAGGTGAGCAGCCCCAGCTCTCCCAGGCTGGCTCCAGAGCAGAGGGGCTCCAGCCCTTGGAGCAGCTCCGGGGCTCCTCTGCACTGGCTCCAGCAGCTCCAGGTCCTTCCTGTGCTGGGGGCCCAGAGCTGGAGGCAGCAAGGGGGGATCCCATGGCAGCAGAGCAGAGGGACAGAATCCCTCCCTGGACACTTCAGGCCAGCACCTGGGTGGTTCCTGGGCTGCACAGCCAAGACCTGTGGAGGTTTTTATCCCTCCCCACCCCAATTCCTGCTCCCCAGGGCTGTGATTTCCCTGCTGCCAGAGCCTTCCCTTCCTTGTCCTTGGTGTTGTAGCATCCCACAGTGATTTGGAATCAGCACGAGGATCAGGCCTGCAAAGACCATGGAAACGCCTGACACATCCCTTGCAGTGGGGAATTATCCCCTCCTGCCTCTCCAGAGAGCTCTGCTGCCTTGGAAGAGAGAGATCCAGCTGGAATTTCTAAAACCTCTTATTTCCAGTATCAATGTAATCAAGACAGGATCTGACATGTTCCTCCACTGCAGAACCAAGAAGTTTTCCTTGTTTTTTTTTTTCTTTCTAGGAACAAAGTCGGTCTTTGGAACACTCAATATCAGTGTGAAGAGTCCAGATGGATTTTGACAAGAACCTTGAAGGCTGTTGCAGTTTGTCACAGTTGTGATCTCGAGACAAGAATTTGACAATGGATCAGTGTGGAGTTTAACAGCATAACAAATGACAAAACCTGTCCCCAGAAAATGACACACTGAGGTAAATGGAGGCTTTTCTTTCAGGGCAAAAAAATAAAATAAAAGCCTGGACAGGAAAGGTGAACCTTATCATCTTGTGCAGAAGAAATCACAACATGAAGTTCCTGTTGAAATTCTCCTGAGGTATCACACTCCTAAAAAGACCTGTCATTCCCAGGCACTCCACTGGGATTAGCAACTTCATGGGAAGGAGCCAGTGTGATTCTTGAGGTTTGAACATCAAATGAATAAATAAAAGCACATAAATGTATGTTCTCTGAGCAGAGCATTTCCTGCATTTACAGCTGCTTGCTTCCTTGTGGGCAGAGGCCGCTGAAACTTTACAAACCAAGCCAGGTTTTCTCAAGCTGGTCCAGGGGCTCAGGGATTGAAAGGTCACCTGGGTACACGCACAGGGATGGTCCTGGTGTGCCCTCCCAGCACAGGGAACCCCCAGACCTCTCCATTCTGCAGCAGGAAGGGCTGTAGCTGTACCTGCAGCACGATTTCCCTTCTGGTTTGATCTGCTGCCAGCCTTCAGTCAGAGGTGGGGGAGTCACTGTGGCCACATGGGCCCAGGCCACTGACGAGCAGGAGCTCTCCTGACTCCTTTTATATCAAAATCAGCCACTGCCTGTGTTCCCATCCCTTCTGATCCTTCAGGATCCCTCCAGACAGGCTTTTACTCTTTGTTTCAGGCACCAAACCTTCCAAAGCCTTTCCCATGTCAAGCCTGTTCTTCTGAACACCACGACACTGAAGTTCCAGCTCTTTCTGCAACTCCAGCTCTCCCTACATGGCTCCCTCCTCTCTCATTCCTTCCTCCTCTCTCACTCCTCATTGCTTCCCCAGGGACACTGCAGCTCTTTCCTGTTCCTCAGCACTGCCTTTCATCTCCTCCCGTTCCCTCCGGACCCCCTCCCCTGCCCACGTCAGCAGGAACCGCAGCAAACAGCCAGGGCCCTGCAGGCCACATCCAGGAGCTGGAATCATCTCTCCAAAACTCGTGTCCTTGGAAGAAAAACAGCTGAGTGGAGGTGTTGGCACAGAGGGGACAGAGCAGCCCCTTTGCATTTGCTGACTTGGTCCTTGCCTGGCCCTCTCCAGGGCAGGGACGCCGCGTGACAAAGGTGACAATGCAGGCAGGACCTGCCTCAGTCAGCACTTTGAGACAGGAGGTCACCTCTGCTCCGGCTCTGGAAGTCAGATGGTGTTTGTTCCACGTCCTTGGAGAGGTCTGCAAGAAGGCTCAGGGCCTTGGGGAGCTGCACCTTGGGAGCCAGGAGACAAAGGGGGTGCTGGCAGCTGTCCTTGTGCCAGGCCATGGCCACTGGAGCTCTCCATGCTGCCCTGCACAGCCTTGGAGCAGCTGCTCCAGTCAGTCCCATGCCAAGTCCCACAGTTTGGGACATCTCTACATATGGGACAACCTCAGCCAGGACTGCAGAGCTGTTGTGGGGTGATCCAGCTGTGTGTCCTGACACACACAGGGGATTCCTGCATCTCCTCACCTCTGGTGACCACTTGACTGTCCAGCTGCTCTGGGGCTGCCTGTCCAGCTGGGACACCCCATCTGTCCTTGGAAGAGCAGGGTTAGATGGGTATTGGGGAAAATTTTATCCAGCTCCTCGTGCTGGTTCCAGATCACTGTGGGATGCTACAGCACCAAGGACAAGGAAGGGAAGGCTCTGGCAGCAGGGAAATCACAGCCCTGAGGAGCAGGAATTGGGGTGGGGGTGGACAAGAAGCTGCCAATACCCAGCCCAGAACCCCCCTGTGCTGGGCTGAGTCCAAAGCAGTGTCCAGGGAGGGATTCTGTCCCTCTGCTCTGCTGCCATGGGATTCCCCCTTGCTGCCTCCAGCTCTGGGCCCCCAGCACAGGAAGGACCTGGAGCTGCTGGAGCCAGTGCAGAGGAGCCCCGGAGCTGCTCCAAGGGCTGGAGCCCCTCTGCTCTGGAGCCAGCCTGGGAGAGCTGGGGCTGCTCACCTGGAGAGGAGAAGGCTCCAGGGAGAGCTCAGAGCCCCTGGCAGGGCCTAAAGGGGCTCCAGGAGAGCTGGAGAGGGACTGGGGACAAGGCATGGAGGGACAGGAGCCAGGGAATGGCTGCCAGTGGCAGAGGGCAGGGCTGGATGGGATCTTGGGCAGGAATTGTTCCCTGGCAGGGTGGGCAGGCCCTGGCACAGGTGCCCAGAGCAGCTGTGGCTGCCCCTGGATCCCTGGCAGTGCCCAAGGCCAGGCTGGACAGGGCTGGGAGCAGCCTGGGACAGTGGGAGGTGTCCCTGCCATGGCAGGGGTGGGGTGGGATGGGATTTAAGGTCCCTCCAAGCCAAAGCATCCCAGGATTCTCACATTCCCCTGGTTCAGGAGGCAGCTCCGTATCCTGAGGAAGCCTCACTCTGCCCTTAAATATTAATGATGATGTTCAGTGGAGCTGCCTCACTCTGAGCTCACATCCAGGGCAACAGTCAGGCTTTTTTTATCTTCACGTGCCATCTGCTTTTTATCAAAAGATTTGTAAAGGAGAGGCCCTCAAGTTCAGGAAAATCATCTGATAAATAAACACCCTGTTACACGGTGATACCTTTTATTGGGCTGTTAACTGCTCGAGCTGTACAAGATAAATAGGTTTAATTAGTGGTAAGACATTCCTTTTTTAACATTTACATGAGTCTAATCATTATTCCCCTTGCATAGGCAGGCTCAGAATTTTAAGCAGACTTCTCTCCTGCATGGTGTGTGCTGCCAGGAGGGTCCCATGAATAATTTAAGACGGCGTTGTCTTCTGGCCCTCCACGAAAATACCAATAGTTTGCTCCAACTTCCTGAACTCCTGTCCACAAAGGATGGATTGTATTCCTGTGGGAGCTGACTCTGCTGGGAGATGCAGAGCGGAATCTGTCCTTTTTCTGGGCTCTGGGAAGTTTTTACAAGTCTCAGGAGGAGCAGGGTCAGCCAAAACAGAGCAGAGCAGGCGTTGCTGACACAGTGACATCGAGAAGGGTCTGAACCTCCAACACTCCCACAGCAGCTCCTGTTCAGCCCTAGGAATTCTGTTCTCTTGAGAGAACTCAAATGTCTCACCTGGACATTTATTTACAAAGTTCTGGGGACCAACAAGGTCCCTCAGGTCATTCAGCTGTCACAGGGCTTTGTTGCAGCCTCTCTGGGGAGATGAAGTGTCCTCAGGGGCAGCTCCAGTCTCTGCTCTGGGACAGGGACAGGAGGCCAGGAAGGGCTGGGGCTGTGCCAAGGCTTGGGATGGAGCTCAGGGAAAGGTTCTTCCCCCCGAGGCTGCTGGCACTGCCCAGGCTCCCCAGGGAATGGTCCCGGCCCCGAGGCTGCCAGAGCTCCAGGAGCGTTTGGACAGCGCTGCCAGGGATGCTCAGGGTGGGATTGCTGGGGCTCTGGGCAGGGACAGGGGCTGGGATGATGGAGAGTGTGAGACCCCACCTGCAGAGCTGCTCCAGCCCTGGGGCCCAGCACAGGGAGGGGCTGGAGCTGCTGGAGAAAGCCCAGAGGAGGCATCAGGATGATCAGAGGAAGGAGCAGCTCTGCTGGGAGAGCTGGGATTGTTCAGCTGGAGAGGAGAAGACTCTGGGATGATCTCATTGTGACCTTCCAGGACCTGACAGGAGCCTGCAAGAAATGTGGAGAGAGACCATTTCCAAGGGCATTGAGGGACAAGAAAAGGGAGAATGGCTTTCCACTGAGAGTAGGAGGAGACTGGATATTAGGAAAAATTTCTTCCCTGGGAGGGTGGGCAGGCCCTGGCACAGGTGCCCAGAGCAGCTGTGGCTGCCCCTGGATCCCTGGCAGTGCCCAAGGCCAGGCTGGACAGGGCTGGGAGCAGCCTGGGACAGTGGGAGGTGTCCCTGCCATGGCAGGGCTGGGATGGGATGAGATTTAAGGTCCCTTCCAGCCCAAGCCAGTCTGGGATTCTGTGAAGAGCAGCAGGTGCTCACGGTGGGGTTTGAAGTAACCCCAAGGAGGGAGCACAGGCAGGATTTTTCCTGCTCAGAAGAGCCACAGTTGGATCTCTTGGAGCATCTGAAGGGAAAAGCACGGACCTGGCTGCACTCCCAGCTGGGGACAGAGGTCCTGCTGCTGAGCCAGGCGGGCTGGAAAAGTGGTTTGTGCCTGTGAGCACGGCTGAGCAGAGAGCAGCTGCTGCCCTGAGCCTGGCAGAGGCTCCCGGGGCTCTGCCCAGCAGGAATGCTGAGCTCTTTCTGGAGCCACGCGCGGGCAGCGAGCACAGCCCGGCTGTCAGGTCTTTGCAGTAATGGAAAGAAGCAAACAAAGCCATTCAGGGAACAAATGAGGATAAATCCAGGCACTTCTACCTGCTCACAAACAGCCTGCCAGCTGAGGAGCGGAAATCCAGGCCCCTGGAGAAACTGGAGGCCTTGGAGCATGCAGGCACCGCTGAAGCTGCAGCCGAGGAGTGGTGCTGGAGGTGCTGGAGGGCAGAGAAGCGGTGCCAGGGGGCTCAGAGGGGTGAAAGGCAGGATAAACTGGGCCAGGGAGGTGCACATTGCGGAACCAGGTAGGAAACTGCATCCCCAGGTCCATGGGAATAAGAACATCCCAGTGTCCATCCCTGTGTGCTCCCTGCTGGGACTCCAGGCAGCAGCAGCCTGGGTCATAGCCAGAGCCTGACCTCTGCAGCCCCAATTAGCTGGGAGAGGAGCTGTGCAGCTAATGAGCCCAGGAAGGGATTTATCTCAGCCCCAGGCACCGACACTGACTGTAAAATTCCTGGCACAGGCAGCAGCTCCATATCGATCCCAGCAAGGCCAAGTGCTCCCCAGCATAAAAATCACAGGGAAATGGGATTTCTCCATGAGATTTCTTTGCTGCTGTTTGGGTACCTCTGAGAACGAGACCTCCTCGTGGCCAGTGTGGCCAGGAGCCACATCTGACAGGTGACATTGGTGGCACTGGAGGTTGATGACAGTGAGAAAGTGTAACCCCTTTGAGGGGGGTGTGACCAGTGATGGCAGCAAACTGGTTAGGGGGATGCTGGGCTGGCTTGAAAAGAGAATGGATAAATCCTGATTTCCATAGATTTCAGTGGGATTTCTGGAGAGCAAGGAGGAGAGGACCTGAGGAATACACTGGAGCCTCTGAGACCAAAGGGAAGAGCTGTCGATTTTTCCTGATACAGTTTGCAGGAATGAGACACTGGGAAACATTCTGGGTATCTGCCCAGTTTAACTGGTTTTCTTGAAATAAACTGGTGCCAGAACATTCCAGAAGGGTCACAGGGAGGGAAGAGGGGTCTCAGTCTCACAGCTGGGGACAAGGCTCAGCACAGTCCTGCCAGAGGGGCTGAGGAGCTGCAGAGGATTTAGAGCCCTGTCCCCAATCAAGCCCCTCAGTTTCAGGAGCTTGGAATTGGTTCTTCCTCTGATTCCTCCTCCTCCTTGCAGCCAGGCGTGGTTGGTGCTGCTCAGAGCGTGGGATGAGGGGATAATTAGCCCTGAGCTTTCCTCTACCTGCAGGAGGCTGGAAGGAAATTCTGAGTCAGACCAAAACAACATTTAGAAAATGTAGCAGACCCAGGCAGGATGATCAGTGGCTGGTAATGACAATTCATCTCGTCACATCTTGATGCCTCCTGTTGTAGCGTCCTCCTTGCCTGGCTTGCAGGGAAAGGGCATCCTGTAAATCTCAGAGGCACTGGGAGATATTGTCCTGCTCACTTCACAGGCTAGAGAGGTACCTTGAGCTGGAACCTGGCAAGCAGAGGCACAATTCCAGCAGAGAGCACCTTTGCTGTGCTGCAGGGAATTTGTTTCCCTCCTCATTCAACCCCAGCTCCGTTCCTGCCACACAACTCCCACTGCCAGCAATTCCCACTGCAACCATTTTAAACAATCCTATAACCTGTGATTCTCTCCAGGCTGATCATCCCCACGCTGCACACCCAGAGGAAATGAAGCTTGCACCATGGCAGGCTGCAGGAACACATAATATTTCTTCCCTTGGGAATTCCTGAAAGGGCACTGGAGATGGGTGAACAAAGCCCTGCAACCCACCTGGGAAGCAGAGCAGATTTCTTCCTATTTTGTGGACAAGGTAAAGGACATTTTTAAAAGTTCCTGGAAGCTCAGGAAGGTCCCCAAGAAAGGATGAAGCCCCAGGAATCGCAGGTGTCTGTGTCCAGGTTTAGCTGGTAAATACAGCAGGTTCAGTCAGCTCCAGGGGAGTTGTTCCCATGTTTTCCTCGGGAGATGCTGAGCCAGCCAGCCAGAGCCACTGCTCTGCAGTACCTTGAGCATCAAAGGAGAGAGGAGAGAGGTTTACAGGAGCGTGGCTTAATTCCCAGCGGCTGTCAGCTCGGAGCATGCACATGTTCAGCTCTCACAGCCTGAGTAACTGGTAAGAGCTCCTTTATTAATCCCTGGTAACTCAATCTGCCCTCCCAGCCTGAGTGCTGAGCAGAGACGATGCCCTCAGGAGCTGGAGATCAATTTAAATTTCCAGAGCCTTGGTCCCTGACTCACTCCATAGTGCCAGTGCTCCTCAGAATAACCTGGGAGTGGATTTTCTGCCACATCCCTGATTCCAGCCCCCCTTCCAGCAGTGCTGGCTGCCACGTCCTGCTGTGCTGGTGTCATGGACAGGAGCCGTGCCGGGGGACACATCTGACAGCTCCCACCCCCTCCACCAGCACTGGGATGGATCCTCTGGGTACTGGTGCTTCCATGCTCCCCATCTTGGGCAGAGCAGGGACTCCAGGGCGCTTCGAGCTCATCCCTGTTGCTCACTGGTGCTCAGACACTGCAGGAAAAGCTCCCTTGGAAGTGGCAGCTCCAACAGAGAGCTGAGAGTCAAACCAGACTGGAGGCATGGGGAAAACAAAGTCACTGCCAAGAGCAGGACATGGCCCCGGTGACACAGCCAGGAAGGGGTGGGAGGCAAACCGGGTTAATGAGCTGCCTGGTTAATGGCCCACATGCAAATCCTGATTGCTGCTGGTGCAGGGGCCCCAGCGACTCCCAGCGCCCCTGGACTGGGCCCAGCCCTCCCAGTCACACCCCTCAAGCATCTCCTGGAGAATCCTGGAAGGGGAGCTGGCAGCAGCCCAGCACTGCTGACCCAGGGCACGGCTTCAGCAGCCCCCAAACACTGCTGACCATGAACTCTTTAATTCTGGCACTGCAGGTTCTGCTGCTCAATAAAAGCAAAAAAAGCCATTTATGAGGGAACAGTCAATAAAGTGAGACTTGCTTATCACAGCTGGTTAGGAGTGGTTGGTAACTGTACGGTCTGGAATGGTGAGGGGTCACTATTTCAGGACAGCTGCAGTGTCCTGGAGCTGAGGTCCCTTCTGCCAGGCTGGGACAAGGGACCCTGACCCGTTCAAACACTCCAGGTTATGGCCACAAAGCTGGAAAGGGGATGTGGTCACTCTTCCCTCCTGGCCTGCTGCAGCTCCTGGAGCTCAGTGTCCCCTGCTCTGCATTCCAGCAGTGCCAGCCCAGCAAGAACCTGCTCTCAGCCCAGGAGCTGCTGAGCCTGGGGGTACAACAGGAGAGGGTGCTGGGGTCACCAAAACATTCTGGTGACACCTGAGTGCTGGCACAAGAAAAAAAAAAGGAGAGGATGACAGCCCAGATGAAATGTTTGCACTTTTATTCAGGCTCTGAACAGTCACAAACCCCCAGCCCCTCTGCTCCCCAACACTGCTGTGTCCCTTCCAGCTGTGCCCTGCTGGGTGGCAGATGCAATGACAATGCCACCGGCAATGCCACCTCAAGGCAGTCCCGTCAGGGGAGGTGGGAGGTGACACCCTGCTGCTCTGGGCTGAGCCTGGCTGCTCAGCGTTCTGAGGCTTTGACAGAAGTGTCTCTTCCCCAGGTCTCCAGGGAACCTCAGTTCCTCGGAGCTGCTTTGCAGGATCAGTGGAGAGTGAAATGCCCATGCTTGAGCTGCCGCGGGGGGACAAGGTGCCTCCTGAGGAGCCTCTGGAACAAATTCTTCCTGGCTGTCGCCGCTGGGAGCTCCAGGCCGGAGCTGCTCCTCGGACAGCCCATGCCCAGGAGCCTCTTTGCCTCTTGGCTTTCCAGAGCCTCTGTTATTCGGATGTCTCTGGTACATCTGGGCAGGGGAAGCCCTGCTGGGGTCGGGCTGCTTCCATCGTCCTTGTGACCGCTGGCGCGGGGACTTGGCTGCTCCCTCTGGCTTCCTCCCATCCCGGAGTCTCCCTCAGCAGCAGGAATCCCGGGATGTCTGCAGCATCCCAGCTCCTCCTGCCAGCTGGGACGTGTCCCGGCAGCGGGAGCCCGAGGGTGGCCTGAGCCCGAGTGAAAAAACGCCTCCTCACTGGTGACCTGCGGGCTCCGCCCCAGGGTGACAAAGCCGTACGGGGTGGTGACCTTGGGGAGGTGCGGCAGGGACAGAGCTGCCCAAGCGGTGGGATCTGGGTTGGAGCAGGATGAGTTAAAAGAGGATGAGTTAGAGCCGGGCTCATCCTGCCCCGCTGGGTCCCAGCTGCTCCTCCAAGCCGTTCCCTCCAGCTGCCCCGTCCCCTTGCCTGCGCATCTCGGCTTCTTGTGGGTGTCCAGGGGCGGGATAATGAACTGCGGGATGCGGTCGGGGGTCACCACGTGGAAGAAGATGTCGCTGGAGCCGCTGCCGTGGAGCGCGGCGGGACAGAGCGTGTCCCGCCACAGGGACATGGTGGCCCCAGGGCTCTCAGCCAGCGCTGGCCATTTATGCTCCACGGCCACCCCCGGCTGGTGACGCGCGGTGACGACACCGCCAGGGTCCAGCGCCCGCCGGGGCACGGGGAAGGCGGATGGAGGGGACAGGTGAGGACACGGCGCTGCCGCTGTCACGCAGGGCCACCAGCTCTGTCACCCACGAGGCAGCAGAGAGGGGAAGAGCCGGAGGAGCGGGATGAGTCACCAGCCGTGGGCATCAGGTGCAAGGGGCAGCCGAGAGCGGCAGACAAACACTTCAGCTCTGTCTAGCAAAGCTCCCGTCGGGAAACGCTCCGGCCCACGCCGTTCCCCAGAGCAAGCGGCAGCTCCAAGCACCGCACCCCGAGTCCCTCCTCCCACCCCTGCCGGGTGCAGGCTCCTTTCTCACAGCATCCCTGTGCTCCCATCCCGCTGGGCCGGGAATGAGGGGGGACAGCCGCAGGCAGTCCCCAGGCCAGGGGGAAGAGGCTTTGTGCCTCCTGCAGGTGGGAGGATGAGGAGGATGAAGCTTCTCTCCTAGGTTTGCCTCTCCCCCTGTGCAGCAGGGCAGGAGCAGGGCTGGGAGTGGTTTCCCATCACTTCCCCCCAGCTAAAGAAGCTCCTCTGCTATCAGGGAGTTACGGTGGCGTTAGGGTGGATCCCGCTGGGAAAATGATGCAGACAGGAAAAGCAGCTCCCTGTGCGGGCACGGAGCAGGGGGGATGCAGAGGGGCCTCCCCCCAGCTGGGATCCAATTTCTCCCATCCATAGAGGGCAGGTTCTGGCATCTTATCACCTTCAGCTCTTTGGACTTGCACAGAGCAAGGGAAGAGATCTCAAATCAGAGCCTTGGCAAGCTCCAGGAGGAGACCTCAAACTGAGTGAAAATGACCCCCTAAGTGAGAGCTCCTAATTGAGGCCCCAGTGCTGATTGCAGGGGAGCCCTCACCTGAGGGCCCTGGGCTGCCCTACCAATTAGCAGAGCCAGCAGCTCGTCAGGGTAACGAGGAGCAGATGGGGCAGGACCCATAAGTACCCTGAGGGCCACAGCGGTGTCTAAGCTGGGCTGGGCTCTATGGATCAGCTCCTGGAGCAGGTCTGGGCACTGCCCAAGAAGTGGCTTTAGCTGGGGGCACTCTCAGAGCTGGGCAGGAGGCTCTGACCTTTTTCTCTCTCTCCCTCTCCAGATGAGGCCACCCACCAGCAGTGATTCCTTCTCCAGCAGGTTCCTTGGCCAGATCCTTCAGCTCAGCTTAGTCAAGTACCCGGTGAGTGAGGCTGGGGAGGGGGTGGCAAAAACCTCAACAGTGGCAGGTTCTGGGGTTTTTCTGCCATAAAGTTTCTTTTCTTTCAGTCTTCCCGCATTATTAGATATTAGAAACAAATTCTTCCCGTGAGAGTGGGAAGACCCTGGCACAGGGTGCCCAGAGCAGCTGTGGCTGCCCTTGGGAGTGTCCAAGGGCAGGTTGGATGGGGCTTGGAGCAACCTGGGATAGTGGAAGGTGTCCCTGCCATGGCCGGGGATGGTCCTTAAAGTCCCTTCCAACCCAAAAAATTCCATTATTTTTCCTCTGCATGTGCTTGTCCTCTGATCTCCTCCCTATCCCAACTTTTTCTTCTTGGCCTTGCCTTGCTCTCCTTCAGCTGTTGGTGGCTGCAGCATTCCCATTTCTCTCCCTCTCTGAGCCAGGAGAAATGGGAGGGTTTTGGGAATAAAGCACAACCCATCAGGTCCTGGCTGAAGTTGGTCCCAACCTCAGCTCCACAGTGGGTCAGAGCAGAGTGTAAGAAACTCTGGACACCTGGACGTTCTCCCATGTGCTGATGGACCTTTCTTTGCAGCTGAAGCTCCTTCAGAAAGGATCCATCTGGATTGCATCTGTGTTCCCTGTTGGGACCCTCAGGAGTGAATTCTGCCCCCCATCCCAGTCCCCCACCAGGCCTGGGCTCCTTGCCAGGAAGCGCCGGGGCAAACTCCTGCGCCTTCTGCTCGCCGTGATTCCCACCAGGGTCCAGAACTTCCTGGGCTACCTCCCAACAGATTGGGGCCAGAGCAACATGTCCAAGGGTAAGAGCTAGGGCCTCCTGGAACACCTGGAGGCTTTGCAGCTGGGGAGGATGCAGCATGGGATTCCTGCAGGGAGCTGGGAAAGCTGCTGTGTTGGTTCTGGGTGTGGTGACTGTGCCTCCTGTGACCCCTCTGCAGAGATCCGGGAGGCTCTGATCAACCCAGCCAGCAAAGCCAGCAAGAGGAAGAGGGATGATGTGGCTCTGGAGCAGCAGGAGTCCTGGTTTGTGGTGCTGGAGAGGGATTTGCCAGAGGAAGACTCTGAAGACCTCACATATGAGGTGAGATGTGGCTGCTGAGCAATTTCAAGGTGGTTTGGCCTCTGTGTGGGCCTGGGATGCTCTGGGAGTGTCCCTGTGGAGGAGCCTATCAGGATTGAGAGAGATGGAACCACTGGGAGATGTCTTGAAGCATGGTTTATTATTTTTCTCCTACAGTCTCATGAAGTTGTGAGAGCATCTTCACCTCATTCCCCAGATGTTCTTAGTCAGTGGTCACAAGGCCTTTTAAAGGTTGTTTAGCCAATAAACTAATGCCACAAAAGAATGTTTCTACTGTTACACCAATACCTAATTATTCTGTTCATGTCTTTGCTGCAGTGTGGACTTACCCAACCAATCATATAATGACGCACAAAACTACTTGTTATACCTTAAACTTATTATCTTCATCATTACTTCTATATCTTTCACTTTAAAACCTTAAAACTTTCCATTATTTAGCTTTACGTTTTTCTATCTGCAAACTCTCATTCTTGCTAAGGCTTTAAATCTGGAAGCCTTTTCCACGGTCTTAGGTTGAACCTTGTGTTTATTTCTATGGTTGCACTTGCATTCACAAGCTCCTGAGAACTTCCTGTGCTTGGGATTCCTACAGAGCCTGCAGAGGTTTCCTTCCCTTTTCCTTCCTGGAGGGCACAGGGTGTGCAAGGAGCACTTGCCCATCACCCCAGCACTGTCTGAGCTGGGGGTGCCCCACTCATCCCCGAGGTTTCCCTTTGGTGGATGTCCCTGCGAGGCAGCGGCTGTGGCTCCCAGAGCTGTTGGGACAGGACTGGTGTGTCCTTCCCCACCCTGCCCCTTCCTCAGAGCCTCTCTTTGCTTCTTTCCCCCTCAGCCCTCAGAGGTGGAGTCGGACAGTGATGAGTACCGGTCCCAAAATGACACCGACCTGGAGCTGGAGGAGCAGGGTGGGGTCACTGTGCTGGAGCCCTCAGCTGTCCAGGTGAGTGTTCCTGCTCCATGCCTGGGAACAGCATCAGTCCTGGGCTGGAAGGATTCACCCCAGCCCCTGGCTGCAGGAGGGAGGGAGTCTGGGGTTGCTCTAATCTGAATTCCATGAATCCTTTATGGATTTTGTGCCACTCTGTGTCCCTGTGCCACACAACCCCCAGGGCTCTGTGCTGCCCCCAGGACCGGGAGCTGAGGATCCAGCTGTGGCCAGCAGTGGGGAAGAAGCTCCAGATGTGGCCAATGGTGATGCCCAGAAGCCACAAGCCCATGGGAGCAGTGAGAATAGCAGTGAGCAGGAGACCGACACAGCCTGTGACAGCAGCTTGTCCCACGATGGGGTAAGGACCCTTGGGACAATCCCACCCTCTGAGTGTGGAGCAGGGGAAGTGTCACAAGTCCCCTGGGTGTCCCCAGGCTCTAAGCCATTGTCACAGAGCTCTGCTGCCAAGGGAAAGGGTTGGAGGGGCTCCAGGGACACAGCCTCAGTCCCAGGTGGTGCTGGGTGTGCAGCAGTGCCCAGTGCCAGCCTGTGGCACCTCTGACCTAGGGCTGCTGCCACCAGGTTGCCACAAGCCTTTCATGCCTCCCTGGCCCAAATATTTTGCAGTAGAAAATAGGGAGGATTTGTGGGAATTTTTCACCACAAGCAGTTTTCCCCTCATTGCTCTGGTTCCCAATGCACTACTGGGTACCCTCCTGATTCCCAGGAAGCTGCTGCCCTGGGCAGCAGAAGGCTGGGGTTTGGTTTGTCCCCAGTGTCAGTGAGGACAGGCAGTGCTATGAGGAAAATCTGTTTTCCAGGAAAATGAGGAAGCCTGACTTGTGCACCTGGACCTTCTTGGGCTGCAAAGTGCCCGATTCCCCGGGACAGCTCTGTCCCTGAGGAAGATGTGCAGTTAAATGCTATGTTCATGTTGTTTGTTTCCTTTTCCTGAAGTTTATAATAAAATCACCCTGTTTTTTCACATGAACTGGGCTCTGTTGGCTGTGAGTACCTGGAGCTGGCATTACAGGATCTGGGGCTGCCAGGGGGACCTTTCCCTCTGATCCTCAGGGTGCCTGGGAGGGGCATGGCTCTGGGAATGCTGGAATGTGATGGGAAGGGGAGAAGTGAAGGTGCAGAGTGAGGCTGGGCAGCACTGGGGGCTTTCCATGGGGCAGTTCCTGAGCTTGGACACCCAGGCTGCTCCCTGGATAGCCCTGGGCTGCCTGGTGCCTCCAGGGAATCCCCCTCCCTTCTGGCATCCCCAAAAACACTGCAATAAATGCTTGGAGTAAACCAAGGAATTTAACAGAGGCTGTGTTTTTCAGTGAACACCTTGAGGTTTGTAATTTGTATTTAGTCTGTTTCACCTGGGAGTTGTGAACAGAACCTTTTCCTTCTGCATGCATCCTGGGAAGGAACCTCTGAGGAAGTAGGAATTTTGTGGGCTGGAAAAGCAGGTTGGGAACAGGAAGTGCCTGAATGTGACCCAGAGCTCTGGAGAGAGACCTGAGGCTGCCCAGTGCTGGAGCTGTCGCCTGGATTGAGTCCCAAAATCTGAGGCTGCGAAGAGCAGCAGCTTCTTCAAATGTGGGTGAGGGAACAGGAACAGCTTGGGGGGATTGGATCCTTTGCTCAGGGCATGCCTGGAGGCTGTGTCTGTCACCACTGCCTGGAGCTGGCTTTGTGTGGGAATCCACTGGGACTGACAATGCTCCAAGTGCTAAAATGAACGGTGGCACCCTCCAGCAGGGATGTGGGGCTGGACAAGCTGAGCCCTCAGCTTGGTTTCACCAGGGTTAGCCAAGGCCAGCTTAGAAATGCCTGTGATTGTGTCTGTGCTTGCCCCATGCCAAAGCCTCTGAAGGAGCATAAACCCTCTGAGGGGACAGAGGAGTTGAGCTGCCTCAAGACTGTGCTTGTGTCCCAGTTCCTGTGGGCTGCAGGAAGGAGTGGGAGTTCAAAATCCCAAAAGTGGGAGTTGGAAGGCAGGTGAAGGGGATGGAGCAGTCCTGGCTCCCAGGATCAGGGATCCTGCTGGGTTTATGAAAGATTGTCCTGCCTGACAATGCAGCCCCACTGGGGCTTTTTCCCCCAGGTTACACTGATGTTTCCAAGGCCTTCTCTGACCAGTGAAGTCGGAGGCTGGAAAATTCTGGAGCTTTAAACCCATGTCTGGGTCAGGACACCTCTCCTGGAGCTGCAGCCAGCCCTTGAACTCCTCCCTGGCCCTCTAGAATTGGCTTTACAGCACTGGCCAGAGATCAAGTACTGTCTCCTTGTGCCTCTGCTCCAGCAGGGCATGGCTTGGACCACGCAGGGCTATTTTTCTCTCAGGTTGGTTATTTGTGCACCACTAACAGTCCTGAGTCACAAAACTCGAGCATTCATAAAGCTGCAGTGCCTCATACCTGGTGTTATTGCAGCCACAATAGCTCTGCTTTCATTACTGCTGAATAACAGCAAGAATTATTTTTTGTTACAGGTTGATAAAGGAGCTGATTGTGGAGCTTCTGGATATTATTCTGGGCCTGGCATTAATTCAGGTGCTCCTTGTTTGTGTTCAAGAGTTCTCCCCTTCTCTGCAGCAGAAATTAATAAAACATCCTTCCCAAAGCAGGACAGGGGCTCTCTCTGGAATCTGGGCTGGATTTTCCTCTTGATTCTGGGCTTTAGGAGCCTTGGATATGGGGATGAAGGGCAGGCTTGGTTCCATGCCTGGGAGTCAGGCTGCAGAGTGATGATGTTGAATGTGGTGAGGAAAGAAACAGCCCTAACTCTGAGCTCACCTGCAAATTAATTCTGGGCATACCCAAAGCTCCCCAGACCTTAAACCCTGATTTAGGAAGAAGAGACCTCCTCAGCTGAGCTTGGAGGAAATAAATGGCTTGGAAAAGCAGCTGCAGAGCTGTTTGATCTTTGAGTGCAGCCCCAGCAGGTGGGTGGTGCCTGTTTGTGAGGAGGAGGAGTGGGATGATGGCTCTTCAGTGGGTGAAGGCTCAGCCTGGAGAGGTGCCCCATCACCCGGGGGGTGCCTGAGGGTGGCACTGGTTGTGGTGGCCTCAGGGGTGTCATCACTGAGCTGCTAAAAATGCTGTGTGCACATGAGCCATGTCCCTTTGCAGAAGGATGAGACTGGTACATCCCAGAAATGCAGGTTTGGGGCTAAAAGGCCATTCAGTAGGGCTGCAGCCATGGGATGGCATCTATGTGATGCTTTTGGGGACTTTTGGCCCCTCTCCAGTTCTGGGTGAAGCAGGACAGGGATGGAGAGTCTGTCCTGCTAGATCAATAAAGTCCCTCTGAGCATCACTTCCCTCCCTATCCTTGTTCCTGTTCTTCCTCCCTGGCCTGTGGGGTTTTTTGCCTGTTTTTCCCTGCAGTGTGAGGAGATGGAGCACAGGGACACAGGGTGGCTGCAGTCCCCTTGGTTTGGTGTTGGAGGGTGCCAGGAGCAGCCTCATGGAGCAAGTAATTGAATTTGGGTTGGATGAACATGCACTGAGCCCTCCTTGGTATTCTCTTTTCTAGAGAAAGGCTGTGGGGTGTGCCCAGCTGAGCCTCTGCTGCCCCTGGGTCTCATCCAGACCCAGATATTGTGTGATCCTTCTCCCCCTTCCCCTCAGGCCCTGCTGAGAAGCAAATTCCCTCCCTCTACCTCTGCATCCCCTGGAAATCTCCAGGCCCCGCTTTTCCAGGCCCTGCTTTTCCAGGCCCCATTTCCCTGCCCTTCCTGCACACCGAGGGGTGGGGATGGTGGGAACCATGCAGGATGTGGGTCCCAGAGCTGAGCTCTGCACCCTCCTGGCCTCCAGGGCCTGTCTGGCCCCACTGGCTCTGGGGGTGACACTGGGACCAGCCCCATGTCCTCGGCAAGGGCCACCACAGAGCGAGGATGGGAAGGAGAGGGAGAGGAATGGAGGGGTTAATGCTGTGTTTGAGGGATGAGGAGATGAGTGTGCACCTTGAGGGAGTCTGAGGGATGAGCAAAGGTGACCCTGACAGTCGGGGAGCGCCGAGGAGGACACGTGGCCCATGCAGCCTGCAAAGGGCTCAGGCCTGTGCCGAGGGAGCCGTGTGGGAAACAAATGGCTTAATTGAGGCGAAAACTATCATAATTAGCATGAACAAATCCAATTAGGAGCCGGGAGATGGTTACCGTGGGCCTGGCAGGGGAAGCAGGGAGGGCTGGAGGGTCCCAGGGCTGGGGCTGGCGGTGACAGGGGGGTCCCTGGCGCTGGGGGTGACAGGGGGGTCCCTGGCGCTGGGGGTGACAGGGGGGTCCCTGGCGCTGGGGGTGACAGGGGGGTCCCTGGGGCTGGGGCTGGGGCTGGTTGGCATTGCCTCCTTCTCGGGCTGCTGGCCCCGAGCCTGGCCCCAGCCTAATGAGGCCGGAGCCGTGGGTTAGGCTGTGCTCAGCCAGGGGGGAGCAGCAGTGCCGTAATTGAGAGGGGCAGGAGCCCCATTCCAGCCCTGCCCCAGGGCTGGAAGGAGCGTTTTGCTCTTTGCTTTGAGGAGCAGAGGACAAATTGCTCCAGTTTGTCCTTTTTAAGGTGACTGCTGGAGCCTGAGTGGGGGGGGGATGTGCTCAGCTGCAGCCCCAGCATGCTGGAAAATAGTGAGGTTAAATATTAACTGTGAGATCTAATGTTAGAGCAGGAATTTTTTTCCTAGCAAAAAGGGATTCAAAATGTTCATTTCCAACAGTCATCTTTATGGGTCATGATTTTAGTTACAAAATTTTCCCGTTTTGGGAAAATGTGAAACTGCAATACTTCTCACTGGGTTTGTCTTTCTTGTTCAGTCTCCTTCCCCCGAAGGAGTTATTGCTGGAAGAATTCATCCTCAAATCCACCATTCCAGCAGTGAGAGGCAGGTACTGAGCACCCCCTGAACCCAGCCCCTGCCTCTTCCAGCCCCACCTGTGCCCAACTGTTCCCGCAGTGTGGAAAGCAAACCAGGAGAGTGTGAACCCCTGTGCCTGGCATGCTCCCAGTAAAACCAGTACAGCCACCAGCAGGAGGAGCAGGCAGGTGCTTCTGCCATTCCACAAAAGCTTTGGGAGCTCTCAGGGCCAGGCAACTTCGTCCTTGCAGGATTGGGGTAATCTGGGGCATCTCTGTGTGTCCTGCTCAGGCTCAGGTGGTGACCCATCCCCTCCTGGTGCTGTCACCTGTGAGGTTCCTGCCTGCAGCTGGTGACAGCTCTCAGTGATAATCCTGGCTTTATCTTCCCCCCTGCCAGCAGCAGGAATGAGGGAGGCTGTGATGGGTCCCCAGGGAGCCCAGTACCAACCCCAGCTCCTGGGGAGCTCTAGCTGCTCCAAACCCAGCAGGTTTTACAGCTGCAGGGGACAAATATCTGTCCCCACATCTGCTCATCTCCCAAAGATTCAAGGTGAAATGCCCAGTCCTGGGTGCCTGGGTGACTTTGTGCCTTTCTGGGGACACAGCACAGGGGTAGAGAGGGACCAGCCCCGTGTCTTGAGTTGCCCTTTGGAGTTTTGTAGATGCAGGAGAGGGATTTGCATCAGGGCTGACCCTGCTCCCTGCGGATTATCTGGATGTGGGAGCACAAAGATGCCTTGGAGCAGCTAAGCAGTGTTTTACCCCTGAGGAGGGCTCCAGCCAGGTGTGTAACTGGGAGCAGATGGTGACAGCAGTGACAGAGCACTCTGGCCATCACCAGCAGCTCTGGACATGGAACCATCCCCTCAGAGGTGCACAATTCCCAGCCCAGGTATTTTTGGCCTGTGAGTACTGTGAATGTTGATGTTTTCCAAAGGCTCTGAGCCCATATTTGTGGTGCTGCCCTTGTTGGCGTCTCCAAGCTGTTGGTCACAGTTGGGTGGTGGGGAGGAACTGGTGCTACAGCAGATGCCACGGCTGGGCTGGCATCCAGCTGAGGCCTGGAGATTCATTGTGTGTCACACTGTGGGAAAAGTAAAGGAAAAAAGATGGAAAAATGAGAGAAAAGTAGTATCCAGCAGGCCAGACCTCCTTGCAAATAGTCCTGATGAGCAGAGCTAGGAGCTGCGCTGTGCCTCTCTCCCAGTGTCTTTCCAGCTCCAGCCCAGTGAAAGCTCTTGGAAGCACAGCTGGGAAGGGCAGCATTAATATGTACATACATTAGGTGTGACTCACCCCACAAAGCAGAGTCATTTTCAGGTCTGATTATCCTCAGCCATGCGCTCCCCAAAACTCGCCAGTTTTGTTCATATTTCATTTAAAGATGCTGTGAGATATTAGCTTAGAAAAATGGGAGGTGACAGGGAAGCCTGGGAGCTATGGATGGTTCCCAGCCCCACCCCACAGAGGGAAGGAGGGATGAGGTCAGTGCCAGGGAATCGAGCTGCTGGTGTCAAAGTGTCCTGGTACCTGTGCCCTCGAGGGGCCTTCAGGTGGGGAATGAGAGGAGCCCCCAGGGGTCAAGAATGGGCCAGTCTGGAGAAAAGTTATTTATAAGAGTATTGTAGTGACAGGGGAATGGTTTTAAACTGCCAGGGTGGGCAGGCCCTGGCACAGGTGCCCAGAGCAGCTGTGGCTGCCCCTGGATCCCTGGCAGTGCCCAAGGCCAGGCTGGACAGGGCTGGGAGCAGCCTGGGACAGTGGGAGGTGTCCCTGCCATGGCAGGGGTGGAACAAAATGGTCTTAAAAGTCCCTTCCCACCCAAACTATTCCACGACTGTGCTGAGCATCTTGGCCCTGGATCTGCCTGCAGGGGAAGAGCCACCTGTGGCTGGTTCAGGGCATCAAAAAGGGTGAGAGATGGGGATTTCATCCTGGGCTGAGCTGCACACGGGGGCTGGGGGAGCGAGCAGCCCCCATTCATTTCCCTTCCATGCAGGCAGCCCAGAGCAGATGTCCTCCCACCAGCCGTGCATCATTCATGCAAGAGTGCTCCCCATCTGATAAATCATGTTGGAGAGACAAGACACAATGGGGCTTTTAATTATAGAAACAATTAGCAAGGATTAATGACAGCAGTGGTGACGGTGTTGTTACTCCCAAAGTTTAACGAAGATTTAGCAGTTTCTGGCAGACATGGGCAGAACTGAGGCGCTGCCTTGGGTGTTGGATGCACCTCAGCACCCACCTCTCTTCCTCTCAGTGGAAGACTTTTGGGGGCTTCCAGGAGGTCCAGGGGCTTCAGTAGATGAAGCCCTGGGGAGGTTTATGGGAAGGGATAGGGCTGAGAGAGGGGAAGTTGTTCGTGAGGGGACACCAAGGTGGAGGTGGCCCAGGCCCCGTGAGGGGCAGCAGGGACAGCTCAGCTCAATGTCACCAGTCCCTGGCCAATGTGTCCCTCAAGGCTCCTGTGATCTGAGCAGAGGTGCTGCTCCCCACAAACACCTTCAACACCCAGGGCAGCTCCTGATACAGCTCCAGCATCAGCATCTCTGCACCTTTCAGAGCCAAGGATCAGATTCCCACTAATCATGGAATACTTTGGGTTGGAAGGGACATTAGAGATCATCCCATTCCACCCCTGCCATGGCAGGGCCACCTCCCACTGTCCCAGGCTGCTCCCAGCCCTGTCCAGCCTGGCCCTGGACACTTCCAGGGATCCAGGGGCAGCCACAGCTGCTCTGGGCACCCTGTGCCTCCCCACCCCAAGCATGCTAAATTCTCACCTTCTTCCCAGACTCAGCAAAACCCCACAAAACCTCAGCAGCTCCACGAGCTGCTCTTGGGGCTGGAATCCAAGTTTAATCTGTTTAGAAGACACCACCAGAGCTGATGGCTTGGGAAAACACAGAAATCAGCAGCAGCTTCTCTTTGCCTGCAGCCCTGGCTGTTCCCCACAGAGGAGGCTGGGAAGAGCCCTCAGGGAGCAGGGACACTAACATGGAGTGACAGGGGGACAACAGACCCGCTGGGGTCACCGCAGTGGCCGGAGCTGTCAGCAGAGGTGAGGTGGCACAAGCCACACCGGCCTGGAGCCTCAAGCTGCTCTTCCTCCTCCCTCCCCTGCAGGATGCTGGGCTGGGATGCTGGAGTGGAATACTCAGGGGGATGCTTGGATGGTGCAGGTGAGGCTGGGCGCTGGCAGGGGAAAGCATTGGCCTAAAGGAGCTGAGTCTGTCTCTCACCCTGGTACCTGGGCTCAGGGCCCCTGGGAGCATCCTCTGCTCTGCAGCATCCACACCCTGTGCTCAGGCCTTTCCCAGGAGGACCTCAAGGTTTGGTCCAGGATTTACTCCAGGGCAGAGCAGAGAAACTGGATCAGAGCAAGAGCAACCCTGAATTCCACATGGCTCAGGCTTGGGGCCAGACAGGCTGGACCACACTTGGCCCAGGTGACTCAGTCCCTGGCCAGTTCACCCAGCACAGCCTGGAAAACCCATTCCCAGTGTTCCTGCCTGCTGAGGGATGGCTGGGGCGGGAGATTTCCCAGTCCAAGCTGTCTCCTGCTGGATTAAAAATTCACAGAGCGAGGCAGGGCACAGCAACCTCCACCCCTCTCGCACATCAAGGGATCCAGAAGCTGCTGCCAGAATGATTAGCAGGGACAGGATGATGGGGATGGTCACAATGGAGCTGTTGGACCTTTAGGCACTGCTGCCCATCCTGCCAAGCCCATGGGGTGCAGGGAGATGCACCAGGAGAGGATCTTTGGATCCCTGTGCCAGGTACAGGTCTTGTTTCCAAACAGCTTTTCCTTCCATGGAGGATGTGGGTGGATTGTTGCCTGTGGAAGTGAGACACTAATAATGCTGGCTGGGTGCCAGGCCTGTTCTCACCTCCAGCTCTGATAGCTCCCCAGAATCCTTCTGCCAGCCCCATTCCATGACATTCCCCTACCTCAGAGCCCCCCTGGGGATGTGGGAAGAGCCAGGAGTGCCCAGAGCCCAGCCCTGTCTCCTCCAGCCCCATAGGCTGCCAGAGCAGCTGAAATTGCCTGCCTGGCAGCTGAAGGCCTGAGCCAGTTCCCACAGGATCAAGCTGGAGAAATTCCTTTATGCCCCAGAGCCATATTCAGTCATATTCAACCTCGTTCACCATCAGGAGCATTCCAGAACCTGCTCCTGGTCTGCAGAGGGCACAAGGAATGAGGGTTATTCTGGCAGGCAAAACACATCCAGCACTGTGGAGCTTCAGAAAAGACTCTCAATATCTGGAAACAGCTGGATTCCCTAGGGGAGAAACCAGCATCTTCATCCTAGTGTTGGCCAAAGCCCCTGGAGACCAACACAGGGAGGGAAACCATGGAACCATTAAGGTTGGAAAATATCTGTGACATCACTGAGTCCAACAATTAATGATGATCCAGCAAATTTGAAGGTGTTTCCTGCAAACACATTTCCTGTTTAAAACCTTTTCCCTAACCATGGCAGCCTCCCCATCCAAGCTCTTGGATGGGTGGGGGAATTAATAATGTGTTCAGCCAGGAAAAGTTTCCCAAGTCTTCTTGGTTACTGAAGGATTCGTCAGCAATCTTCCCTCCCAAATTAGACCTTGTAGACCCCCCCCGGCTGATGAATCAGCTCTGCCATCACTGCATCCCAGCATAATTTGTCTTTCAACCTAACAGCTCCCATCCCACTCCAAGGACGTGGAGCAAGAGTAGGCAGCAAAAAAAGCCAGGACCCTGTGTGCTGGACTGGGGAGAGCAGGAAAAGATGGGCACAAGAGGGAGTTTCTTCCTTTGCTGTTTGAGTTCATACTCTTGACATTGACCTATGTGAGGACAGGGAACAATTTTGAGGATTGGCACCTCCTTGCCTCAGCATGACCCTGAAGCAGGAAAGAGACTGGAAGGGGCACATGGCTCAAAACAGAGGGCACAGCAGAGGGGAGGAAAAACCTTGAGAGCCTCCAGCAAGCAAAGGGACAGTGAGTTGTCACCACTGTCACCTGCCAGCTACACCTGGGCACAGGTAAGGGGCTGGGCAGCTCCTGCTGGGAGGTTTCTGACCCAGCTCTGGACTGTGGGTGCTCTCCTTCACCAGTTTGATGCTGAGTCCCTTCCTTCCCAAGGGGACAATCCTGGTGGTGAGTGGGGGACATGGCCCGGAGCCACTCATGCCAAGTGGCAGCTTTTTTCCCCAACACCCTGAGGAGTGACCAGTGGGTCAGACACGTGCCAGCTGGGAGGGAGCTGCCAGGAGGGGCTCAGGGGGATGTCCCTGGCTGGTGGCCCCAGTGCGATCCCTCCTGCTTTGAGTCCAGTGAGCCATTCCCGAGCCATCCCTGGCTGAGAACCGGACCAGGGCCATCCCACAGTAGAGACAGGCCGAGATTTGGGGGTTTTATTGCTGTGTAATCCTGTTCAAATTCCCTGGGGACAAGGGACCCCGACCATTCTACAGTGGCCTCATCCCTGAGCAGGAACCAGCAGCTCCCAGAGCTGGGGGCCGCTGAGGCCAAGCTGATGAATGAGGAGGATTAGAACCTGCTCTGTCTGCGGGTCGCGGTGACACAGGGACGCGGGGACATTTCCATCTGGAAGGTGCAAATGCTGTGTTTGCCGTCCGTGGCACCGCAGTGCCTGGAATTCTAATCGCCTGCAAAGCAGCTCTAATGGTATTTGAAAAGGAGCTGCTGGAGGGATTCGATGCCACTCGCAGATAAAGGCAGGCGGGAGGGCGAGGGAGACGGGGGTGGCAGCGCGTTCCTTCCGCACGCTGCGGCTGCGGGAATGTGGGCTGGATTCCATCAGGAGCAATTTCCTCGAGGGGAGGCAGCGGAGTGGCCGCCCCCAGCTCCCCGAGGGTGGGGGAGCGCTGGGATCCCACCGGGAACGGCAGCACATGGATCCCTGAGCTTCTTCAGGGACGGGGAGGCGACCTGGGACCTGGTGAGACAGGAATCATCTGGCAAGAAAAACACGGTTCCACTGGTTCTCATCTGCACGGCTGCAGCAGAGGAGACTGAGGGGAGGCTCCTCGGGGGCTGCAGCTCCTCCCGAGGGGAGGCGGAGGGGCAGGGGCTGAGCTCTGCTCTGGGACAGGGACAGGAGGCCAGGAAGGGCTGGGGCTGTGCCAGGGCTTGGGATGGAGCTCAGGGAAAGGTTCTTCCCCCCGAGGCTGCTGGCACTGCCCAGGCTCCCCAGGGAATGGTCCCGGCCCCGAGGCTGCCAGAGCTCCAGGAGCGTTTGGACAGCGCTGCCAGGGATGCTCAGGGTGGGATTGCTGGGGGCTCTGGGCAGGGACAGGGGCTGGGATGACGAAATCAATGGAAAGTGCCCTCAGCTGCTCCTCACACTCAGCTGCTCCTTGAGGCTTCCCCTCAAGCCCTTCCTCGCCTTCCTTGCCCTCCTCTGGACGCTCCAATGGCTCAATATCTTTTTTACGTGGGCAATCAATCCTCGGCCCTGGGCTCTGCAGGGCTGGGCAGCCCTGGAGGGTGACACGAGCTCCCTATCTGGCAGTGCCCAGCTCCATCACCAGGGACAGAGGAGGGGTCTGGGGGCTGTGCGAGCCCCCCTGATCCCCAGCAAGGAAGGGATGGCCTTGCAAATGCAACCTGGGGTGGCTTAAGTCGTGCAGCAGGAGAAATGCAGCCTGTGCTGGGAAACCAGAGATCATTTGCTACGTCCTTCTCTGAGCAGGGAAATGTTAGGCTGGGTTTGAGGGCTGCTGAGCCTGCAAAGCTCCTGCTGAAACTGGCTGGGGCTGGGTGTTTCTGCAAAAGTGGCCCTTAAAAAGGGGAGGAAATCCTCCTTTGATGCAATTTGTCACCTTGGGGTGACTTCAGTGCCAGAAGGGACACCTGGACCCAGATGTGAGGGCTCACTTAGGAGGAGGAAGGGCAGGTGAGGGTCCCAGCACTTCTGCCACTTGAAGCACAGGCAGTGAGAGAGAGGAAAGGTCCCTTTCCCTCCTGCTTGGATGAAAACCCTTCACCTGATGGTGCTTCTGCTGGACTCAGCTCAGAACAGCAGGTCCCTGGCTAAAGAAACTTCCATTGTTATTACCAAATATTTATTAAAAGTAACTGGGCTTAGTCACGGGCTCAGACTGTGTGTGCAGAGCGGGGCCGCCCGTCCGGGGCTCTGGCAGGGAAAATGAGGTGAGCTTGTCCCCCCGCAGGGGCTTGTGCTCAAAATGAACAGATCTAAAGTGCAGACATGGAGACACTGGAGTTAGGACAGAGAGAGCTGGAGGAAACAGGCTCTGGAGGGGGAACAAGAGGGTTTGCAGGAGAGCAACCCCAGCTCCATGCATGGCAGGTCACAAATGTCACTCGTGGTGTGGCAGCCACTGTTCCCTGTGTCCCCCAGACCCCAGAGTGGGGCTGGGCCCCCAGTTTTCCGTGCTTAAGTCCTGCTGCAGTCCACAACTGAGGTGAAGCTGCATTTTTGGGTGTGATGGGTCCCCAGGCCAGAGTGAGCCCATGGGACCTCCTGGTCCCACCTGCAGGTCCCTGGGAGAGGGTGGCTCCAGGCTGGATGGAAACGACAACATAGGGCAGTGTCCCTGGGGCACGGTGCCCTCCAGCTGTGCAGTCCAGCTGTGCAGTGTCACCCTGCAGTGATGTTTGGGACACTGCAAAGCCTCTGGCCAGCGCAGAACAAACCCCCAGCTCAGCCCCAGGGGTGAGTCCTGGGACGATGCTGGCCCCAGTCCCTGTGGTGTGGCTGGCTCTGCTCAGGGGCATTTGGGGCTGGAGGGTCTGGGCTGCCCAGCCAGGACTGGCTCCCTGGCACCCCCAACCCCAATGGCACCAGCCCAGTGCCAAAGTGGCTCCCCAAAACCCAAATCCTGTAGGACTACATGGAGTGGGAGCATCTGGCTGGCTCCTTCGAGGAGTCCATCGAGGTTCCCATTAGACAAAATTAATGGGCACCAGGAGCCTGCTCTCATCACATGGCTCCCGCTGCTGCATCCTGAGTGGGGACAAAAGCCTCTCGGGCTGTCACGGAGCTGGCAGCGCTGGAATGCTGCATTTGGGCTGGCAGGGGACCAGCGTGGCAGGAGGGGCTGGCAGAGACCAGGCAGGGAGAGGCTCTGGATCCTGGGATCAGCAGGGAAAGATTCCTCACTTCACCACAGAGGGCAAACTGGGGGCAAAAGGGACTTTACTTCTCACTTTGCTGGAATGTTTTTTTTCCCCTTGGCACGTTTCAGTCAAAAACTCTTTGGGATTTTGAGTGTGTGCCAGAGCAGCTGCGATTTTTTTTATTTCTCTCACACTTCTTTTTTTTTTCCCCCTAAATCATTTTGCTGAGTCTGTGTGAAGATGCCCCAGAAAGCCGCAAAACCTGTCAAGGCACTCCTAGGGCTGGCTCACTTGGAATATCTCCAAAGGCAGGGACCCTCCCTGGAGTACGAGCCCTGACAGCCTCAGGGTCCTGCCGCTTGTGCGTGTCCCCCCAAACTGGGGGACAGTTGGACTGGGTGCCCTTGAAGGTCTCTTCCCATCGTGAAGATTCTATGATTCCATGACATTTGTGTTCCCAGGGTACAGCTGGCACCCAGGTGGCCCCATTTCATCCCAATCCCAATGTTCAGCAAGATCCTGGAGGGTTTTGCTGGTTTATGGGTCCCCATTTAATTTATGGGGATGCTATTTTTGTTTAGGGCTAGGCTCTTGGGACAGAGGTGACAGATGGGGGAAAATCTCCCTAAGGAGGGGACCAGGTCCCATCTCAGCACCCCAAATGCACAGCCCATGGCAGAGACCTCCTCCCCAACCTGTCCCTGGCTCCTGGCCCAAGATCCCTTTGGATTTATGCTCGTATTGAAGCCAATTTGAATTCATTGTAGAACGAGACCAAGGGCCCTGTGGGATTCTCCAATGTCCAGTGCTTGACTCGGGCTCAGGGAAGCAGAACTGGTCACCTGAGCCTGATGCTTTTCCTCCACAGCTTTGTCCTGTTCCTTCCCCAAAGCCTAAAGAGATGACAGAAGGGCATTGGAGTTAATGGGTGGGAGAGGGAGCCCAGAGGGGGAGCAGGGCTGAGCCAAAACTCACGGCACAGGCTTGAATCACAACCTGCCTGTTTCCTTATGCCTGTGCCTTAGTTTCCCCCAAAATAAAATAACGGCATGATGAGGGCACAGTAAGACAAAAGTAACTTGATTTTCTGGTGAGGTGCTTGGGGAAGGGACAAGGACAAAGCAGCCCCCTCCAACCTGGGGCTCCCCCAGTGTATTTGTCAGCAGTCTGCTCCCCCAAAATCACCTCTAACCTTGGCCTGCAGGCAGGAGAGCATCTGCCATCAGGCAAAATCAGCTCAGCCCCTGGCTCCCAGCACCGGCATCGGCAGCTGTGTGCAAGCAGCAGCAATTCCCCCCATCCTTGATTAAAACAGCGCAGCCTGCGGAGCCAGGGCGGGGGGATGCTGCTTAATTGACTCTGTGCTTTTGATACGGCTGCTTAATGACTGTGTTCAAATTAGCCAGAATCACCTTTCCATCCTGGGGAATGGAAATGAGACATGGATTGCTTCAGCACACCCTCCCCCCCACATCAGCCTCTTAAAAATCCATCTCCAACTAAACCAGCCCCAATTTTCATGCCTGGATTTTTCATCTTTTCCTAAGAAGTTGCTATTGTTTAAAACAGCACTGAGATTTCTTCCCAGCCACATAAATCTCCTGGTTTTAACCGCAGATCCAGAGCTGAGGCTGGGGGTGAAGCTCAAATGGGAAAGCCCGAGCTGCGTGTGCCTGCAATGAAATTGTAAATCCACATCCCGGAGCAAGCGAGCAGCAGGAGGCACCAGGAGCCTCCAGCAGCAGAAGCACTGGGCTGCAGCAAGGTGAGTTGGGAGTGGAGCCGACAAGGCTGGGAGAGCTGTTGGCATTTCTCCTGACAAAATCCTGCACAGACGGAGCCGGTCCAGGAGAAACCACGGCGTTGGACCCACCTGGTGTTCAGTGCTGAGCCCCGTTTCTTCCCCCTGAGTTCTGCCCTCAGTTTCCTCAGCTGTAAAGTGGAGAAGATGCTGCCCAGCCCTGCTTGAAAAGCGCTGTCAGACACAGCAAATGTCACCGAATGGCTCAGGTGGTGCTTGGTCAGCTGGCACACAGCACATCAAAGGCACAGGACACTCTGCATCTGCTGCCCACAGCCCCTGAGGCCAGGGACCAGCAATGCTAAGGCCAGCCTGGACTGACCAGTGATGAGTGGAGAGGAGCAACAATTCCACCCTGCAAGTCAGAGCCAAGGAGGGAAGTGGCCTCTGCCATCCTCAAAGCCCAATTAACCAAATCACCACAGTTCAGGAGGCTTCAGCAGGAGCAAAGAGGAGCAAGAGGAGAACTCCAGGGAGGAATGGGCAATGGTGAGTGCTGTCCCCATGGGGGATGGGGGTGCTGCTGGGGGGCTCCAGGTCATTGTCCCGTGAGCCTGGCATCTCCCTGGCACTGCTGCAAGGGACAGTGGAGCCCAGTGCGGGGGCACAAACACAGGAGCCCAGTTTGGGCTGGGGCTGCGCTCATTCCTGAGGTCACGGCTCTGTCTGTGCCCCGATTGACCCAATTTCCCATGGGGTGGACGGGAAATGGCTCTGTTCATCCACAGCCACCTCCAGTGCAGAGGGCAGCTCAGGGTGAGGTGGCCCCCAGACCGTGTCCTGAGGCAGACAGGGGACGCTGGGCAGGGGGATGCAAACAGACTGTCGTGGGGATGGGGTGGGAGAGTGTCTGGGGGTGCTGGTACGGAGCTGAGGGACCCCAGGTGGGGTGGCAGGTGGGTACCTGTGGGTGCTGGCATGCGGGGAGCCCACGCAGGGCGGTGTGGGGGTACCCCAAGGTCCTGGCATGGGGTCGAGGACCTCAAGCCAAGGCTTGGAACCCCAGGCTGCCCCGGGGGACCACTCCCCTTTGCTCACGGCAGCGCAGGGAGGAGACCCCCGTGCCCTTCCCTGCGTTCCTCCGGTTTTGTTCCCGTTCTCCGCCCGGGGCCGCGCATCGCCCCCGGCCCCGTCCCTCCCCCGGCCGGGCGGGGGGC
>VWYI01044708.1:48998-72294 GCA_013399455.1 Anthoscopus minutus | reverse complement strand
AGTAGCGGTGGTGGCCCCGGGTCCAGCCCTCCCCTGCTCCGCTCCATCCCTCGGTGCTCCCGGGGGTCCGGTACCCGCAGTCTCCACCCTCGTTAGGGCTGGGGCCGCCGCTCGCAGCCCCTTTCCCCGGCACAGCCGAGCGGGTCCGAGCATCGCCGGGCGTCGGGAAAGCTTTTCCCATCTCCTCTCGCTCGTGTTTCCCCCCGAGCGCGGCAGATCCTCACTCCTCGCCACCCCAGGGCCCTTCCTGCCTCCTCCCCGAGCATCCCGGATTTTAGGCGGATTTTCCTGTCTAAAATTCCGAGGGTTGGTTTAGCCGCGGATGTTACCAGGTTGTGCTTCTCGGGGAAATGGAGCAGGCAGCAAGCGCAGCATTCCTGGCTCCTATTGCCGTGCTGGAATAGCAGCCTTTGCCTCTTCCCACTCTCCATCCAGAGTACTTTTGTGCCAGCTCCTTAATCCACTTGGAAAGCAGATTTGAGTTAAAACCTGACAAAAGGTGCTCCCATTCCCACGGCGTTCACACAGGCAGCAGTTACAGAGGAGAAGCTGCTTTTTCTGTTCCTGCCCAGCCTTACCCTGAGATGAGGTTTTTGGGAAGGAGAAAAGAGCAACCAGGAAGGGAGAGGATGGCAGGAGAAGGCAGAGTGCCTGTGAAATAGATGGAGAGTGGAGCCGTGCCGGGCTCTGCAGCCTGGCAGCGCCCAAAGCACAAACCCAGCCCTTGGGAGCGGGGAGCATTGGAACCGGAGCGGCTGGAGCGGGAAGTGACCGGGATTGGGGATGTTTGGTGGCCTGGTGAACACCAGCCCAGGCCTGGCAGAGCTCCTGGCTGCTGTTTGGGTTTGTGGATGATAGAGAGATCATCACCCACTCTCACCCTGGCTGGGGATGTGCAGCCTGCAGGATGGAGACCCCAAAACCCAGCGTCAGCCCTGAGATAGGGGTGATGCCATGGGAAAAGCCTCATCCAGGCAGGGAAAGTTCCTACAAACCTCTCCATCAAAACGTGAGGCATTAAAACCAGAAAAGCCTCCAAGAGCAGAGTTGACTAGCAATGATATGGTCGTGTGTGGGTTAAAATTCAAAATGCAGGTGTTGAGCCCTGCAATAACCCTTTGGGAAGTGTGGGGCTCATGGGGCTGCTCTGCACCCCAAAGCTCCATCACCCCTTGCAGGATGGAGACAGGATAAAATCCTGGCACCCCAGTGCATGGCAGGGAATGTGGTGCACATCCTTTAAATGGGAGAATAATTGAGGATGAGTTGGGGAGATGCCAGCTGGGCAGCCTGGGGCTGCTCTGGTTTAATTTTGCGCTGATGTTTTTATCACCGGCGGTTCTGTGGCACTCGCAGAGGGGAGGCAGCGGAGCTGCTGCCTCTTGCTGCTGGAGGAATGGTGGAGCTGGCTGGGTTTTGGCCAGAGCAGCTTGGAGAGGTGATTTTTGGTTCACCCAAAATTTCTTACGGTTTTCACATTGCAAAAACCCCACTCAGGTGTCTGCAGCCTTTCCCAAAGCGCTTGGGTTGTAGGCTGATCTTGGGGGAAGATTCTCTCCAATGCCCAGCCCACAAAAGAGCTGAAGGAGCATCCCAAGAGCAGGGAGCAGGAGGCAAAGCAGCTTCAGGAAAGAGTTGGCTTAAAAATCAATAGATTTTGCTTTTATCCTGCCCTGTTGGAGGAGGGAGCAGGAGGACGGGAGGAGCAGGGGCTGGGTTGTGTTTCTCCTGCCCAGGACATCGATGCTGAGTGTGGGACATGGCTGTGCTGGGCAGAGCTGGGACACATCCCAGGCATGGCCGGGTCCTGCCAGGCTCAGCCTTTCCTGGGGGATGTGCTTTTGCTGATCCCTGGCTGAAGATAGCAGGGCCAGGGGCTTTTTTCCTATTTTGTAGTGTTTAGAGCTCAGGAATGTCTGCTTTTATTAGCAGTGCTAATCCTGCCTCACCAGAGAACTCATCGCTGGCTCCAAGGCCCAGACCTAATCCCTGCTCTTCCCTCCTGGGCCTGAATTAAACACTGGACTCGCAGCCCAAAGGCACAGACACAGCGCTGGCTGCACTCAGCATTTAAAGGTTTTCAGTCCATGTGTTTGGGATGGATTTTTCCCAACTCCTGCCTGTGGGATCACTCCTGGTTCCCCCTCCACCATCCCACCAGGGAGCAGGTGCCTCCTCTTCTCTCCATGAGGAGCCAGAGCTGCCATAAGGCAGGAGGAGCTGGGCTGCTCTGGCAGCTCAGAGCGGCGTCGCTGCTGCGTTCACATCCCCGGGATGGGAGAGAGGTGCTGGGAGCCCTGGGAATAACGCTGGGAATGAGAAGCAGGCGGCCGGGCGCGCTGTGCGTGGGCAGCGGCGATTCCCGTGCCGCCGGTGCGCGTGGGCAGCCCGGGTGGGACGCTGGCACCAGCAACATCTCCCCACGTCCCCAGTCCCACAGCTCCGAGGGGAGGGAAGTGGGAGCCAAGTGAGGCCATCCCTGGGCATGTCCCCAGTGACACCGATTCACCACGAGGCTGCAAAACCCTTCTGCGTGCACCCCATGCCTCAGTTTCCCTGGCTGTGGTCTGGAGGCCTGGCCTTGGAGGGTGGGGACAGCTCTGCCCAGCGTGAACTCAGGGGCAGTCACAGCCTGAGCCAGAGAGAGCCTCGGGGCATGGCAAAAACCCCCAAAATCCAGCAGCATTGTCTGGTGCCTGATCCAAGAGATCACAGCCCCACTTGTCACTGCCCTGTGTCCACTGTGCCACTGTCACACCCTGTGCGTCCCCCACACAGGGATCACTCCATGGCCTGGGGACCTGTGCCTGCTGCCTTAGTCCTGGCTCTGCTGTCTCCACCTCAGTGACCTTCCCAAGGGCCACAGTCCCTCAGGCAGCCAAACTCCTACTGCCTGCATGTGGCTGTGGAGCGGAGATGGGATTGTCTGAGCAGGCAGAGGGAGCATCTGCAGGATGCTTCTGGTCCACGGGGCTGCAGGGAGGGTGGAAGGTGCTGCCTGAGCCCGAAGGGCTGTTCTGTGAGCTCTAGAAAAGGCCCAGAACTGCTTTCTGCACGGGCAGAAATGTTCAGAGTGGAGATGTGAGAGGAAATGAAAAGCAATAAATCCCACGAGAACGCTTGGAAACGCTGCTGAGAGCCACAGCGGCTGTGGAAGGGAAATGGATTGGACTGTGGGCACCCTCGGTTGTTTTCTGTTTGTGAAGTTTTTGTAGGGTTTACCGTGAAAGACAAAGCAGCTGCTTCCTCTAGGTTTGGCTCAGGGTTGTGGGACCAGGGATGGAGGAGTGGGACAGGCTGGGCCAAGGTTTTGCTCAGCCATTGCCTGGGTTCTCCTTTAGCTGGGTTCTCCTTTAGCTCCCATTTAAGCCGTGGTGTTTTGGGGCTGGAGCTGGAACCCCGCGGGTGCCCTGGGTCTGTGGGGTGTCAGATGTGGGGGCTGAGGCTGGGCAGGACGGGGGTGGCAACGTGGGGAAATGGCCCCGGTGGTGGGAGAGCAGAGCCCTCCCCAGGCCTGGGCAGGGGCTGCCGTGCCTTCTTTCCCTTGTGAAACGGGCAAGCTGAGGACAGCACCAAATTCACCCCAGAACAACCAAACAGCAGAGATTCAGATGGAGAATTTGGGCAAACAGAAACAGCTTTACCAGGGATGGCTTAAAAACAAAGCAGGTCTGGGCTGTGATCCCCAGACTGCTGTGGTGCCTTGGCATCCACATGGGCACCCCAAGGCTGGGATCCCAGCCCGGCAGCAGAGGCAGGATCCATCTCTCCAAGCACACCCTCCTCCTTCCTCTGCCTCAGCCCAGCTCTTCCTTTGCTTCCCTGCCTTCCTCCCCCTGAATTTTTCATGCCACCACAAGCTCGGCTGCCGCTTGCAGCCCCATCCATCAGGAGGGTTTGGTTCTCAAAGCTGTCCCAGCTCTGCCTGGCTCAGATCTGGAGCGCTGGGGCTCCTTGTTCAGCTCCCAATGTGCCAACCAAAATAGCAGCGGCCACATACTGGAGTGGAGAGGAACAAGTGTCACTGGGAATTAAAATGACAGATCCCAGCATCAAGGTCTGTGAGGGTTTGTGCTTTATTAAGCAACAGTGAGTTCATGGGAAAGGACTTTGACTCAGAGCACCGCTTGTGTCTACAAGAAAAGAGAACCAGGGACTATATTTAGGCTCAGGCTGTGATGGGAAGACAGGGCCAGGCACCAAGGGAGGGGAGCTGGGCATCCTCAGCTCTGTGGGGATGAGCACTGGCCCTGCAGAACAGAGTGGGGAGTACACCTCAGCTTTGGGATCGTGGAATCCCCAATGGTTTGGGTTAAGGGACCTTAAAGCCCATCCAGTCCCACTCCCTGCCATGACAGGAACCTCCCTCCCCTCCCACTGTCCCAGGCTGCTCCCAGCCCTGTCCAGCCTGGCCTTGGGCACTGCCAGGGATGGAACAGCCCAGCTGCTCTGGGCACCTGTGCCAGAGCCTGCCCACCCTCCCAGGGAAGGTGCTGCAGAGGAACAACCCCAGTGCTGTGGGGCAGGGGGGCTGGAGGGTTCCCCTCTCTGTTCAAGGGGCTGCTTGGGGGTCCTGCACCCCCAGCCCCACATCAGCCATGGCCAGGGGGGTGTGGAGTGGCTGGGGGAGCTCCTCTGAGGATTCACCGTGGCTGGGATTTGTACAGCATCCACTGGCTTCAGAGAATAGGGGCACCACGACCCTGCTGTGTGGTCCTCACGTGGCTCCCTTGCCCTTAAATGTGGTTTCATGATGATGGGGGTGATTTAACAGATCAATGTTTTCTCTTCTTGCCTCAGGGTCTGCCTCTTCCCACCGCCCCCTCCTATTAAAAATTCATTGTTTCTCCCAGATACTGTTGCTAGAGGGAGACAGGGAGAAATAAAGGAAGTTCTTGGAAAGGAGAAGAGAAAATATTCAGTGGGAAGGGAATTGAAGAAAAATTTAAACCAAATATTGTCCCTCTCTGCCTCTTGTTGCCCTGGGTGCGTTTGAGCCCAAACTCTGTCCCTGTCACAGCACAGAACCGTGATGTTCCCGGAGTTGTGTGGGAACTGGGGGGAGTTTGGGTGGTGGGGACAGTCCTGCTCCTGCCAGGGAGGTGGTGAAGCCCCTGCTGGCTTCAGAGCTGGGACTGTGGGACATCGTGGCTGTCTCACACAGCAAATCCCAGCAGGCACGGGAGGGAACAAGGAGCAGGAGCAGCGACCTGCAGTGGGGGGCTGCACCTGGTCTCTGACCCAGTTCCCATCCTCAGCATCTCCAGAAAAGTCCCCCAAGGCCTTGATTGCTCTTCCTGCTCAATTTGGCCACTGTTTCATTCCAGGTGGATGAGGGGCTTTGTTTGTAAACTGAAATAGCCAGGAGGGTGTTGATGGCTGCTCTGTGTGATCGGCTCCCCTGGCCCTGCAGCACCTGGAGCTGTGGCTGTGACTCGGAGCTCCAGGGCCGTGTGCCACCAGTGGGGATGGAGCATGGACTGAGGGGGATCCAGGCAGGCTTGGGAAGGCTCTTTCCCATCTTCTGAAGCCTCCTGAGGATGCTCCTCGCAGTGCTCCTCGCAGGGCAGCAGCAGCAGAGGTCTGCAGGGCAGAGCGGGGAGCTAAAGGGGCTCTCCCTGAGCATCCAGACTCCCTCAGCCACACTCCATGGTGGAATACCTCACCTTAGGTGAGCAGATTTGTTTTCTCTAAGACTGGAAGGAATAATTTCTAACCCCTTCTCAGTGGTGCAGCCAGAGGAGCAAACCATGAGGGTGCTTGGTGCTTCTGGCCTCTTTTTCCAGAAGGTCACCAGGGCTGACCTTCCCCCTGCTCAGGACAGCTGAACACCAATCCTTCAATACTGGCACAAGGAGCTATTTTGTCTTTTTCCAATTCAATCTGATCTGAAGGGAAGTCCATCTGGTTCCCTCTGTGCTGCCAGAGGAAAAGGGGCTGTTCTTGGGTCAGTTTTCCACCAGGAGACCCAGGAGAGGCGGCGTGGCCAGGACCTGTGCCTGGTGGTGGGCTGGGCATGACCCCCATAATTGAGCACTAATTAGGGATGAAAAAGGAACAGAACCCTGCAATTGCCAATGGAAGGTGGAATTACATAAATGAGAGAGAAACTGTGACCTTTTTCCATAGGCAGGAATATTAACCAAGGGTGGCTAATGGAGGGGTCTGAAAATAATCCTGCCTTCATTAGTCCTTATTCCTGGGCCTGATGAGGAGTAGGAGCCTTGGGCTGCTCCTGGGGAAGTGCACTGGGTGATGCCAACATCCCTGCCAGCCATGCCCAGTGCTCTGGCAGTCATTCCAGGAGTTGCTGTGGAGCTTGGACCCTCCACATTCCAGGAAGTGCTTTCTCTTCTTACCTTCAGAGTCACTTTTAGATCAGGCACCAGCCCTGTGGCACAGCAATTCCCATGGGAGTGTCCCGAGGGCTTCGGCACCGCTGCCTTCCCCTGCCTTGCTCAGCCTGCACCAACATCTGGGAACCTCTGGAAATCCTGGTCCAGGTTGTTGCTGTTGCAGTGACAAGTGGGGCTGTGATCTGTTGGATCAGGCTCCAGACAATGCTGCCGGATTTTGGGGATTTTTGCCATGCCCCGAGGTTCTCTCTGGCTCAGGCTGTGACTGCCCCTGAGTTCACACTGGGTAGAGCTGTCCCCACGCAGGGCTCACTCCATGGCCTGGGGACCTGTCCCTAGTGCCTGCCTCAGCTGTCTTCACCTCAGTGACCTTCCCAAGATTCCTAAGAAACAGATCTCTTTTCCTGCTTGATTTTTAACAGCTCTGCCTCGCTTCTCCCTCCATTTCTCTCCCTGGGGTCATTTCTGGCTGTGCCCCCAAAGCTGGGAGATGCAGTGTCCCTGTTGTGCTGCTGTGGAGCTGAATTTTTCCTCCTTCCTTGAGCATTTTCCAGATTTTCCCATTTACTTTTGCAGAAATAAACTCTTTGGGGGCCTGTCACTGAGAGAGATTTCAAATGAGCAGCCTGTGACACCTCCCCGTGATAATGTGTCATTTTTGTTGTTCATATTTCAATAACTAAAGGTCAGCTGGAAGCTCAGCTGGCTGGGGAATCTGACATTAATTACACTAATGAGCAGAAGTCTGTGGCTTAATGCTCCTGGACACTGGGGCAGTGTGACACTGACCACATCTTGGGCACTATCAGGTGTCCTGGGATCCATGGAGTGATAAAATCCCAGAATATTCTGAGCTGGGAGGGACCCTCAGGGATCATTGAGTCCAACCCTGCCCAGAGCCCCCAGCAATCCCACCCTGAGCATCCCTGGCAGCGCTGTCCAAACGCTCCTGGAGCTCTGGCAGCCTCGGGGCCGGGACCATTCCCTGGGGAGCCTGGGCAGTGCCAGCAGCCTCGGGGGGAAGAACCTTTCCCTGAGCTCCATCCCAAGCCCTGGCACAGCCCCAGCCCTTCCTGGCCTCCTGTCCCTGTCCCAGAGCAGAGCTCAGCCCCTGCCCCTCCGCCTCCCCTCGGGAGGAGCTGCAGCCCCCGAGGAGCCTCCCCTCAGTCTCCTCTGCTGCAGCTGAACGAGCCAAGTGCCCTCAGCTGCTCCTCAGACCCTTCCCCAGCTCCATGTCCCTCCTCTGGACACTCTCCAACAGCTTTGGGTCCTCCTGATCCTGTGGTGCCCAAAGTGCCCCCAGCACTGGAGGTGAGGCTGCCCCAGAGCAGAGCAGGACAATCCCTCCCTGGGCCTGGTGGCCCTTTGGGCTGCCAGGACACAGCAGTGACTCAGCTCCAACTTGCCACCAACCAGGACCCCCAGGTTCCTTTCTGCAGAGGTCTAAGATGAGCTGGATTTGCTGCCATGCATGGAAGAGTTGCTGTGCACATCCTAAGAGATGCTCCTGCCTTAGAAGAGCTCGACTTGGGCACCTTGGTCTGGTTCTCTGGAGTCTCTGCTGATTTCCAGGACATCTGGGTCCTGTTTGGCTTTGGGATTTGCTACTGAATTTCTTTTTTCAAGGAGATTCCCTGGGCAGAAGTGGAATCTTGATGGAGAAGCAGGTCTGGTGTGGTACCTGGGGAGAGGAGAATCCTCTCCTGGCTCCTGCACTGAGTAGCCCAGAGAAGAGTTCAAATCCAAGTTTTGAGGAAAACACAAAGCACAGGAGCAGAGGTGACAACAGTGTGGTGGCACAAACCCACCGAGGGCCAGGGGCCTGTGCTGCTGCCACCACGTGAGACCAAAGGAGGCTTTAGGCCACGTCACCCCCATGCTGGTGGGTCCCATTTCACAAGGATTAAAATGTATTTACAGACAAAACCCCCGGAGGTAACCTGAGACAGAGGTTGCTAAGTGACCCAGGAGCTGCCAAAAACAAATGCCAAGACCATCAGCTGAGCCCTTGCTCATTCCCAAGGCTGGGAATGATGGACTCACCTGACAAGCCAAGCCCAGGTGGTCTCTAAGTGAGCTTAAATTCCACATTCCCGATGCTCAGGCAGGGCTGGGAGTGAAATCTCTCAGGCAGGGCAGGAGGTGCTGCTCAGTGCCAGGAGCTGAGCACATTTGGGCTGACTGCAGCTTGCTCTCAGCAGCTCTGCAGGAAATACGTGGCTGTGTCCAGCCTGCTGGAACTGGGTTGAAGTTTTACCTTCTCCATCCCCAGAGCTGAAGCCTGGCCCTGGGAAGCAGCAGCTGAGCTGTTGTGGTTGGGATTAACCCTTGGATGGTGCTGGCTCTGAGCATCGCCTATGGAGCTTCCTCCATCCCTGCTGGAATATTTCAGTGTGTGAGTCCCACACGTGGTGCTGCAAGTGAACCAAGCCCACTTCCCTCCCAGTTATCCCATCTCCCAGGACTGGAGCAGCCCCAGGGATCCACAACAGATCTGTGTGCATCAGCCCCTGGAGCCCCAGTCCCTCGAAGCGCACACACTGCATTTCCTGGAGGCAAATCCCTTGTGGAGCTGCACCAGCTGTAGTTGCTGGAGGTGCCACAAGCACCCCTGCAGGTGCTGAAGGCAGACTCAGGTGTTTCTGGGTCATTTCTGCATCTCAGGGCTTTGTTTGGGTCATTCTTTCTGTTATTTCAGGTCTGGGTTGGAGTTACTCCCACACTGTGTGCTGCAGCCCCCAGTGCTGCAGGGCAGGTTCCTGAGGAGATCACAGCAGGATCCTGGGCTTTTTCCTCCTGCTGCCAAGCCTGAGCTGTCCCTGTTGGCCAAGCCTGACCTCCTGGTGCATCCCCTGGCTCCAGCAGGAAACTCTGGTGTGCCCAGGGCAGGGCATTTCTGTTGCTCTGGGGGCTTTGGTGCTGCTCCTTTACTGGGGAGGGTCCCTGACTGAGTTCTGTGCATCCCACCTGGGATTTGCATCCCTGCCACCCGGGGACTGGATGGGGTGAAGGGCTCGGTGTGTCCCATTGACACTGGGACCTTCTGGGAGCTGGGAATGCGGGTTCCTGCCATTCCAGGGAGACCTCTGGCTCCCTCAGGCAGAGCAGACAAGGGGAAGGTGTTCTGGAGCAGGGAATGAGCTGGGATTGCCAGGCACTGGTTAAAGTCCTGCAGCCTCACAGCCCCCAGGGGTCCGGGGGTGACCAGAGTGTGGAACCCCCAGCACTGTCCCTGCAGGGCTGAGCCTGAGCCTGCAGGTTTGAAGGGAATCCTCCCTGACTTCAGCTTCGGGGTACTGCTGCTTTCCTGGAGGAATTTTAGCTTTTCCAGGGTGCTGGGCACTGTCAGTTCTCCAGGAACCCCAAAAGAGAGGATTTGCCCATCCACAAGCAGCATGTGGACACCGCTGGGTTTTGCAGGAGCACACGGGGATGGGGAGCTCCATCCTCCCGGGATTCTTGGCTCGGGGATGTGCCAGGGGTGTGATCCCTGCCATGGAAAGCTCCTTTGCCTAAGGCTCCCCAAGCCTCTCCCAGCAGGAATTAACCCCCCCTGGTTGCTGCTGCTGCCCACCCAAACCACGCCTTCCAAACCAGAGTGAGGTCTGGAGGCACAGAGCAACTGCTGAGCTGCAGCAGCAGCATCTCTGCGTGGGTGTCGCTGAACAGGACCTGAGCCAGGTCATTTGAGAGCTGTTAACCAGGATTTCCACACAAAAGGAGTTATTTAAATTCTCTGTTTCTTTGCAACAGGCAAATTAAGCTTGATCCAGAGAGTTCAAAGCAGTTCAGTAAAACCACAGCAAATTATTTGTTCAGCATCTGCTGCATCAGTGCTGGGAGCATCTCCCGACCCCCCCAAGTCCCCCAAAATGCCCAGGGAGTGGGCACAGGGCTGGGGGTCTGGCCAGTGGCACTTCTGCTTCCACGTTTGAATGAAATCTCCCCAGATTTGAGGCCTCCTGGGCTGTGGGCACCCACTGGGTGGCTTCATTCCCCTCCTACAGTCCCTGCATGTGATTCTCAAAGGGCAGTGCCCTGTCTTCCCTGCTCCACCCACAGCTGCCCACAAAAGTGTGATAAAATTTTATATTTATATGTATATATATATATATATATCTAAAACCAGGCAAGCTGCAGTGGTCAGGTCACACATCTGGCTGGAGCAGCACTGAGGATGCTCCCCCTCTCTGGAAAGTGCCTGGGTGCCACATCCCTGGACTTTGGAGGAGTTTCTTTGGGATTTCTGCGGCAGACACTGAGGGGAGGTGACTGACAGTGGTCTCTGTGTGCTTTCTGTGCAGAGGAGCCGAGGCTGGCTGTGCTGGACACTTTGCCATTTGAACATTCCCAGGCTCCAATGCCTGAGCAGATCCCGATGTTGGAGCAGCCCTGGACCTGCAGAACGGTGAGAAGTCCCTGGGCTGCAGTGGGATTGGGGGTTGTGCACTGGGACGCTCAAAACGCAGCTGGTTTTTGCCTCGTGGCCACTCCTGCTTGGTGGCATTAGCCCCCTCCTTGTCCCCACCTCCTGGTGCAGCAGCAGGAGCACTCAGCCAGATGTGTCCCGAGGAACAGCTGGGACATCTCCAGCCTGTTGTCACCACCCCAGAAAGAGCGAGAAGTAACTCGGGCAGAGCTGTGACGTGAAGCTCTGGCTGCTGAGCTCGGGTCCTTGCTCAGGGCTGGGGGCAGGCAGCAGTGGGGGGGCCCAGCCTTGGCCATGCCTGGATCCACGTGCAGCATCAGTCTGAGGGGCAGTGGTTTGGGGTTTGCATGGATTTCCTGGCTTTGGGGGTTTGTCAGCTGGGAGAGGAGCTCTGGAGGCTTTGCCTCTGCTGTGCTGTCCAGATGTCAGACAGGGAGTGAAGCCACACGGCCCTGCCATCCCCTTTCCTTTCCACCATGGAGATTTTTGACTTTTGGGATCCTCTTGGGGCTGCACATGGGAAAGGAGCAGCTCTCCAGCCCCAGCTGATGCCCTGCAGGCGTAGATCTGGGGACTGACGCCGGCGTGTCTCGCTCCAAATGTCACCGCTGCCCCATCCTCCTGCCCGGGGGAGTTCTGGGGGTGGCACAGCTGGACCCTGCTGGGACCCTCTGGGATCTGAGCAGCCAGGCCAGGAGGGATCTGTGCTCAGGATCTGTGCTCAGCAGGGCTGGGGTGAATCCCCCTGGCCCCCTCCCGTCTCCGGGATTATTTCAGGGGGTTGTTCTCGCTCCCGCCTGGCGCTACAGGGATGGGTTGGGATGTCAGGAGCCATTTCACCCCTGTAATGGCATTTTGCTCTCGCTGCTCCCGTGAGCATCATTGGGTTGGCAGTAAAATCTCCAATGCAGCAGCCGCTGTAGGCAGGTCTTAAAAAATGCACTCAGCCCGGGACTGATGCTGAGCTGAGCTGGGAGGGGGAGGGAAAGCTGTCACTCCGTGCTCCTCCTGGCTGGAATTCCCACTCCGGGCAGGGTTTCCAGTGGATCAGGGGCTCCACCTCTGCCCCCTTGCCCCCCTGCCCCGCAGGGCTTTGCTCACAGAGCTCCGAGCGGGTTTCTGCAGAGCTGAGCAGCCCTGCTGGGACCGGGCTGTTCTCCAGCCGCAGCTGCCTGTCCCTGCTGGCCTCGGAGCAGGCAGCTGTCCATCAGTCTGGCCTGTCAGTCTGCTCCTCTGCCCACATGTCCAGCAGTCCAGTCGAATTAAAGTCTCTGGGATGATGGATCGCCCTGCCACGGTGCAGAGATTGGCTGGCAGCAGCCAGGACTCTGGGCTGCCTCTCCAGAGGGAAGCTGGGCTTGCCGGGCACCCCCTGCCATGGATGAAGGCTCCCACGGGGCTGAGCCCTCGGGAGCAGGGTCCTTCCTGAGGTCAAGGCTGCAAAGAGCCATTGTTTTATCCAGGAGCTCGGGGGGTGGCTGGGGCTGCCCTGATCGGTGTCAACACAGTCCAGGTGAGGGATTAGGAGGAGATTTTGCCATCAGAGGTCCAGCACCGGCAGCCAGTGACGGCGATCAGGGTGTGATTTATGTGCCAGCCCCCCGAGGGGCTCAGGCCAGCGTTACTGAAGTGCTGAGCTTAATGAAGGAGCTGATCTAATGAGGGCTGGCATGGCTGGGCCAGCTGGACAAATGAGGTTGTGTGCTGGGGCAAAGCCCGTGGGAGGCAGCTGGCACTGAAATCACCGGGAAATCGCCATCCAGCAGCAGGGCAGGGCTCTGCTGGGCACTGCTGGCCAGACTGGGACCAGTGCAGGCACTGGGGGGTGGCTGCACGTCAGCATCCCCAGCTCTCCGCACGCCCCCGAGCAGCGTCATCCATCAGCGCTCTGAAAGGTGCCTAATTACAGCCTCTGCTTCCCTGCTCCCTTATTCATCATCCTGCCCCAAAACCTCTTTTGTTAGGGAGCTGCTGGGCTGGAGCTGCTGGGTTGGAGCTGCGAGGGCTCAATGTCACTCCTGTGATGAGGTCTCACACCCTCCCTGCTGCTCAGAGCCCCTGTGGGTGATGTGAGCCCCCCAGGCAGGAGGGGACACCCCCAGAGGTGTCCCCACCATGGCCCCAGTGCTGTGCCTGGGGATGTCCTGCCAGGCCAGGCTCTGGCACATTCCTTCTGTCTCCTCTCAGGTGGCTTCAGCTGCGCTGCCCTCGGCACTCGGGGTTTGCTCCTGGGGTGCTCCCAGGCTGTGTTTCAGTGCAGAAGGTGAGGGAGGAGCTGCAGAGGAAGGAGCAAACTCCCCTCTCTCACTTAATGCTCTGTATTTGTGTCTCTGTGGGGGCAGGAGCGTGGCCCTGCTTTTCTCTGCCTGTGGCTGTGCCTGGCTGTCACACCTGTGCTGCTGGGGCTCTTGGGGACACACAAATGTCGTGTGGACCTTACAGCTGAGGCGCCAGGACAATTGCCAGGGGTTTGAGTTCCCTGTTCCCACTCCCAGGCTGGGTAGAAACCCGAGAGCAGGGAGGCCTTGGCCACAGGTTGCTTTGGATGGGCATCTTCGGGCTTGGATGGGGACCTCTGCAAAGCCCAGCTTTGGTGGGAGAGGACAAAGCTGGATAAGCAATGTGAGTCTCCTAGACCTGGGCTGCCACCTTGCTGCTGGGGCCTCTCCTGGCTGGGTCAGTGCTCAGGGACAAGGACACCATGGGGCTGTGGCCAGCATCTGGTCCTGGTCACAGACTGGGATGGGAAAACACCAGGCAGTCCCAGTGCCATGGGCTGTCACCCTGCATTTGCCTCCCAGCCCCTCTTCATCCTGCCCCTGATGTTAATGGGCTTCTGCAGATTAGAAGTTCTCACTTGGACCCTCAAAAAAGAGCCCCTGCTGCCCATCCAGGGAGCACAGGCACTGCGTGAACGTTCAGCTCCAGGCTCCTGGTGGCATTCGTGGAACGGCTCAGTGGTACCAAGGTGGTCTGGGATGCAGCTGAAGAGGGGAGTCAAGCTCAGCCTTTGCTCTTGTGTGATCCAGCAGGTTCTGAGGCTGTTGAGATCCAGGTCAGGTTCACTCTCAGCCACCATTTCCCAGCAGCAGCTGAGATTCAGCTCTGACTGGTGGTTCAGTCAACCCACCTTGGGTGGAAACAAGAGCCCAGCACCCACCTGCCCTGCCCTCCTCCCCTGCTTTTAGAAGAGTTCTCCACTTTGGTGGAGAAATAGAGATGCTCATGGAATATTAAACACTTCCCCAAAGCCCCTGTTGCTGATGAGTGGCTTCTGCTCCTTATTGCCTGGTGCAGGCAGTGACCTTTCAGAAATGTTGTACTTTGTGGTCGTCTGTAAATGTCTCCTCTCCTGGGAGCATCTTGAGGAGATAGAGATTCAGACATGATGTCTGTCAAGAAGAAAAGCAGATTGTGGCCAATCTGGGGCTGCCTGTGCAGTGTTGCCTGGGCCACGTGCTCAGGAATCATAAGGTTGTCTCTAAAAATAAGCAGTGGCTTCTTTTGGGTTGTCTCTTTGGCGCCGTGGCTCATCAGGGAATCCTCAGTTCTGGGGTTTCGCGGCGTTTGCGAGGGCTGGGAGTTCCCACGTGGGAGAGGAGTGGAGAGTCCTGTGGCCACGGCTGCCGAGGACTTGGGATGGGATCCTGAGGTGGGAAGATGGCTCCATGGAGACTCCAGGTTTGCAGGGAAGGAGGGGCAGATCCTGCCTCCCTGGGAGCTGCTCCAGCGCTGGCTCGGCCGCCCCAAGACCTGGGGCTGCTGAACAGGAGGAGCCACGTGAGAGGCAGCAGCTGCCACTCACCAAAATAACTCCCTTCTGTGGAAGCTCTTCATGTTCTCCAGCCATCCCTGGAGTCACACTTGGGGACGTTCTGTGGTGACCCAGCCTTGGCTCCTGCACACACAGCTCCTTTCACCCTCCCCATTCCCGTGCCTTGCCAGGAAAATCTGCTTCTGCTTCAGCAGCCTTGAGAGGGACACGAGGGTGACATCAGGAGCGCAGCCACCATGGTCACAGCCCAGATGGGCTCTGCCAGGGCTGTTGGGGACGGTCACCTGGCCACCTGGTGGTCTGAGGATCCTCAAGGTGTTCTCCAGGTGCTGTGAGGGGGAAGATGCTCTGTAGGGACCCTGCTGGGTGCCCTCAGTGCCCACCCAGGCATTGGTTCTCCCTCTGCTTCTCCAGCCCTGCCCTCCTGCCTGCCCAGCCCAGCCCTGACCCAGAAAAACATGCTGAGAGCAGCAGAGCCAGAAGAATTTGTTTCCCAGCCAGCCCCTGATGGGATTAGGAATAACTCTCTCCTGGATAATTCTCCATTAAGTCTGGTGATTGATTTCCTTCCTTCTTACCCCCAGCTCTGTCCTGCTCTCCCTGTTGCAGCTGGATTATTTATTCTCATGCTTGGCTTGCTAATTGCCTGATCACCAGAACTAAGGCTTGGGCACATCCCTGGCCTCCTTTGACCCTCCAGTTTCTGCCTCTTTGTTTCTGTCTCAGCTCTGATTTAATCCCCTCCATGCCCCAGCATAAGCCAGGATCTTTCTGCTGTCCTGTGCAGAGGGAGGAACCTGCTGGTGTCACCCCAGGAGCCAGGAGAGGTTTGAGGGATGCTCCTGAAGCTCCCCCCCATCACTTCTATCCTCCCCATGCCCCCCTGTCTTTTCTGGGGTTTTTGCAAGCTCAGTGTGGCTCCAAACCCACTGACTTTGCAGACTCGAGGCAAGGGATAAAATAAAGCTGCAGGAGCCACAAGTTTGTTTTTGGAGAGTGGCACAGGTGGGCCTTTGGCCCTCATTTCAGTGCCCCTGGGAACTGTGCTCTGCTCTGAGCTGCAGCAACAGCTGGAAAAACACAGTTGGATTCCCTGACTTCACATTTGGGCATCAAACTGCTCTGCCAGCTCTGAACAATGCCAAGACATCCCCCTGGGGATCCCCAGCAGCCTGTGGTGCCACAATTAGTGTGGGTGGTGTCACCAGTGAAGCTGAGCATGGAGCACACCCCAGGGACCCTCATTTTTTGTCTTTTCAGCCTAAAGTCATATGAGAGGAAGGGTGTTTTTGGAAGGTGTAACTGAGGGCTTGGGGTTGTCCAGCAGGGAAGAAGGAGCAGACATCTGGATGGGCTTTGGCACAGGACTGGGGCCCGGGCTCCTCTTCAGGTGTGGAGGAGCTCTGTCCTAGGGCAGCTCTGGCTGCAGTTTTCCCTTCCCCACGGGCTGAGCTTGGAGTCAGGGAATTGTTGGCATCAGCATCCAGAGTGCCCCATCCTCTGCTCCGAGCCCCTGCCAGCAGCTTGGGGAGGTTTGAGCCCATGGAACCTGCTTGATCCACCAATTCCTGTTCCTGGGACTCGAGATCTCATCCCATTCACAGCCCAGGACTGGGAAGTACATGGAGCTTGTCCTGATGGAGAGTCCAGCAGCAATCCTGGCCAGCTGTCAGTGAGCTGGGGAACACCACAGGGAGGCTCGGACACTCAGTCCGGCCCCAGCCCGGTGCCAGGGCTGAGCAGGGTGCTGGTGCCTGTGAAGGTGCTGGCACAGCCCAGCACGGTTGGCATTGCCTTCCCTGGCACGGAGCCGGGCTGGGGACAGCAGCCAGGGAGCGAGGATGGCGTGGGGGGACACTCAGCTGCCAGGCAGGGCTGGGCAGCGGCGAGCGGGCAGCACTTGGGGTGTTCCCAACAGCATTTGGCTGCTGCTGGTGTTTGTAGGAGCCCTCTCCTGTCTCATGCCAAGTTTGGGGTACACTGGCACTGGCACAAGGCACTGGCACTGGCACCTCCCTGATACCCATGTGACAGAGTGCTGGGGTCATCCCCCTGCCCATGTTTTCAGGGTGGGGGTCCCACCATCACTTTCTGCTCCATTTGCTCCCTCCCTGCTTTGGGGTCCCCTGCATCCCTGGAAAGATGCAGCAGCAGCATCCCCTGGTTGCCTCTGGCCCCTGCCATGAAGGAGCCTGGCCTGGGGCAGCAGCAGTGGAGTGCTGGAACGAGAAGGGCTCAGCAGGAGCATTTTACATCCTGCATGTCATGGGAGGGATAAAACAAGGCCTTGCTCTGACTGAGGTGTTTGTGCTCATGTGATGTCTGAGCAGGGGAGCCTGGAAATGGCAACCTGGGCTGAAATTTTGGTCTTTATTCACGAAAAGGGAGAAATAATGGCAGCTGAGCAGCAGTTGCTCTTGGAGGAGCTGGTAGGGCCAAGCCTGTGCCAGAGAAGCAGGAGCTGTTGGAAGCGTAGAGAGGGAGCAAAATCCCACCTGCAGGAGTCATGGAATCCCAGAATGGTTTGGGGTAGAGGGACCTTAGAGACCATCTCATTCCACCCCCTGCTGTGGGCAGGGACCCCTCCCACTGTCCCAGGCTGCTCCCAGCCCTGTCCAGCCTGGCCTTGGGCACTGCCAGGGATCCAGGGGCAGCCACAGCTGCTCTGGGCACCTGTGCCAGGGTGGCTGGAGAGCAGCAGCTCCTCTGTGCTGCTGCTGGCTGGGACAACACAAGCTCAGTGGTCACAAATCTTGCTGGGGAAGCAGGGAACAGAGTAGGGAAGGCTTCAGGGTTTCACAAAATTGTCCAAATTGTCCAAAATTGCTCTGCTCTGCTTCCCCCATCACAGCCCCTCAGCCCCGGGCTTTGCTGGCTCTGTCCCCAGCCCTGCGTGTAGCAAGCTTGTTATTTTTAAAAATAAATTAAATGAGGAGAAGAGCCTCTATCTAGGCCTTGTTCTGGATCTTAATTGCCTGGCTCCCCAGGGGCCGGGTGAGCCCGGAAAGCGCTGCACAATCTCTGTAATGAGCTATTAATAAACAGCCCGGCTCCGCCTGGCTCTGCCCGGGACAGAGAGGGACCGCGGGCCCCGGGTGTCCCTGCAGACCCAGAGCTCGGGACTGCCGGGATTGGCAGGGAATGGCTCATCCAGCAGCCCTTAACCCCGCGGGGTTTGCTGAGGGTTCAGCGGAGCACCCACGGCGGGGCTGTGCGGCAGCGGGGCTGGCTGATGCTCCGGCTGTGGGGAGGGAAGGTGAGCCCGGGGCTGCGGCTCCTGCTCTCCATCTGCCAGGGAAAACAATTCCAGCGGGGCTGGAGCTTTGCTTAGGGGATCAGGTGGCCGGAGTAGTAACCAAAAGTAGAGTTGGGTTACCCTGGGCTCATCCATAATGAACACGGGGCAGAGCCTGGGGCAGGGAGGGGAAGGGCTGGATCCCCCCAGGGCTGCGAGGGAGGGATGGTGGGCACGGGGACACGGCCCGGCGTGGGACACCATTAAAGAGGCACCAGGACACCTTTATTTAGTGTGGAGACTGAACAGGACAAATAAGTGTCACAATAAATGGGGAGGGGTTTATCCTGTGGCTTTGCAGCCCCAGTGCAGAGCAAGAGTGGGGCCCCCAGAGCCAGAGGGACCAAGGGCAGCTGCCCGCAGCAGCCAGGCAGAGCTGTCACAAAGTGGCTCTCCTGGAAGGCAGAGGCTGCCAAGCAGCTCCAGTGGCCAGGTGGCATTTGGGGCCCCCATCGCTCTCCTCTGTCACACCCTAAGCCAAGCAGGAGCCACCTCAAGATGGGCCCTTTCGGGACCTTTTGGGCACCGAGGACCTGCAGCGGCACAAAGGTGGAGCATTGCAGCCACACCTCGGTGGCCTTGAGCAGCCACAGATGTCACAATGTCCTCTTCCCTTGCCCCACATCCTGCTGGGCTCCCACAGACAGGTTTGGGGTCCCTGAGGTGTCCAGAGGGACAGAAGGGAGCGTGTGAGAGGCTCCCTGGAAGTCAGAAGGGCTGGAACCAGCCCTCAGGGACTGCACCCCAGTTTGTCCCAGTGCTGTGGGACAAAGCCCCCCATGCTGGAAGTGTCACTGCCCTGCTCCATGCACCTCCGCAGGGGTGGCTGGAGGGGCTGGGTCTGTGCTTGCTACCCCCAATATTCTCTTGCCAGGCTCCAAAAAACACCCCTCAGTTCCCCAACCGAGCAACTCTGCCACTTAATTAGGTTAATGACCGTGCTTCATTAAAGAAAGGTGGCTGAGGAGTTTGTGATGGCGCTGGGAGCTGCATTTCCAGGCAGCCTGGCAGATTTGGGGCACGGATGGGGACAGGGAACAGGAAAGGGGAAGCAGAGAAAAGGGAAAGCAGTGGCAAAGTTCTAAATCCCTGGAAAGGAGGGCAGCCGGGACACGGCGCCGCGGGGTCGGTGTTAATCCCTCCTCGGCAAAGATTGTGCCCGGGGCCGCCTTAATCTGGGCTCCAGAGGGCGGGGCAGGGACGGCGACGGGGACAGGGATGGGGACAGGGAGAGATGGAGACAGGGATGGGGACAGGGGACCGGGCGTCCCCTGTCCTACGAGACCACTCCAAGTCGGGGGCCTGGGGAGAATTTGTGCTGCTTGATGAGACCTCACCCCAGGAGCAGAGGGAATGGGGCATCCCAACCTGTGTCACCAGAGGGAATGGGGCATCCCAACCTGTGTCACCAGAGGGAATGGGGCATCCTGCCTGTGTCACCAGAGGGAATGGGGCATGCTGCCTGTGTCACCAGAGGGAATGAGGCATGCTGCCTGTGTCACCAGAGGGAATGAGGCATTCCTGCCTGTGTCACCAGAGGGAATGGGACATGCTGCCTGTGTCACGAGTTGGCGACGTCTCTGCCAGCATCTCTTTGCTCCTGTCTGGCCCTTGGGGTCTGTACCCCACATTATCCCCGTGTGCTCACGATCCCTTCCATCCCTGCCTGCACCATCAGGGGCACAGGGAGGGCTGAGCCAGTGGGAGCAGAGGCTCAGGTGTGGGTCTGCAGCGCTGGCTCCTCTCACAAACCTCTTCCCCTGCCTCAGTTTCCCTGTTCCAATGGAGAGTGAGGCTCATTTATCCCAGCTTTGCAGAGGGCAGGATCCCCAGGTTGCACGGTAGGTGAAAGGGATCCGGAGGGTTTCCTGGAGGGATTGGGGCCTTATCAACCCCACGGGCCACAGCTTGGGGAGCACTGGCTGACCTCAGCTCCCAGGGAGGTGACCTGTGGGGCCAGGTAGGACTTTGTCCCCGCTGACTCCGCTCTCTCTCTGTGGCAGGCGCATGGCAGAACGGCAGTGAGCCCCTAGACCATGCCCCACACAATGACATGGTGGCTCCCGGTGCTGGCCCTGCACGTGCTCCTGCTGTCCCCGCGGGCGGGCGCGTGCCCCGCGCGCTGCGAGTGCGCTCCGCAGCTGCGCTCGGTGCTGTGCCACCGCAAGCGCCTCACCGCCATCCCTGAGGGCATCCCCACCGAGACCAGGGTCCTGGAGCTCAACAAGAACCGCATCCGCTGCCTCAACCCCGGGGACCTGTCCCCGTACCCGCTGCTGGAGGAGCTGGATTTCAGCGAGAACATCATCTCCAATGTGGAGCCCGGCGCCTTCAGCAACCTGTTCAACCTGCACACCCTGCGGCTGCGGGGGAACCAGCTCAAGCTCATCCCCCCCGGGGTCTTCACCAAGCTGACCAACCTGACCCTGCTGGACATCAGCGAGAACAAGCTTGTCATCCTGCTGGACTACATGTTCCAGGACCTGCGCAACCTGAAGAGCCTGGAGGTGGGTGACAACGACCTGGTGTACATCTCCCAGCGTGCCTTCTCGGGGCTGCTGGGCCTGGAGCAGCTGACCATTGAGAAGTGCAACCTGACCTCCATCTCAGCCGAGTCGCTGTCCTACCTCCAGAACCTGGAGGTGCTGCGGCTCCGGCACCTCAGCATCTCTGCGCTGGAGGACCAGAACTTTAAGAAGCTCTACAATCTCCTGCAGCTGGAGATCGACAACTGGCCGCTGCTGGAGGAGGTGTCCCCCACCAGCTTCCAGGGCCTGAACCTCACCTCGCTCTCCATCACCTACACCAACATCACAGCCGTGCCCGCCGCTGCCTTGAGGAACTTGGTGTACCTGCGGTACCTCAACCTGTCCTACAACCCCATTAGCACTGTGCTGAAGGGCTCCTTTAAAGATCTCATCCGGCTGCAGGAGCTCCACATTGTGGGTGCGCTCCTGGTGTCTGTGGAGCCGCAGGCTTTCTCCGGCCTGAGACAGATCCGGCTGCTCAACCTCTCCAGCAACTTCCTGTCCACGCTGGAGGAGAGCACCTTCCACTCGGTCAACACGCTGGAGACGCTGCGGGTGGACAGGAACCCCCTGGCCTGCGACTGCCGGCTCCTCTGGATCCTGCAGCGGCGGAAGACGCTCAACTTCGACGGGCAGCAGCCCATGTGCTCCTCGCCACCCGAAATCCAGGGCAACGCCCTGCGTGACTTCCCGGACTCGGTGCTTTTCGAGTACTTCACCTGCCAGAAGCCCAAGATCCGGGATCGGAAGCTGCAGCACGTGACGGCGCGGGAGGGTCAGTCCGTGTCCTTCCTCTGCCGGGCCGACGGGGAGCCCGACCCCTCCATCGCCTGGGTGTCCCCCCAGCACCGCATGATCACCACCCGCAGCACGGGGCGGGCCACGGTGCTGCCTGGGGGCACCCTGGAGATCCGCTTTGCCCAGGTGCAGGACAGTGGCACCTACATCTGCATCGCCAGCAACGCCGGAGGCAACGACACCTACTTCGCCACGCTGACGGTCAAGGGGCGCCCGGCCGACGGCGCCCGCCACGCCAACCGGACTTTGTACCTCAGCGACTTCAACGACACCTTCCATAACGACACCCAGGTCTTCTTGAAGTTCACCTTGGACCTCAAGACCATCCTGGTCTCCACGGCCATGGGCTGCATCACCTTTCTGGGCGTGGTGCTCTTCTGCTTCCTCCTGCTCTTCGTCTGGAGTCGCGGCCGGGGGCAGCACAAGAACAACTTCTCCGTGGAATATTCCTTCCGCAAGGTGGACGGTCCCACCACCACCACCGGCCAAGGAGGGGCCAGGAAGTTCAACATGAAGATGATCTGAGCCTCTCCCAGAGGAGAAGCGTTGTCTGCTGGCCGGCCCCGGGCACGGCCGCGGCGGGACGGGGCCAGGAGGGCTGTGGGAGCACCGGCCGTGTCCCGGAGCTGGCGGAGTGACCTTGCTGAGCTGGAGACAGAGGTGCCACAGGCCAGCAGGGTCAGAACCATGGGGACCTCAGGGTCAGGGAGGGATGACCCCAATGTCCAGGCCCTGTGGGGAGCCCTCAGGGCTTAGGGGCCATCCCAGGGGCTCCTGATGTAGCGAGGTTTTTGCTACCAACTATGCATTTCTTGAGCCAAAAGATCAGCAGTGTTTGAGCCTGGGAGAAAAATGCTTCCTGTTTTCCACCCACCCTTTCCCTTTTTTTGTAAGGGACTCTTCAGAAAACTTTCCTGGTAGTTGTGGTTCTTTTCTTGGTGATGGTGGGAGTTTTGTCCAATTTTTTTTTTTTTAAATGAGAAATGTCTTCCGGGGCGATGCGGGACTGGGGAGGTTATACTGAGCTGGGGGGGCCCGAGCCCCTTGGCAAAAACAGACACTCCCACCCCGGGCACGGATGTGCCTTGAGAGCTTCTCATCCGTGGATTTAAGATCCAGCATCTGCCAATGTGGGTGCCCGGGGATGCTTCTGCACAAGCAATAATAACCCTCCAGGGCCAGGCTCTGAGGAGGTGTCAGCAAGAAAACAAAGGGGAAAAAAAGGCAAAATGAGGCCAAGATGGTTAAAATCAGGAAGAGCAACTCCATGGTGATGCAAGGCCCCCACATCTCTGCATCTGCCCAAGGGGGGCTGGGATTCCTACAGGTTCAAAAGGCACTTTTGTGAGTTGCAAAGTCAAAACCTGCAGGAGAGCAGGACCTGGCTCATCCTGTGCAGGGAGGCCCCACAGCCCAGGAGGGATGAGGAGAGAAAAGCTGGGAACAAGCAGTCCAGGAGAACATCCTGGCTGACACCTCCATCCCAGATCCTGCGCCCTCCAGTGCTGAGGACCATGGGTCAATGTCCCAGGGGCTGCTCCCTGCTGCCACAGGAGGGGTTCCTGCCTTCCCATCCCACCCCTTCCCAGGCTTTGCCCTGGCTCTGCCTCAGGGCATGGATTTTTGTGTGTGGGAGAAGGAATGAAGCTGGAATGAAGAGCCTGGATGTGACTTGGAAGATCCAGGAAGTTCATTGCCTCCTCCTCTTCCTTCTCTTCCATGCGCACCCTGGGGGTTGCTGCAGGTCCCACCTCTGTCCCCATTCTTACAGGGATGCTTCCCACATGGGTGTCCTTTCTCCAGCCAGTGGTGGTCAGGTGGGAGCTGGAGGGAGCAGCTGCCCATCCCCTGACAGGCATCCTGGAGTGGCACTGGAGCATCCGAGGGGTTGGGAGCTTTGTGAGGCACAAGTGACTGCTCAGAACAACTCCCCCACCTTGTTCTGCTCACGGGGTGCCCCCATCCATCCATCCATCATCCATCCATCATCCATCCATCCATCATCCATCCATCATCCATCATCCATCCATCCATCCATCCATCCATCCATCCATCCATCCATCATCCATCCATCCATCCATCATCCATCCATCATCCATCCATCCATCATCCATC
>VWYI01044708.1:0-48536 GCA_013399455.1 Anthoscopus minutus | reverse complement strand
TGTCCTACCAGGGTCCTGTTTGGTGTCTGGGGTTTTTTTAAAACCTTGGGAGGGGGGTGGGAAGGGGTGGGAGGGGGTCGGGCGTGGACCCTCACAGTGGGAGCAAAGGACAGTGCAGAGCTGGCACAGTTTTCTATGTACCAAGCATGTGAGATGTATTTGTGAGCAAAACAAAAAAGAGGGGAAAAAAGGGGACTTTTGTGGCTCCTTTGGGTTTTTCTCCCCCCCTTCCTCCTCATGTGCCTCCATAATAAAAGGCAAAATCAGTAGGCAAAGCCTGAGCAGGACCTGGCAAAGGACAGGAACACCAGAATTCACACCTTTGAGCTCTCCAGACCTGCTGCAGTGTGAGAAGGCCCTGGAATTCCAGCAGACCTTTCCCCCATACCCAGGGTCCTGCTGGAATCTGCAGCCGCTGCGTCCATCACCACCATCAGTCCCACAAACCACGCATAAACAATGTGAAACCACCTCCCAGAGGGTGCCAAAGTCCATATTAATAACTAATAAATGATTAATGCACATGTGCTAACAAACTGCTGCTGCTATTAATCGATTATTAATTATTAATGCAGTGTTTATTAGGATGTGCTGAAGGTGGAGGGTGCAAAGGCAGCACCTCAAGTCCTGCTTGCAGGAAATTGGGGTTTTGGGGGGGCTTAAAAGGAGTCACATCCACACAAGAGTGCACGGATGTGCACGGGCACACACGCACAGAGCCTGTGCTGGATAGGGCTGGAAAACGGCACCAGCAGCCTGTGCCTGGGGAAACTGAGGCACGGGGGGGGACACTGCAGTGGGGCCGTGGGGCAGGAGCCAGTGGGGAGCGGGAGGTGCTGAGTGACCCTCCCAGTGCCCTCGCTGTCCCCGCTCAGCCAGCCCAGTGTCGCCTCGTCCCGCTGGCCGGGGGCCCCTTGACCTTGTGTCCCCTCCAGGGACCTCCCCAAACCCCCGGTATCCCTTTCCCCGTTCCCGCCGCAGCCCCGGCGCTCCCGGGCTGGCACCGGGCGCAGCGGGCGCTGGAAGCAAAGCAAAGCAATGCTTCCATCTGCTGGAGAGACGCCCCGGGCCGCTCCAGCCCGACACTGCAGCCTCCGCGCGTCCCTGGGGTCCGGGCGGGCTCCCAGCTCCCACCCCAGGGCAGGGGGAGGGTGGCCCTGGGTGCCGAAGAACCGGGAGGCTGCAGCCCGCACGGGCTGGGTGACAGCCGCCGTGGGAGGAAAGAGGAACTGGAGGGTTTTTCTCTCATTTCCTGCTTCAAGATGCATTTCATGGCCCAGGGAGGTGAAGGGTCGAGGTTCCAGCTCTGTGCTCAGCGGTGTGGGGGCACCGTGGGAGCCAGGGCTGAGCCCCCTGCTCCTTTTGGGGGTGAGCTGCAGATGGAGATGCTGAGAGAGCACCCAGGTGGGTTCAGTGCCCCAGGGATCACCCCAGCCTGCCCTGAGCCAGGCACGGAGCATCCCCACAGCACCCATGGGCTGGTGAACAATGTCATGGGAAAATAAAAAAAAACAGCAAAAAATAAAGACAATTCGAAAACTGCAATTTTCCAGTGGCTGCGTTTAGAGATTTCATCTCCCACTGGGAAGAGAAACCAATTTCCTTACAAACCAAAACGGCTGGAGCTAAGAAAATCTTCCTGCATCAGTCCCCCAAATCCAGGGGGAAAAGGGCTCAGCAGCTCCTGGACCAGAGTCTGCAAATGCTGTCAGTGCTGCCGAGGCCATCAGCGCCAGCAGGGCCGTGTCCTGCAGCTGATTTATCCACCTGGAATAGGCAGCAGCACCCACCAAAGGATTCAGGGATGCTCCATGGCTTGGAGAATGAAATCAGCATTCTGCACAGTCCAGCAGAGGTAGGCAACAGGAAACAACCATCCTTGTTAAGGGCTTGGGTGGCTTCTAAACTTGGCAATTTCTCACTGGTTGTAATAAGACAGATGAGGAATTTCACAGCTAAAATGCAGTTCTTGACTGCCCCTCTTTCCCTGGCCCCTTCTCTCCAGCTTGGCAGGGTCACAGCCATGGCAGGAATTCTGTAATTTTATTCCTAGCATTTTCTGGTACTTCTTAAAGGTAACTTTATTCATTAGGGAAAAACAGTCATGCTTCTAACAAATTTCTTCCCTGGCAGGGTGGGCAGGACCTGGCACAGGTGCCCAGAGCAGCTGTGGCTGCCCCTGGATCCCTGGCAGTGCCCAAGGCCAGGCTGGACAGGGCTGGGAGCAGCCTGGGACAGTGGCAGGTGTCCCTGCCCTGTCAGGGGTGGCACTGGGTGGGATTTAAGGTCCCTTCCCACCCAAACCAGTCTGGGTTGCTGCTGCAACGTGGGGTGGATGGTGCAGGTTGTCCCCTCCCAGAGCCCTGCACCTCCTCCCTGAGCTGGATCCAAGCGTGACTCAGCCCCACACGGTTTTTTATCAGCTCTCACACACGGCCTCAGCACCCAGAAACGGCCCCAGCCACAACCCCCGGCTGGCCTGGCGTGGGCTGGGAAATACGGAAATAAATACAGGGGAAGGGAGCTGTGGGCTCCTCGCAGGGGTGGCTGCAGGCTCACAGCACTCACCCAGCCCCATCCCGGCCCCCAAAGCTCTGCAGGGCTGCCTGGATCCAGGGTCCTGCTGTCCTGGCTACGTGGTTTGGCTCAAGCAGTGAAATTTTCCCCTTTCCTCATGGAAACCCACGTCTCCCAAAGCCTGCTCATCCCAGCCTCGCTGCTCCCTGGGGGAGTCCCTGCAGCTGCCTTCCCCCAGCACCCACAGTGGTGACTCAAAGAGTGAAGGGAGGAAATACTGAAATATTTGGGGTTTAGAGTGTTTAAAAAGTGACTTCATCCTAGAGGGGACAGCCACCAATGGGAGCGTTTTTTTCCAGCAACTGAGTTGGGTCACTTGGTGCTCTTTGAGCATCTGTAAAGCTCTGGGAGACAAAAACAAAAGCATTTTCCAAGGGCTGGGCTCCTCTCATGCAATGGCTGCAGGAAATCCCAGCAAAAAGACAGATTACAGATCAAAGAATATTCTGAGTTGGAAGAGAACCACAGGGATCATCGAGTCCAACTTTTACAGGAACTGAACCCACAATCTCGGTTCATGGAAGAGAATGAAAATATTCCTCCTTGCCAACCCACCCAGAGTAACAACCCAGAGGAAGGGGAATTAATTCTGTGAGGTGAGGGGGGGTTTGTGGGGGCAATCCCCTCCTCAGAGCCCTGCAGGAAAGCAGGAGCAGCGTGAAGCTCCACGAGCAGCCCGGGCTGACAAATCCCCAGGTGGCACCGGCAGTGACACTGCGACCGCAGAGCGATGCCCGGGGGGCTCCGGGGGCTGCCGGGGAGCGAGGCCAAACCCCGGCTTCCTTCAGCCGAGCACGGAGCAAGTTTTGAAAGCACATCCTGCCCCGGCCTTGCGCAAGGTGAGTCCTGAGCGCGCCATGGGCAGCGCCAGGACGGGCCGGGATGGGCAGCGGGAGCTGCTGCGGGGCCGGGATGGGCAGCGGGAGCTGCTGCGGGGCCGGGATGGGCAGCGGGAGCTGCTGCGGGGCCGGGGTGAGGAGCTGGAGCCCCGCGGGACGCCCCCGATGCCAGAGACAGCTCGCAGGTAACGAGGGGCTCTCAAAGGGGCCCGGGAAGGCGCTGCTTTGTGCCGGGGTCCCAGGGGACACGAGGGTCTGAGTGGGGGCACAGCCTGGAGTTCCTCAGCCAGAGCTGTCCCCAGCAGAACGGGGAGGTTGGAGCCAACGTGGTTTTGGTACCGCTGGTGACAGCAAAGTCAGAGCCCAGTGCCGGGACAGGGAAGTGAAACCCGGCGGCTCCAAACCAGCGCCCTCCTCCTTCGGGCTCCCTCTGCTCCCTCGCCATGCCCCGACCCCTGTCCTGTCCCCCAGACCTGGCTGAGGGTGTCCAAGGCTTTTCCTGCTCTTGTCCCACACCTCTACCAGCGCTGTGTCCTCCTTGGGGTCCCTCCGCGGGGAGCACAGGTCACCCACGGGTGTGTCCCATGCAGGTGGGAACCAGCGCGTGTGGAGCCCCTGGGGCAGCTCCCCCCCGCAGGATTTCCCAGTGCGGCAACTGGAGTCACTGGGCCACCAAACTCCCCGTGTTTCTCCCCAAAACCAGCCCACCAAAGCTGGCCAGGCCACTGCTTCCCCTTTTCTCCGTTCTCTTCCTCTGAGCCTGCCCCGAAGGGGCCGCGAGGGTGACGCTGCCTCCGGTCCCGTGCAGGGCCAGCTCGGCGCTCCGCAGCGCCAGCCCGGACCTGGGTGTCCCCGCGCTGGTCACTCCCATGCCGGACACGCCGGGGGTCTGTCCCCCCCGCTCCCCCAGCTCAGCCCTCATCTACAGCAACGTGGGTGAGTGCCGTCCTGACCCCACTGTGCCCCTGCCCGCCGAGGGGTCCCCTCGGACAGTGGCAGGAGTTCCTCTGCTGTCCCCGTCCTCCGCCCGTGTCACCCCTCTGGCTGGTGTTGGGTGGGGCTTTAGGGGAAATATGCAGCGGGGTAAAGAACAACGGGCTGTACTCGCATCCCATCCCATCCCATCCCATCCCACTCTCTCTCCTCTGTCCTGTCTGCCCTGTCACGTCTGTCCCTCCCCCCCAGGAGAGCTGCGGGCCCACCTCGTCCCCCGCAAGGCCAGCCGAGGGGAAGGCGCTGGGAGAGCCCTCCCTCAGCCGGACCCGGACCCCCGGCCGCCCCCACTGCCCAAAAAGCAGCTCCAGCGAGCCGAGTCCCTCCCGGAGCCGGGATCATCCCACTCCTGCCATGGCGACCCTGAGCCACGGGCTGGCAGCATCCTCTACAGCATCCCCCCACCCCACCAGCGGCACGGGGAGGGGGCTCCCCCGCGGGACGGACCCTCCTGGGCACCCAAGAAGCCGCTGACCAAGTCCCAGAGCCTGGGGGAGCCACTGGCCCGAAGCAGCTCCCAGAAAGCCCCATCACCTAGCCTGAAGGAGCTGACATTTGGAACAGCGGACGGGGAGCTGGGGCAGCTCCTGGAGAGCCCGGCCGGGGTCTGTGGGGTGGTTTTGGGGTGCCAGGAGGCCTCCCTGGCCCGGATCTCCACTCACATGCAGGAGGAGCTGGTGGGGCCCGAGGAGAGGCAGCAGCTGCTGGAGGCAGAGCTGGCAGGGAAGCGCTGGGCAGCGCTCGGGGTCCTGGACCCCCAGCCCTGCTGCCAGAGCGGAGACGCCTGGTACTTCAGGGTGGGCTTCACCTTCGAGCACAGACAGCTGCAGTTTGCAGCCAAGGTAAGGAAGGAATCGGGGTAAAAGCCCTGGGTGGTGCAGAGGGAGCCAGGAGATCCAGGACTTTTCCACGGAGCAGGACACTGGGGCCACTTCCCCTTTCTGCAGCCACTTCTGCATTTGATGAATGAAACGGTGCCGCTGGAGGGGGCTGGGTGACGAGGGTGACAGCTCCCGTGGGGCCAAGGGACACGTCAAAAACGTGGGGACATGTCCTGGTAACTCAGCCAGAGGGGCCAGCACATGCAAAGGAGAGGCTGGAGCAGAGCTGGCTGCCCAGGAGAGCAGGATGAGACCCCAGCCCATCTGGGGGCTGCACCATCCCTCACGCCCCAGCTTTTGCTCAAAGCCACCCTGGCTCCGTTCCCAGGTTCAGAGGGTGCAGGGGGACCCCAGCAGCACAGGGGGCTCAGAGCAGGGCTGGTGGCCCTGAGGATGGCCCAGCCCAGGACAAGGCTCTGTCCTTGCACAGCTGGCCCTGTCCTGTGTGTCCCTGCAGGTCCCCAAGCCGTGCTGCGCCAGCGTGGGCGTGCAGAGCTCCCTGGGGACACACTGCAGCATCCAGCGCCTGCTCGGCCGCTTCACCGACCGCCTCCCTCGGGAGCTGGTGCTCCCAGGAATCCCTGGAAAACAGAGTCAGGGTCCTTCCGGAGAGGAACCAGCCTGTGCTGCCTCCCAGCCTGTCCTGCAGGTGCTCCTTTGTGCCGAGGTTCCCCAGCAGACCCTGGCAGACTTTGTGAAGGGCTCCCACACTTTGCACAGGACCAGCCCCGGGCACTACGAACGCCTGGGCTGCCTCCTGCTCCTGCAGCTCTGCATGGGGCTGGAGCACCTCCGCGGGCAGAACGTGGCCCAGGGGGACCTCTGCCCCGAGAACCTGCTGCTGGTGCAGTGCCCGTGTGCCCCCCGGAGCCAGCAGGGCCAGAAGGAGCCGCTGGGATTGTCCCTCCCACGGCTGCTCATCAGCAGCTTCTTCAAGGTGCAAGAGAAGCAAAGACCTCGTTCCAGCAGCCAGGAGCAGGACTGGAGCCAGGGTCTCCCTGCACCCTCCCCTCCAGCAGCAGCTGAGCTGAATGTGGGCAGGCTGATCTATCAGATCTTGCACGTGGACATCTCCCTGGAGAACATTTCGGGCTCCAGAAGCAAAAGGCTTCCCGAAATCCCCTCGCTGTCCATCTACTCGGCAGGACTGAAGCGCTTGGCCATGCTGCTGCTGCACAGGGATCCTCAGCAGAGGGTGTCCATCGAGCAGGCCAGGGGCATCCTGCAGGTGCTGCTCTGGGGGCCCCGCCAGGAGCTCTTTGCCAGGAGCAGGAAAAGCCTGGCGCTGCTCCGGAGCTGGCTGGAGGTCAAGAGGGCTCTGCTGCTCCTGAGGTTTGCAGAGAACTCGGCTGGGGCCAGGGCCAGCCCGGGCCTGGAGGAGTGGCTGTGCTGCCAGTACTTGCAGGGGGCCACGGAGCACGGCCTTTACCAGGTCACCCAGGTGCTCTACGCTCCCTAAACCCACCTCCAGTTCAGCCGACCCAAAGGTCTGCTCACAGCCAAGAGCTGGCCAAACCTGTCCCTGCCCATGGCAGGGGAGTTGAAATTAAATTAGTTTTAGGGTCCTTTAAGCCCAAATCATTCCATGATTCTATAAAATCCACCAGTTCCTGAGAAATCCAAGCAGGTCCTCACTGGGAATGCTCTGCAAACCTAAACCCACTCTCCCCCATAAGTCATAAATTATGAAGTTGGGGCCAAACTCCCAACCCTCCAAAAATTTTTGCTTGATACTCCAAGTCTGGTTTATCAGAACATCTGAGGAAAGGCAGCTGGATGGGAGCCCCAGTACCAATTTGGTGGTTAATAATCCCAAGTAAAGCTTATGTGGTTCAGACATTGCACAAAACCCCCTCAGAGCTTTTGCAGCCACCAAGCTTTTGCTGTTTTATTTAAAACTCAAAACCACTCATCACAGCTCACCCTTCTCTGCAAAGGAGAAACAACAGCTCCTTCAGCCTGTGCTTCCCAGAGACGATTTGTAGCACAGTCACAAATAAAAATGACATTTTAAAGGGAAAAATACAGCTTCAATAAAACCTAGAGCTGAGCCTCTCAAACACCTTTATGTGCTTCTTCACCAGCGTTACACGCTCCAGGGCTGGATCCAGAGGGAAACACAAACTGTCCTGCCTGGTGGTGATTACCCAAAACAGCCTCCTCAGGCTCTGGTGAACAGCTCAGGTGAGTTCATGGCACCAAGGCAGGGCTGTGGCATCTGCTCCTTGCTGTGAAACACCTGCCAGCACCCGGGACCTGCAGTCAGCCCCCAAGGGACCAGCATGGTGAACACCCTGCTCAGGTCATTTAAATTATTCCTCAGCAATTATTAATCCACTCACAGCCATCTAGACTGGATATCAGGAAAGAATTCCTTCACTAAAAGAGTGATCAGGCATCAACACAGGCTGTCCAGGGCAGAGCTGGAGTCACCATTCCTGGGAGTGTTCAGTGTGTGGATGGGGCACTTGGGGACATGGTTCAGTGGTGATGGGGTAATGCTGGACTTGATGGTCTTAGGAGGATTTTCCAACCTAAACAATTCCATGATTCAGTGACTCCATCACAGCAGGGCTGTGCACACAGTGGGACAGAGCCTCCCCACATCTGCTGTGCCCATGAGTGTGGCACTGGCTCCCCAGGCAGTCACCAGAGCCTGGGGCATGGCTGGAGTGGGGAGGATTCCTCCTAGGAGTCCCTGAGCTCCAAAAAACAAAAATAAACTGGAGCTGGGACCCTCTCAAAATGCAGAGAGAGCTCAGTGCCAGCTCCCTGGTTGGTTTGCTCCTACCTGAAGCAGCACCCAAATCCTCCAGAGCTGGCACAGGCACTGCCTGGCACAGAAATGGGGTTCAGGTCTCATTCCAGGCTCTCAGGCCAGCACTGGGTGCCCCAGGAGAGCCCAGCCCTGCTGTCCCTGGCTATGGGTGCAGCAAAGGCCACGGCACAGCCCCTCATCCTGAGGGCACAAAGCCAAACTGCTCCCGTGGCTCCTGCAGGCCCAGCCCAGCCTGCCTGGCAGATCCAAAGTCGGCAAAATGTCCCACGGAGGCAGTGCCAGGTACATTCCACACCCTTGTCCCTGCAGAGAGCAGAACATGGCACAGGTACCACGTTGCAGAGGAAAGTGGATTTTTCCAGATAACCAGCACAGGAAGTTCAGACCTGTGCCAGCCTGTTGAGCAAAATGAGGACACCCTCCCCTGGGTCATGCCACCACCATGAAATCCTGGAATATCCTGAGCTGGAAATGAACCACAGGGATCATCCAGCCCAGCCCCTGTCCCTGCCCAGAGCCCCAGCAATCCCACCCTGAGCATCCCTGGCAGCGCTGTCCAAACGCTCCTGGAGCTCTGGCAGCCTCGGGGCCGGGACCATTCCCTGGGGAGCCTGGGCAGTGCCAGCAGCCTCGGGGGGAAGAACCTTTCCCTGAGCTCCATCCCAAACCTCTCCCAGCTCAGCTTCATGGAGTTTGACAGTCCTGTCACTGGCATTCCAAAAATCCGTCCAGGAGGAGCACAATTGTAGAGCCACAAGATAATTGGGAAGAGCCAATTAAAGAGCCCAGGAAGAGTTCCCACTTTGCATCACATCTGTACTCACAAAGCTCCAGGTTACTCTGTGCTGCATCTCCAGGGAGTTTCAGGGACTATTTCAGTGTATTCCATGGGATTCCAGCACTGCTGAGCCCAGGGATGGCTGTGGGGGAAACTTTAGGCCCTCACTCACACATTTCACTCAGATCTCCCAGAGCCCCATTCAGAGACTTCTACTCACACCCAGCAGAACCTGGTGAAATAAACCCATCCCAGGGATTCCCTGCTCCAAGGTTTTAGAGGAAAGATTCATCAGCTCCATCAGTGCCAAACAAGCCTGCAAGTACTGAAAAACATGGAAATACCACACTTCAGAGCTCAGCCCCTTCGGAGACCTGTAACTTCAGCTCAAGGTTTGTTAATCCCAGGGACACAAGGAGCTCTCTTCCCCTTCTGCTCAGCGTCCTGAACACCAAGAGGTGCCTGTGGAGTACAGCCCCCTCCTCACCCTTCAACCACAATCTGCCCCCCAAGAAGCCCAGCCTCAGTGACACTTCCCAGCGCTCAGCCAAAATTCCTGGAGTCACCCTGCACACTCTGGAAAGGCTGCACTGTTAACCAGAACAATCCCAGGTATTTAAATTGCATATTTGCTATTTAAAGCAGCCATGGGCTGAGCTCGTCAGGTTCCACTTGAGACTTCCCAATGAAATCCTGCTCTGAATATCCTACAAAACACTGGCAGAGCAGGGAAGCACTGGTCCTAATTACCACACCTGCTAATTATTCACTAAAAGTTGACTTTTCCAGGATTGGTGGATTATTCCAAGCCCTGTCAGAGCACATCCATTAGTTCCAGTCAAGCAAAGAACGAGCAAAGCCTTTCCACACCTGCAACTTTAATGGTTGGGGCAGTTCCAGAGCCACCTCTTGAAGAGTGCAAATCTTTAAACAGCTTAAAACCAGCAATAAAAAGTAAAATATAAATTTTTATTTAGAATTAAAGCAAATACTTCAGTATCACAAACACAATATTAAACTTCAAGAAATATACTGCTAAATTTGGAGGGAGCATTTATTTTTGCACAACCACAACATGCGCACAAAATCCAGATAAAGATGTGGAGTCTGAAATTTTCAACATCTCACCACCAAAGCAGCTGGGTCACACAAGGTTTCATACAAGAGTTAAGATAGACTGGAATAAGATGTTGACAAAATTTCTACAGAATCATCTTTATAGACAACAAGAAAGCTCTAAAGAGGCAAACATTGCAATCTAGTCTTCTTCTGCTGAGTCTCTCTCAAACGTGTAGGCCATGAAGCAAGCATCTGGTCTCTTGGGGACAAGGGGATGCCCTGGTCTCACAATCTCAAAGCCCAAAAAGCTGAAAGTACGGAGCAGCGCAGCTAGAAAATAAAGGAGACAGGTTTCACCCATGGGATACTGAAAAAAAAAACCTCTTAAAGTTCCACCAAAAGGTATTTTGTGTCTCTGAAGGTGCAGGAACACCCACCTCTGTCATCTCTGTTCTTGTGGAAACAGATGAACACATGCTCAACTCGGAGCTGCTCTTCAGCAAACTCCAGAAGAACTGCAAAACTGCAAGAGAAACACCAGGGGTTCAGTGCCCGTGGAACAGGGAATGTCCTGGGAATGGGAGGGACCCACAGGGATCATCCAGTCCAACCCCTGGCCCTGCACAGGCACCTCAAACTACCCCACCCTGAGCACTGCCCAAACACTGCCAGGACTCTGGCAGCCAGTGCTTCTTCAGAGAGAGTGAGCAAGGCCCTGAGAGCCAATCCACACAGGAATCCTTAAGGAAGAGGCACAGGTTGGAGCATCACAGCACCAGATCCCTGAACCCCTGGCAGAACTCAAGGGTAGGAGCTCTCAGTGGCACAGCAGATGTGTTTGTGACACAGCTGAAGGAGCTGCAGGGACAGACTCAAACCAGCCTGGAATCCCAGACTTTGGGCTGGTTCTGCCTGCAGCCCTGAAATGCAAGAGAGCCTCAAGTACCAAACTTCAGCTTTCAAAATCCAAAGAGGCAAGTGTTCTCCCACCCCACTGAGAGGCCTCGTGTTAATCCACAGCCAAGTTTTCCCTGGCCCACCTGTCCTTGCTCCCCTCAGGCAGAGCACCACTGGGAATTTCGATGTACAGGTTGCTGCTGTTCAGCACTGCTCTCCAACTGATGTGTTTGGCATCTGTAAGCCTTGACTGGACATTGAGAATTCTTGTCCTGTTGTTAGGTGTTAGTTCCTCTGTGACATTCAGCCGATTATCCTGCAGCAGGGAAAAGGGCAGAGTTATTTTTCCATTCATTTTTGGAGCAGGGATTGAGGCAGGGAATGCTGTCAAACTCACCACGAGCTGTTTGCTCCCCATACTCACCGAATAAAATAAATTAGCTGAAAGATTGTGATCCCTCTGACTATTCCCTCGCCCACCTGGGATCTTCAGGGGTGGGTGAGGGACATCAGGAGCACCACCGAGGCCCCGGACCCAGGTTACTACAGCAATTGAAGGGAACCCTGGAACTGCAAAGGGAGCATGGTCAGACAGGCAGGAAGGCTTGGAAAATGCCCTGGAACTTCTAGGATTTACACTGTGTTAAAAAAAAAAAAATAACAAACCTAGGCCAAAGGACTCCTCCCACTGCAAGTGGGAAGACAAAGGAAGCTCCACACCAGGGGCAGGGACAGTGCCCAGGGAGCTGCCACTGCAGTGTTCTGAGCAAAGACTCACTTGGAGATGAAAAATACTCTAGCTGAGTGAGCCAGGTGTGTTTCTGTGCCAGGGCAGGCTTGATCTGACCTCATGAGAACTTTTCTGCAGCAATGTGCTGTTTTCTGCCCTCCTTGTTCTCAGGCAGCACAGACCCTGCACGGCAGGGATCACTTTTCCCTGGGATATTCACCACCAGACCTTCCCCAGCTCAAGGCCATGCAATTCCAGGGAATCATCTCCACCTCCAGTGTTTTCAGCTAGAGCTGAGGCCACCCATGAATCTCTACAAAACCTCCAAAACCACCTCTAAACCTCCTCCCACTGAATTTCCCAGAGCGATTCCACAACGCTCAGCACTCGAGGAGAAAAATATTGTATTTTTGAAGATGCGAGGAATATGTTTTAAGTTTCTCCCCATCCTTTTCAAGGCTGTTTCACTCCTCCAGTGGCAGAACAGCGCTGGCCCCTCCCTCTGCACCATCCTTCACCCGCAGGCTCCACTCTTGAGTTGCGTCATCTCAGCAGATGCAGCAATCGAGGCCCTTGGGGGAATTTTCACAATCGTCCTGTCTCCGGGTGCCAGCAGCAGCCACTGCAGCCATTTGCAAATCCGAATAAACAGCTACAAAATAATCCACCATTTTGCACACCTCGCACCCGAGCCGCGGGGTTTGGATTGGTTTGGGGTTGGGTTTTTTTTTCCCCCCCCCCTTTTTTTTTTTTTTTTAATGAGCTTGAAAGTTGTGATGAATAATCCGTATTAGAAAGGCTGGGAATGGGCAGAGAGGTTAAATATTATGTGTTGGAAGGTAAACTATATTTAGATTTTAATGTGAAGCAAGCACAACAATTACGAAGCATTATTAAAAATCCCAAATCTGCGCTAATTACATGCGCTATTTTAATTAACTAAGTCTCCAATCCATTATTTTAAGCTCCTTGAAAGAGACGTTTTTCTTTAGCACCATTATTTATTTTTATCTGAGAAAAACTGTGAACTATACATTTCTAATTTCTCTTACAAATAACCTTTAAAAATCTTTTCCAAAGGTGTGCTGTGACAATCTTTAACAATTTCACCTTTCTGCCCCAAGAGGGTGGTGCAGAAGGAAGGTTTGCAACCATAAATATATTTTAGTGATGTTTACGTGCACTTAGGGAGAAAAAACCCATCTTCAACCCGCAATTAAATATAAAAGCGGTTAAAAAACTCCTTCCACGAGGTGGAAAGGGCATATTCGGGCACTCACCACTTCACACCAGCCACCTTAATTCAGGTATTTTCTTTCTTTCCAGCACTCGTGGGGGGGTGTTTAATCTTTCGGTTGAGTTTTTAACCAACAGTTCTCGTAACACTCTTACCCTCGATTAGTTTAGCGGAGTATCCACGGTTACATAAGGGGATAACAGCCTTCAATCCTTCTCTATCTTTGCCTAATTGCTGTTTCCCCCTGGGGCCCCCCCAGCACGGCTCCTGCCCCAGCCCTGCCCGGAGCCTCTCCCAGCCCGGGGGTACCCTCGAGGGTCCCTCTCAGAGCCGGGAGGGCTCTGGGGCCTCAAAACCCCCTTTTTTGATGGTTTTTCCACCGTCCGCTACCGCCTTTCCCCGCGCGGCGGGGGCCAGGCCGCCCCTCCCCCGCTGGCCACGCAGCGTCCCCCGCCCCTCTCCGGCCGCCAGGTAGGCGACAACGAGGATGAGGAAGAGGAAGGAAGCAGCGAGTGCTCAGCGGTGCGAGGCTGAGGGAGGCCGCGGCGCCTCACCTGCTCTGTCCGGTACTGAGGCTCAGCACAGCGGGCATGATGGTGCTTTTATTCCCCTCTTTCTCTCTAGCGAAGCAGTGGCTGTTGAGTATCCGTTGCAGGGAGGATTTCACCATCCGGCCGCTCTGGTCCGAACCCCGAAACCCTCCGCCGCCTCCGCCCCCGCTCCCCAGGCGCTGCTACACAAAATGGCAGCGGGGCCGCAGTGCCTCATTATATACCCGCCCTCTGTCCCGCCCCCAAATAGACCACGCCCCTCCGCTCGTGCCACGCCTTCCCACGGGGAGGCGGCTCCTATTGAACAGTTCAGGTGTCTATTAGACCATCTCGCTGTCTATTGGCTGAACCCAGCGCGGGGGGTGGGACATCGGCTGGGGTGCTGCACGGGAGGCGGGGCTAGCGGCGCGTGATTGGCTGCGCGCGCCGCGGGTGGGCGGGGCCTGGCGGGGCATCGGCCGGCGGGCGCCCCGCAACCCCTCACTGCCCTCGGAGCCGCCGGTTCGAGTCCCGCGCCCGCGCCCCGCCCGGCTGAGGTAACCGGGAGGGGCGGGGGAGGAGCGGGGTGTGAGGGAGTAAATGGAGAGAGAGATGTAAAGAGTCATGGAAGGAGATGGAAAAACACGGACAGACCCATAGGATGCAGCCCTGGGGCTGGAAGCAGCGGATGGGCGGCAGCAGGACTCACTGTGGGACCCCCAGGGGCATCCCTGCCCTCAGAGCGTCGCTCAAAGCTCGGTGCTGAGGGAGACTTTTAATTAAAAACTAATAATAAACCCCCCCACAAGTAGTGGGGAGGGTCCCTGAAAGGTCGGGCTGGGGTTGTGACCTGGTTTTGTGGGGAGTGTTTGGGCTGGTCCCCTTTGGCCTGGCTGTGGTTTATGGATTTATAGCAGAATAGGGATGGGGAATAGTTGGTTTGTGGATTTAGAATGGAATAAGGATGGGTAACAGTTGGCTTATGGATTTATAAGGAAATAGGGATGGGGAATAGTTAGGTCAAAGATTTATAAGAGAGTAGGGATAGGTAACAGTTAGTTTATGGGTTTATAGTGGGAAAGGGATAAGGAATGGATGGTTTATGGATTAATAGGGGAATAGGGATGGGGAATGGTTGGTTCATGGATTTATAATCAAATAGGGATGAGGAAAGGTTGGTTCATGGATTTATAGCGAAATAGGGATGAGGAAGGGTTGGTTTATAGATTTATAAGGGAGTAGAGATGGAAAATGGTTGATTTATAGGGGAATGAGGATGGGGAACAGTTGGCGTGGATTTACAGGGGAATAGGGATGGGGAATTGTTGGTTTATGGATCAATAGGGGACAAGGGGTGGGGGACAGTTAACAGTGATGATCTTTTAGACTAAAAAGGTTAAAAGACTGAAGCTTTTTTGCTGTACCTTCATGAAGAAGTGGGTAAATCCTGGTTATTTACGCAGCAGAAGTTGGGCTCCTCCCTGTAACAGCCAACCCGTGCCCTCTGCTTTCCATCTCCAGCCAGGGGCTTGGAAATCCGAGGCTGGGGGATGTGGTTGGGTCTTTCTGCAGTCCCACGACAAGAACAGTCCAGAGGAAAGAATGGGAATTTGGAAACGGGACACCCGCACTGCTCTCCTGGATGGGATTGATGGAAGCATAGCTTCATCCCTTGGGGGTGAGGGGTCAGCCTTCAAAATCCATCTTAAAGCAGCAAATGTGCACAAAATGCTAAATAGGTCATCCCTATGGGTTTGGGAACAGGATCTTTGGCTGAGCTGATTCTGACAATTTCAGCCTGAAAACCAGGGCAGAGGCACATCCTGAGCAGTGGATTTCATCCTGTATGGAAGGACAGCTCAAAATAATGGTGTAAGTGATGGTATTTGCAGGCAGGGGTGCCTTGTAAGTTAAGTGGGCAAAGGTGTTTATAGAACCAAAGAAAACTGCTAAAGATACATTGTAATGGTTTTTAAAAATCATAGGTTACCATTAAAAAACTTGTAGATGGCTGCATTTCTTTTTCTTCATCAACTCGGGCCACAACGCACCAGTTTTATTGCCAGAGCTGCATTTGGCCATTTCTTAGGGAGTTTTATTACTACCTTATTTTTATTTGCTTGCAAATATCCCCATCCAGGAGCTCTGAGTACAATGGATTGATTGGCTCCACTTTGCAGAGGGATCATTGTCTAAATCTCCACCCACCTTTTGTGTCCCAAAGCTGCTCAGATAACCCGGGATGGAACAAAGTGTGGTTGCCAAAATAAGGCAGTGTCTGCACTCCTGCAGCTCAGAGGAGAAGCCTGGCCTGGCCAGCAGCCAGGGAAAATTCTGGGAGTCCTGGAAAGTAAAAGGGATGAGAAGAAAGTCCTTTTCTTGCTGCAGGCACCTGCCCTAAGCTCCTGGAATACGACATATACAGAGCTTGTGTTCACCTCACTCTGGAGATTTGGGTGTTGATTTATGGAGGGGAAACTCTTCTGTTTAATGCATTACCTAAAGTCCAGCCTGGAACAATGGGATAGCTGCAATTCCGGAATATCCGGAGCACACGGAGCACATCAGTGGAGATTTAGCAATTCCTGGTTTGTGTGTTGTGTTAGGAAGGTTTTCCTGCTGGGGGCTGGAGGTGTCAGGGGGTGGAAGGGCCACATTAGCATTCAGTGATAGATTTCATTATTTCCAATAATGGCGTTTATTATTTCTATAGTAATCCGGCTGTAATTCCTTATAATGGCTCTGTGTGAGGGGGATCAGCGCTGCAGCTGTTTCCTCTTCCCTGTGAACTGGGAACAGCTTTGCCCTTTGAATCCCTGTCACCTCCATGGTCCATCACTCCATTTCACAGCTGAGTGCCTGGAGAGCTCCGGGAGCTCTGCAAAAGCCCGACCAACCTGTGCTGGGTTTGTGTTAAACACCACAGGGGATTAGTTCCAGCTGCAGTTTTGCTGAGATAGCCTGACTTCCACTTTAGCAGGGACAGTGATTCATAAATCCTCACACAGAAGCCTCTGACTCACAATTTCGGGATTATGGCTGAGGCAGTTGGAGATGTTGCCATCTCCAGCTGGTTTTTCACCCCTGGTTTGCCATGATTGCCCTTCCTGTGGCAGAGTAACTGCAGCAGGGTTGTTGTTCCAGCTGTATTCCCAGTTTGGCATCGCAGCCCCTGGAATTACCTAATTCAGGGGTCAGTGAACCCTGACAGTCTGAGCCCAGCTCTGCTGTGGCACTGCAGCAACACAGGCAAGAGTCACAGAATCCCAGAATATCCTGAGCTGGATCCCACAGGGATCATCAAATCCAGCCCCTGTCCCTGCCCAGAGCCCCAGCAATCCCACCCTGAGCATCCCTGGCAGCGCTGTCCAAACGCTCCTGGAGCTCTGGCAGCCTCGGGGCCGGGACCATTCCCTGGGGAGCCTGGGCAGTGCCAGCAGCCTCGGGGGGAAGAACCTTTCCCTGAGCTCCATCCCAAGCCCTGGCACAGCCCCAGCCCTTCCTGGCCTCCTGTCCCTGTCCCAGAGCAGAGCTCAGCCCCTGCCCCTCCGCCTCCCCTCGGGAGGAGCTGCAGCCCCCGAGGAGCCTCCCCTCAGTCTCCTCTGCTGCAGCTGAACGAGCCAAGTGCCCTCAGCTGCTCCTCAGACCCTTCCCCAGCTCCATGTCCCTCCTCTGGACACTCTCCAACAGCTTTGGATACGTCTTTATTTCTTTATTACATTGTGTTTTTACAACCATTGCAAACAGAGAATCTCATCCATCACGTTCATCCCAAATCCTGTGCAGGTGTCCTCAAACACGCAAAGTCCTTCTCATTCCAGCTACCTCAGCCTTCACCTCTCCTGGAACTGCATTTCCAAGGACCCTCCCAGTCCCACAGCCAGGAGTTTGTGTCATTTCTCAGCTGCTGAGGGAGCTCTCCAGAGAGCTTCCAGCAGGTCCCAGTTGCTCTGTGCTCTTGCCTCAAGCAGGTCACAGCAACTGGGCTGCCTCAAAGAATTTTCTACAGCCCAAGTTATTCAATAACCAGAGCAGTTAATGAGGAAAGGACAGAAGCCCAAACAAACCGACTGTTAGGAATCTAAGTTTAAATTGTTTCAGACCAAGAAAAGCCAAGGAGTTGATTTTCCCAGATTTTCCTTTCTTAGCTTGTTTACTTCGTGGTTTTTTACCCTCTTTTCACAAAAGAGGTCTCAAACAGCAGTTAAAATCACCAGTCAGTGATTCTTTGTCAAACTTTTATGGGTTTTACTTTCTGAAACAGTCTGGAAGTGGAGTTTATGGCAGCACAGGAAGAAAACCAGAGTGAAAACTGTTGTGAATGTATTAGAGCAAAAAATGGGTGTGGGATAAGTAACTGTCTTCCCCCTTCCCTGTATTTTCAGGTGTGCAAGTGTTTGTGATCACACAACACAAGACTGGTGCTTAGAAGGATGTTCAGGAGCTGAAACATTCATAAATCTAAGGTTCTGCAATCCTGCACGTTGAAATCACAGCTCTGTAACATCATTTATTCCACAAAGGGAAGATAAACCCTTCTGTCATTTAGGTGATTAAAGCAGGATTAAATCACACAGCTGCAAAAACTGCTGGTTCTGCCTGGTTTTCTGCCACTGGTGGAGCTGAGGCTGCTCCTGCATCCGTGATCTAGAGAAGCAACAAAGCCCCAGGGAAGGGGAATGGGACAAAAATCCTTCTTGATGAGCAGCAGAAAGCCCTGTATGTTTTGTGCTTTGCTGCATCACACTGTCAGGGCTCTCCTGGAACGTGGAAATGGATGTTTGTGGCATTTAGCAGCATCAGGGGAATTCATCCTGCTCCCATTTGCTGACAAGGGAAGAACGACAGAGAGAAAAGCATGAGCTCCCTTCCAAAGCATGTGCAGTCCATGCATAGCATTGCCCATTTAGTACTTCCCCAAAAATGGGAATAAAATATCTTAATTTATTAATTTATTGAAGCAGGCTTTAAAAATCAAGTGAATCTGATTGCCTTTTCTCTCTGTTCCACTGCAGGGAGACTCTGCTTGTTCCTGCAGTTTTGAGAGGTGTCTAGAGATGCAGCAAAGCACCAAAACAAGACAGAAGCTGAGGCAGAGATGTCCATCCCGATGTTTTCATAGAAATCATTGTCTGTGATGACTTCACCCTGTAATTTAGCTGATTTTAGTCATGGAATAATTTAAATGTTCCCGTTGGTCAGCTGTCTGTGGAGACAAAGGACAGCAAAAGCTTGTGAGGCTTTATCAAAACACTGGACAGTGTTATTTCTAAACTTATCAGACCTATATTTTATAAAAAAAATTGGCCCTTAAAGCTACCCCTCTCCTTCCTTAGTACTTCTGGTTCATCTCCTCACAGGTAACAGTTACCAGTTATCTAATTTTAAATACTCCCCCACTAAATCACTCTTTAGTGTGTCAGAATCTATTCTGATCTTTGTGGGACAAGTAATTAGAACACCTTTTCTAGCTGGAAAACTCTCCTCATTTTCATTGTCATCCCTGTGAGAGTGATTTCATTTGAAGGTCATGTTTTCTGCAGACCCACTTGTGCTGGAAGGAGACTGCCAAATGAAGCCAGAATTTTTAGGTGTTTACCAGCACGGGGAAGAATTTGTTTTTCTGAGATCTTTGTGAGATACTGAACTAGAAGAAAACAGTCATCAGGCCAACAAAAAAAACAGTCTGTACTCTCACCAAAAAAACTTTGGGTCTCTGTTTTTCCACTTCAAAACAGCTGGCATGGAGAGGGATGAATGCAGATGAGGTAACAGATGTTTAAAATGCTGTAAATTCTCATTTCTCTGAATTAGGGGTGGAATCCAACATCACCTGGGCACCTGGGAAAGGCTGAATTGTTCTTTTTGAGTTTGCAGGATCAAACTGAGCAGTTTCCACATAAAAATAATGTGGGACTTGGCGGGGGGAAGTTGAAGTGGGAACAGGAAATCAGCTGGAAAGGGGCTCGGCCAAGAGCAGAAGCCACGAGGAGCACTCAGAGGGTGGCACCTTATGATTTCTGGGCAGGAAGTGTGCTGGGGCACTTTGTTGTTACAGGTCTATAATTTAGGGATAATGTTCCACAACACTGATTCCTGTATTGATTTTTCTCTGGCTGTTGCTGCCAGTTGTGAACAAATGGCCCTGAGGAATTTGGAGGTGGTTGCAACACAATCAAGTGAAAGACATTGCAACAGCCTCCCTTCCCCAGCCCATTTTCTGTTTCTGCTGGGCCAGAGGCAGCTCAGCTCCAGCCCCTCTCCCAAGTTACCCAGGGGTGATGGAGCTCTGGTTCTTGCTGAGGAGTCACAGAGGAGGGGATGAAGCCCTGTCCCTCCTGTTTGCATGGAGAGGGCATTGGGGTCCTGAGCAAACCCTTTGCAAAGCCCTCCACAATCAATCCCATCATGATCAGCATTTCATGTTCCCTGCAACTCCTCCATGAACATTTTCCTTCTCCTCACCTCTTTGCTGGAGCCTTTGTGTGATAGATTTAGGAGTTTATTTTTTGTTTTCACTTCCCCCCACCCCAGAATCCACCACCATCTGAGGTTTCTCTGCAGGACAATCCCCTTGCCCAGCCTGGGCTGGGAAGGGGAATGGGACAGCCTGGCTTGTTTCTCTCCAGTTCCTCTGGTGCTTGGATCAGGCAGCCTCAGGGATGAGGAAGTGCACAATGCTACTCTGCTTTTGTAACCCCTCATTTCATTTGGAAATGTTATCCAAACAAACAGCTGCCAGCAGGATGAGCGTTAAGACCTGTGCAGAGGCTGCTCTGTCACAAGTGAGCTCAGAGTGAGCTTTGCCTGCTGAAACATTTCCCCCAGCAGCTCATTAACATGGAGATACTCAAAGGAGACTTCCCCCCCGATCAGATCCTGCCCGTGATAAGAGCATTAAGGAGCATATTTTCCCATAAATAAAATGAGCAGGCCTGGAGGGCAGGGAAGGTTATTTTGCCTGGAATCAGTTCTATCCCACACTCACTCCTTGGAGAGTTGGGGCTGAGGGAACCAGTTCCCCCTGAGAGTGAGCCAGAGACCAACAGGCAAAGGGGGATTTCTTCCAGCTCTGTGTGCTCCACTCTGCTTTATTTTGGGAATAATTCTCTTAGATTCTGTCACTGGCCAGAACTCCCTGTGCTCATGGCCAGGGCAGCCCTTGGGGTGCTACAGGAGGGACAGGAAGGCCCAACTGTGGTAAAAAGTCTCTTTTGCCAGGCTGTTTTTTGAGCTGCAGGAGGGACAGGAAGGTGCAGCCTGGGGAAAGCTGCTTTGGCCAGGCTGGTTTTTTGAGCCACAGGCAGCCTCGTGCTCTCTGCATCCGTGTCTGAACCAATATTTACTCAGGGCTCTGTGTCCTGGGATTGTCAGCAATCCCTGCAGTGAGCAGGGCTGGAGCCAGCATCAGCCCAGCTTAGCAGTTTCCCTTGTTTACATCTTTTTTGAAAACACTCCTGGCTTCCAGGCTGGGGAGAGGTGGCAGCTCTGGTGAGCACAAGCCCTCCCTGCAGCAACCTGCCCACCCCAGAGCCTCTGCAGCCAAAAACCCCCTCTGGAACTGGGTGGGCAGCAGACCCTCAGCCTGGGCAGGCCCTGGCATCTCCCCAGGAGGTGACAAACCTGCTCTGGAAGTGACAAATCAAAGTCCAAAGACTCGGTGCTCCCTAAGGGACTGGCAGCAAACTGCCTTCAAAGGAGCTCCCAGGCTGCCGCCACACTCAGGAGTGGAGGCTCTAAAATGAAGGCAGCTCTAGTTCAGTGCCAGAATTTTCCAATTTTCCCAAAGGATTTTATTTATGAAGCTGTTCTAGGTACAGATTAACGTCCCCTGCCTCCTGTTGGTCATTAACTCTGGGAGAAGCTGAGGTTTGAAGGGTTCATTGCTTGATGAAAGGGGTCAATCTCTTTGTTGCCTTTAAAAGTATAGGAGATCACTTTGCCAGTGATAAACATGTTTAATTCTCTTTTCTATCACATTTGGCTTATTTTCCCATGCTTTCCTCACAGTTTGGCATTGTCAGGTTTATGTTCTCCAATTTTAAGATTTTAACTGTGATCAGGAATGTTCCTGCTGGGGGGAAACTGGATGCTTTTCCCCATGGTATGGAGGTGGCTACATATCAGTTTCTAGAAAACTGGATTGATTTTATCATTCTCAGGGTGATGGTGATGGACAGGAGCCCCCCCGTCATTGTCACACAACACAAATGGCAAAAAACTCTGGTTATTTGTGTCATTGCTCTCAGTGTCCCTGAGACTTAGAAAACTGAATTTTAACAACAAGCCTTTTCTGAGGCTTCTTTGCAAGGCAATGCAAATAAAGTTAATTTATATGATTAAGCCTTTATCATTCTGATCCAAACTGTGACACCAGGGCTGGGACCAGGGTGTTCCAGCTGCTTCAGGAACTGTGTTTCCAGGTCAGTGTGGGATGTGGAGGATCCTTGGGGTCCCTGCTGGCAGCCAGCAGCAGTTCTGTGTCCAGCTCTGGTCAGAGAGGATCAGAGAAGCCCATTTCGTGTCACTGGTGTTGTTAGCTGCCATTGCAGAAGGACAAATAACCTGGGATCCTGCCCTAAAAAAGGAAGGGATTTTCAGGAGCCCTTCCTGACAAACCTGTTCAAAAAACTCTCCAGAGAGAGGGAGACCAACATTTCCCTACACAATCCGTTCCAATATTTTGCAGTGTTTACTAATAAAAAGTATTTGGGATTTTTCCATTTAAGTCCATGGCTGCTGTTCATTCCTCACTTCCCACAGGCAGGAACAGTTTCTCTCCAGTCTGCCCTCACTGGATTCAGCCAGGACACATCCAAAGTCTTTTCTTTCATCCAAAATACTTACTAGTTCCAATGAGGCCTTTTTTCCATTACTTCTTTTTTTCCCTGACCTCCAGGTATAACAGCTCTGATGCAGCGGGAGGGAACTGGGGTTTGGGAAAACAAGTTGTCCTTCATTTTCCTTGGAAATCAGTTCTTGTTGAAGCTCTCCCAGATCCCTGCTCATTAGAATGTTTTGAAAAGCTCCAGTTCCCAAGGCATTCCCCCTCCTTGGACTGACTTTGCATCTGGGAAGGTTTCAAGAGCTCTTGGTGCAGCTTTATGGGGACATTGAGCATTCTCAGCCTGCAGGTTTGGCTTCCCAGTTTGGAGACCTGGATGTGGAATGTTTGCTGTTAGAGGGATAGGGCAGGGAGAGACCTTCTGAGCCCAGTCCTGCTGTCCACCTGTGCTCCAAGGATTCATGGGGGCACAGAGCTTCCTTCTCCTTTAGCCCCCAGTGTGTCCCTTCCACAAGCTGGGAGCTCTCAAAGTTACAAAGCTCTTTTTAAATTCCAGTTATATTAATTCTTGCCAATTTTTTTCCCCAGTTGGTTTCATGCCAGCATTGTCTTTATGCTGAAATTGGCATCTTGGCTCTCTCTTGGTGCTTTTGTGTGTAGCAATCCAACTCCTTTGTTTTGGTAGGCAAAGCAAACTGAGACTTCCCTCTGTAAATCTTCCTTTCTCCTTTCCCTGCTTCTTGTCAAGGAAGCCTCTCAGCCATCCAGAATCATTCCTACACGAGTTATTTATGCCATATTTCCATTATTTATGGAAAGCTTCTCTCATGACCACCTCAGTGCCATCACCTCTTAGGTAAAACCCAAGTGTTTCTAAATTCATTTGCTGGATGTTGGAGAAGGAGCTAAAAAAGCACAAACACACAAGCAGAACAAGGAGGGAAGAGCTTGGCACATCTGATTTGACAAGAGATCACAGAATCATGGAATCATGAATGCTTTGGGTTGGAGCAACCTTAAATCCCACCCAGTGCCACCCCTGCCATGGCAGGGACACCTCCCACTGTCCCAGGCTGCTCCCAGCCCTGTCCAGCCTGGCCTTGGGCACTGCCAGGGATCCAGGGGCAGCCACAGCTGCTCTGGGCACCTGTGCCAGGGCCTGCCCACCCTGCCAGGGAACAATTCCTGCCCAAGATCCCATCCAAATGTTGCTGTTGGATCCTCACACTGGACTGTGTGATCCCTGTGGGTCTCTACTTTGATGTTCTGTTAGAAGCTGCCTCCAAGGTTCTGGCAAGGGGATCCAAACCAGCCCTGGCTGAGCTGCTGGCTCAGAAGAATGGAGGTGGAATGAGTTTGGCAAAACCTCACTCTGGTACCACAAAAATGTTGCTTAGAGATCTCCCAGCAGGAGTCTGGGTCTGTTTAACTCCTGTGTGCTGATCTTTGATAAGGAACCAAGACTTGTTGTGGGCTTTTTTTGTGGAAATGGGGTGCTTTTCATATTTTTTCACAGCCAGAGCTAAGGTCCTGTTGCCAGGGTTCCCACAAGACCAGAGGTGATGTCCCTTCAGCCCTGAGTGCTCCCAGGGACGTTAACAGACACACCCCAGGGAAGAGGAGCCAAAAGGGGCTCAGAAATGGTTCCATGAGTTGATGTGCAAGAGCAGCAAAGCTGCCAGACCAAACCTCACCTCCTGCTGTCCTGCCAGCCCCAGAGATGGACATTTCAAAATTCTTTTCATTTCAAAAGTCTGAAGCTCTTATTTGGGGCAGGTCTGGGCTATAAAAGTTGATCTTTTCACAGGTTTGACACATGGGGAGGGGATTTCTGAGGGCCCAGACCTCGTTCCCTTCCTCCTGAGGGGGCTGAAGGTCATGCTTGGAGCCAGGGATGAAATTCCTTCCTCTGAAGAGAGACCCTTGACAAGGGCTGGAGGGACAGGTCAAGGGAGAATGGCTTTCACTGCCAGAGGGCAGGGTTGGATGGGATATTGGATGGGTGAGGGTGGGCAGGCCCTGGCACAGGTGCCCAGAGCAGCTGTGGCTGCCCCTGGATCCCTGGCAGTGCCCAAGGCCAGGCTGGACAGGGCTGGGAGCAGCCTGGGACAGTGGGAGGTGTCCCTGCCATGGCAGGGGTGGCACCGGGTGGGCTTTAAGGGCCCTTCCACCACAGATCATCCCAGAATTTTTGAAAGGAGTTGGGATAGGAAGGGAATCAGGGACCAAGGGGAAAAAGGATCCTGGCAAGGCTTTGCTTGACTTGGAGCTCACCCTGCTGTGCTTCAGGACTTGGACCCCACCCCCAGGTCCTGCCCCCACCCCACCATTGTCCAGCCCCCTTTGGGCTCTCGGGGGATGGCCCTGAGGGTGCCCAAGGCTCCTTGCTCCCCTCTAAAGCCTCTCCCATGAACGTGGTGCCAGAATCCATCCTCAGCACGAGCACACCCAGTCCCCAGGGAGCGACCCTTGGATGGGGCAGGGGATCCTCCTTGTGAGGGGCTGAATCTCAGGCGACATCGGGCACGAAGCAAACCCTGCTGAAGCAAACACTGCTGTGAAGTCACAGTGCTTCTTTCCTCCCGCAGACTCTCGGCATGAAAAACGATGGTGTTCCTAAACCCCAAACCCCAAACCCTAAACCCACGAGTGGCTTCTCTCCGTGCCAAAGCCGCCCGTCCCCTCTCCCGTCCCTGGGCAGGGCAGAGGCTGTGCCCGGGCTGGGTGAGGCTGGCTCAGAGTCGTCCCCTGCCCGGGGAGCGGAGCTGCAGCATCTCCCCCGCTCCTCCCGTCCCCCGCACCTCGGCACGGGCGGCTGGAGCAAGACACGACCGGTCCCTGCATGTGCATCGCCTTTGTGTGCCGGGGATGAGCACGAACTGCTGCAGGGAAGCATTTTAACCAGGAAAACCATGCGGGGCTCGATTGTTCCCTGCATCCGTGGAAAATTACTCCTGTTCGCTCTCCCCTTTGCTCGAGCAGCTCCAAAACATGCGGGGAGGGGGAGGAGGAGGAGGAGGGAGGTGTCTGTGCCTTTGGGGTCGGAGCTGCTGCTTTTTTCTCTCTCTGCCTCCAAAAGATTTATTCTGAAAGGCTCCTGCCTTGGTGTCACTGGGGCAAGCGCAGCGTTTTGGGGCCAGCGGCTTAAATGTCACTGGGAAAAGACTGGGAAGAAATGAATCCCCGCCATCCCAGCGATGCGGCTCCATCCCCCATCCTTCCCTCCCCTGCCCATCTGGCACAAGGAAGAGCAGATGGGAGAGGTGGCCGTGGCGGAGTGTGCTGGTCCCACTCCCGCGGGGGCTGAGCTCCATCCCTGAGCTCCTCTGGAGCATCGGGGGCACTTCCCTGGGCAGGGGAGGGCAGGGAGGGACAGGGACAGGGACAGGGACAGGGACACACTCCGGTTCTCAGTCGCCATCCTGCAGACTGCGGGTCCATCCCTTTTCCCATGACTCCCGTCCTCCAAGGCTGCCCGGGCTGCCTCTTCCCCAGGGGTTTGCTTTGCTGGACTGCTCTGTTTTCCTTTCATTGCCCTTTTCAGGCCCTGCTTTATTAACACGAATTTTTGGCTCGTTTGCTCACCCACGTCCCCGATTATTTTCCTTCTTCCTTCTACATTCCCTCCTCCCTCTGCTCCCAGTGCTGCCCAGCTTTTCTCTTTACCTCCTGTTCTCACTCTCGTTGTATTTGCTTGGTGGTCCTGCCAACAACCTTCTGGGATATAAGAAAAGGAAAATCTCAGGGCTACACAGCTGAGAAGCTTCCCTTAGGAGCTGAGGCTGGCTGGGATGACTTTTTAACTCCTTCTTCTTAAATTCTTTTTAAACCATGCCTTCCCTCGCCACTGCATTCCCAACTGGATCCCTGGTGCTGTTGGACAAACCCCAGCCCCAACTGCACTACAGGGATAGAGGTGGGAAAGCCCAGGACAGAAACATTCCCAGGGACTGGCTCTGTGCTGGACCTGGTTTTGTCCCTAAAAACCAGGGGAAATCAGATACTGAAGTCTGACTGAGCAGTTACTGCCATAGCCAGGCACTTCCAAAGGAGGAAGGCAGAGGCTTGGCTGGAGTGTTGTGAAAGGGATGAAGCTAAAGGAATGGAGTTACAGACTGGATGGATCAAGGATGATTCCTGGTTGTGGGAATGTGAAAGTGGATCATGCACAGTTGTTCCTGGCTCCTGCAACATTTTTTGCACCTGAGGGACTTGGGCTGGGCTTTTTAAATTGTATTTTTGCCTTTCTGATTTGTTTAGTTCAAGTTTGAAGTTTTAGCTATATTAGTATGTGAGGTACAAGCCTTCTGCTTTGAAATCCCTCTTGTGCCCCTGGTATCTCCAAAACTCGGTGAGGGCCTCTTCCCAAGGAGGTGGAACACCCCAGGTCCTCAGCTGGGGCTGCCTGTGGGATGCTCCAGGGATGTGACAGGAGCCACCTGACTGCCATGGCAATTTCCTTCACTCAAATTCAGCTTTGTTGCAAAATCCTGATTCTGACAACAACCAAAGGAAGGAGGAATTGTAGAATCATGGAATGTCCTGAGCTGGGAGAGACCCACAAGGATGATCCAAGGAGCTGGAGGCATCTCCTTGTACAATCAGAGAGCTGCTTCTGACATTCCTGTGTATTTGTTCACTTTTTTTTTCCCAAAACCTTGAGCTTTGATCTTTCTCTGCAGTACCCAGGCCTGGTCAGGCCAGCAGGGAGTGGTGTTGAAAATGTTTTATTTCAAGTTCTTCAAAGCATTTGTGAATCTGCTGCTGAGCTGGAGGAGCTCTGCAGTGACCTCCTCTCCCTCCTGGCCTTTGAATTCCTCACTTCCCTCTTTTCCTTGTTAGTGGGGAGCTGCTCTGTTTAGTGGCTGGTGAATTCCTCATCAAAGGCATCTCCAGCAGCAGGTTTCTGTGGCTCTTGGGGTCCCAGATCCCTGGTTTGCTCTGGAATGATGGTGTGGGGAGCCAGGCTCAGCTGAGCTCTCTCCAAGCCAATATCTTTTCCCAGTTGTCTCTCACTGCAGCCTCCCTGCTCCCTTTCCCACAAACCCAGCAGCCTCTCCCTCCTCACTTTTGGAAATTCTTCAATTCAGGAGTCAAGAATCATGAACTGAGCTCATGGGACCAGTTAGTTCTGGGTCTGAAGCAATCCCACAGCATTTTTTCCATGTGAATAATCAAGAATCCCTTTCTGGGCACACATTACGTCCCACCATGGGCACTGTTACATTGAGAGGGATGAGCAGGGCAGGGAAACCTCAGCAAAACTGGGGGGAGATTCCCCTGGCAACGGCTGGGGTGGAACTGTGTAAATCCTGTCAGCTCCAGCAGGGCCAGAGCAGTGTCTGTGTCACCGACATCGCAGCCTTGACACTTTTCCATGTGGAATTCCAGCCTGAAGGACACAGGTCATTTAAGAAATAGGGAATTTCCTGGTAGTGACCTTCATGCCAAGAAGCAGAGCTCAGTGTAGGAGCAAAAAGAGCAGCAGGAGGTTGGATCTAGGCTGGATCCTGTGCCCAGGAGTTTATTCCCTGTTTTCTTGCTGCACCTCCGCCTTTGCCTCACTTAGTTTGTAAATCCCCCTCCCTTTGCACATCTTTGTATCCCAAATTGGCAGAAGTTCCTTGACTTTCCCACTTTTCTGGCCTGTTTATGTCCCATAAATCAAGTCAAGGATGATCTTGGCATGGGATTGGGAAGATTTTCACAGCAGGATCTGCTTCTCCCCTTTAATTAAACATTACAGGTTCCTCATGAATCCTTCCCCTGTGAAACTTTTATGAAAAGCCTTAACAGAGTAATTTATGGGGAATCTGTTTTGATGTGCAGATCTGGGCTGCAGTTCTAACCTTGCACACAATTCCAGAGCTCCTGTAAACCATCTGCAATTGCTGGACCTGCCCTGGAACTGGGAGTCAGGGAGTAAGGCTGGGCTGGGCAGAAGAGTGACCAATTTGCCCAGCTTTGGGCTCTGAAGTCTGAATTTGGGCTCTCAAGTATAAATCTGGCCTCCAGAGTCTGATTTCACAGATCCTTCCTCCAGGTGGGTTTTAAACCCTTTCCCAAAGTATGGAACACTTGGCTCCAGCCACATCGCACAGCAATGAGATCCATGAGTCCCTTACAAGCCTGAGGGCACTGAACTCTCTGGGACAGGGACAGGAGGCCAGGAAGGGCTGGGGCTGACATTTGCACAGTGACATCCTCTGAGGCCTCTGAGCAGCTTTGACTCCTTTACAGCCCAGTTCTGCAGAAAAGTTACTATTTTTTAAACAACCAAGGTGGTTTTGGTTATAAATTGTGAAGGATAAACATCTCTGGGAAAGGTGATTTTTCCCATAGGAGTGGAAGAGGGAGATGCAGGGCCTGTGCCACACTGGCAGTGAGGCTGTCCCTGCACTCCCTTGTCCCACCCAGGGACATGGGAATGGGAGGCAAAAATGGGAAAGGAAATGCCTCCAGCTCCCTTGGACACAGCAGAATGCAATGGTGTTTAAGCAGCTCTAAATCTCACCTCCTGTCCTGCTGCTATTTTGTCCCAGCCACAATGTCCAGGGACAAATCCCACATTGCTGGGGCAGGATGGTTCCAGGCAGCTCCCAGCAGGCACAAGGTGCCTCCTGAGGGGTGCCCAAAAGTTGTTTTTTGATAAAACCCCAAAATGTTAACACATGTATGAGAGCTGTTCTGCAGAGCCAGCCCATGTCCAATCCCACCATGGGTGTCAGATCCTTCCCAGCCCTTTTCCACAAGTCCTTTTGCCTTTTATTCCCACTGCTCTGCCTACTTCATCCTATTTATAGAGCACCTTTCATTGGAGTCTCCAGGCTTTTAACCTTTATTCTTGGAATATTATTCACTTCTTGGACCTGCCATGGAGCAATTACTCAGCCAGGCTCCTCCCCAGCCTGAGTTTAAAAGGAATTCCCATGGGGCAGCTCAGGGTGTCGAGCTCCCTGCGGCCAAAATTCCGGCTCTTCCTTGTGCCAGGCCTGTCCCAGCGTGTCCCCAGCTCCCAGCCTGGCTCTGCTGCTCATTCACCTGCAGAGCAGCTTTGATGCTTCTCTGGTGAGATCATTCACCTCCCAGTGCAGGAGCAAAACACTCCCAGTGGGATTCTGGCACTGCTTTCTCCAGGTTTCTTCCTCATTCCCCAGGTTTCTTCCTCATTCTCTGCTCATCAGCTGCTGGGCCACCACAGTGCCTGTCTGGGAGTGTTCCAAAAACGTGGATGTGGCATTTGGGCACGTGGCTCAGTGGTGGCCATCATGGGGTGTTCGGTTAATGGTTGGAATTGATCTTAAAAATCTTTTTATGGAATGTTAATGGTTCCATGGTTCTCTGGTCCTGGTCACTGTAGGACTGAAGATCCCAGTGGTGAAGATCCCAGAAATCTGCAGAGATCCCAGTTGGGGGGGTAGGGGTGGGATTTGTCCCCCAGCTGGATTTGCCACCTGGGCATGGCTTCTGTGAGTATGAAAAGGAGGAATTGCCCCTTCCCCCTCCAGAATTCCTACAGCACCTTCCTGGCACTGTGGAGGGCAGGAATAACCAGCAGCTGAGGCAGGCTGGGCACAGGTGGGGAGAGGAGGAGGCAGTGGGGGAAGTGTGGGTAGTGGTGCTTAAACACTGATCTTGGAGCTGTGTTGGAAACTTCGTGTCCCTTAATGTCCCTTAAAGAGCTTCCCTGGAGCCCAGAGGCAAAAGTGGGGCTGGGAGAGGACACACAGCTCCTGCCATAGCCCTGCCAAACCTCCTCCATTTCCTTCCCAGGATGGAGCCTACAGCTGGATCCAAGTCCTTGCTCCTCTCATTGGGATCTACAAAGTCCTGGAATCTTCAGTGGTCACTTGAGGAGTCCCAAGATGAGAGATCACAGGAACCAAAATGGTTTGGGCTGGATGGGACCTTAAATCCCATCCAGTGCCACCCCTGCCATGGCAGGGACCCCTCCCACTGTCCCAGGCTGCTCCCAGCCCTGTCCAGCCTGGCCTTGGGCACTGCCAGGGATCCAGGGGCAGCCACAGCTGCTCTGGGCACCTGTGCCAGGGCCTGCCCACCCTGCCAGGGAACAATTCCTGCCCAAGATCCCATCCAGCCCTGCCCTCTGCCACTGGCAGCCATTCCCTGGCTCCTGTCCCTCCATGCCTTGTCCCCAGTCCCTCTCCAGCTCTCCTGGAGCCCCTTTAGGTCCTGCCAGGGGCTCTGAGCTCTCCCCAGAACTTTCTCTCCTGCAAGTAAGCATCCCCAGCTCTCCCAGCCTGGCTCCCCAGGGATATGAGGGTACTCTCAGGGACGGATTGTGGCTGGCAGGGACACTGGGCACCTTTCTGCTGGGAGAAGCAGCTCCTACTTCTTCTCTCCTGCTCCTCTGCCCACTCCTACACCCGTTTTAATAATTCCATCATCACTTTCAGGATTGTTAGCACCAGAGCCTGCAGGCTCCTGCCTCAGCTCCTGGGCACGCTGCCCTTCCCCTGCATGTCTCTGCACCTTCCCAACCCATCCCGGGGCACATTTCATTCCTTTGTGCCTTTTTGCCAACAAATACCAGACTGGTGTCATATCTGATCATGGGAACCACTTCAGTCTGTGTTGAACTCTGGGTTCCAAGGTGTGATCACAGCCCTGCCCAGAGTGCAGCACAGGCAGCTGAAAGCTGAGTGGGAATTAGGGTGTTTGGGCAGGAGGGAGAAGGGCCAGTCCTCACATTGCCATGTGATGTTGGTGAGAACACAGCCTAAAAGCCAGGGCAGTGCTCCAGGCTGGATGATTCCTGAACTTGGGAGCCACCTGGGTGGAGGTGCTTGTCCAAATCCCTCGGATCACCTTCCCCCAGCCAGGTGAGCAGAGCGAGGTTCATTCCAGAATCCTCTTCTCTGTCAAATCAGTGAAAGATTCCACCTGGTTTTGTATTCATCACAGCAAGCTGGTGGATGCAGCCTGGCTTTTGTAGGACATTTGCTTTCTCCTGGTGCTGACTGGGAGCTGAGGAGGAGGAGCAGTCCTAAAGCTGGGCCATTTTGGTGCCTGTGAGCTCTGTGATTTCCTTCTAAATCTCCTCTAACCCCATGGAGAGCTGGGGGTGGGGGAGAGGGAGAGGAGAAGGCTCCAGGGAGAGCTCAGAGCCCCTGGCAGGGCCTAAAGGGGCTCCAGGAGAGCTGGAGAGGGACTGGGGACAAGGCATGGAGGGACAGGAGCCAGGGAATGGCTGCCAGTGGCAGAGGGCAGGGCTGGATGGGATCTTGGGCAGGAATTGTGCCCTGGCAGGGTGGGCAGGCCCTGGCACAGGTGCCCAGTGGCCCAGAGTGGCTCAGAGCAGTGGCCCCCAAGGGACAATGCCAGTGTAGGGGTGACACAGCTGGAGCTGGGCATTACCTGCAGAGCTGTGCTGTGCCCAGGGCACTTGGCTTGGCAGACAGCATCCAAATTCCCATCTCTAAAATCAATCCAAGAGCCCAGCCCTGCCCAGGTTGGACCGTAAAGGCTCCAAAAGCTGGGAAGTGTTTTGGAGTCCTGAGCCTTGGGAACATGGTCAGGCAGGTTCTGATGGACCCAGGGATGAAATCCAAGGGGAAAACTTGCATCCAGCCTGGTGAGCAGTGGCAAAGCCACCTGAGCAGCCAACTCGAGCATCTGCCACCCCTCATACCTGTGGCAGGAGGAGACAGAGTCAGGCAGGGGCTGGGAGCTCNAACTCGAGCATCTGCCACCCCTCATACCTGAGTCAGGCAGGGGCTGGGAGCTTTGGGGAGAGAGGGAATTGTGCAGAGAGAAGGAATATTCATCCCCAGAACCAACCTGTGCCGAAAATACTCAGTGACTAATTTTATGCCTTTCTGATTGCCTTTTAACTGCGAGTTATTAAAAACAGGGAGAAGGGAGATGATGTCCTGGTGGGAGGATGAGTGAGTGTTGCCATGGCAGTGAGGGGATGCTGCAGCACACCCGGAGCACAGTTTGTGAGGACACAGCTATTGGACAGCCCGGGCAGCCAGGGAAGAGGGGCTGTGTCATCCAGCCAAATCCAAAGGCAGCATTTGGCCTGGACGCTGCTCCACTGCCCTCCCACCTGGCTCTCTCCTCCTGCTCGCCCAGCCGGATCGGATTTCCCCCTCCCTGAGTTCACCCCTTCCCAGAGACACTTTTATCAGGCTCAGGGCACGGAAGAAGCCGGGATTTGGGGGGGTTCAAGAGATTAGGAAAGAATTTGCCTCCGGGAATCTCTTTCCTCCATCTGCCCGGGATAAATTGTGCAATGGAGGCGGAGGCTTTGCAGCTCCCTGGGGAACTGCTCCGAGCCGAACGTGTGGAGGCAAAAACGCTGCCGGTCTCTCCCGGCTGCGGGCACAGGGTGTTGAAAGGTCCTGAGAAGGGTGAGGAGAGCTCTCTGTGCTGTGGCTCCATGTAAGGATGAAGTGGGAGGGTGTTTTGCCAGAGCTCTGCGAGTGCAGACGGTGCCTGTTCAGCCCCTGGCATCTTTCCTGGAAGGACCAGCTCACCCACGGGAGGCAAGGAACAAACCTGGGGCAGCATGGCAAACGTGATTAACTGGGAGGAAGAGGGATTTTATTTGGCCCGTTTATGATTTTGTTCTTTCATCAGCTCCCTATAAAGCAAATGCCATGCCTGTGAACAGCCCTGACTCTGCTGGAGGGGGAACACAACTGGGAAAACTCTCCTGAGAGAGTGTGCCCACTGCTCTGGCCGACGTGGGGGCTGTGTGCAGCCCCATCCCTCCTCCATCCAGCCAGCTTCCACAGCACATTTTTCATCCCTCAGTGTGCTCAGTCCTGTCCCTGCCAGAGAGGGCAAATCCCTGCCCTGGAGAGCAGAGGCTGCTCCTGAGCTCCTGTGCTGAGAGCTCCTAAAGCAGGGCCTGGATCCAACCTCACTGAGTGTCCTGGGAAAACAGTGCCTGGTTTATTCCTGCTTTAGACCTTGCTAAAGAAAAATGGCAGTACTGCATGGGGGAAATGTTACAATTCCAGGGATTTGGAGGTTTTTGAGCCTGAAGCCTCTCCATAAGAGCAATGTCCTCAAAGTGGGATGTGCCAGATTTGTCCCAGTCACTGCTGCACCACATCCCTGGCACAGGAGTTTCTGCCTGAGGCTGTTCTTGCCTGTGCTGAGCTGGGGGCTCAGGATAACCCCCACAGGCAGGGCCAGAGCCTGAGGGCCTTTTGCAGCTCCCAAGAGGGGATTCTTCATCTCCTCCCTGTGTCCTGGGAGTGGGCAGGTTGGGACATCCCCTCTTTTATCTACCCAGGAGATTCCTGTGGCTGTGACAGGGATCCTGGGGACAGGACCGAGGATATCAGAGGGGTGGGAGGGCAATGGACCTCTCCAAACACTGCAAAATGGGATTTTCACTGGGGTTGTCTGAGCACTGATGCCCTCAAAGCGGATTTCTCATCCTCTCTCCTCACCTGTGCCTGGCGGGTTTCTGCTCCACCCTTGCACTTCCATCCATCCATCCATCATCCATCCATCATCCATCCATCCATCCATCCATCCATCTATCATCCATCCATCCATCCATCATCCATCCATCCCTCCCACAGCGGGCTCAGACACCCGGGGCTGGGGGTCTTTCCTCCCCGTGCTCTCCGGGAGTGTCACAGGGGGACAAATCCCCTCGCAGGTGCCCCTGAGAGCCGCACGCCGTGCCCGGTGCAGCCCCTGCGCTCGGGGCCGGGACTGCGCTGCCTTTTGTGGTGCTCAGGCTGCGGTGATTGGGCGCTATTTCGCTCCGGCTCCCTCCGGCAGCTGTTGCTGTTCTTTACCCGGGAGAGCCGGGGCCGCCCGGGGGCTGCAGCCGAGGAGGAGGCGGCGGCCGAACCCAGGTACGAATTTCTGTGGCTTTTGAGCCCTGATGTGGGGCAGCCCCTGGCCAGCCCCTGGCCACAGCCCGGCTCCCTGTGGCCACGAGGGACCGGGAGCCGCGGGGCTCATCCCCGGGCGAGGGCGAGAGGGACAGCGGGGCAGGCGAAGGGACTATTTTTGGAAGTTTCTTTGATGTGAGTCAGCGGTGAAGGCGACCTCGGAGCTCGTGCAGAAGTCCCAGTGGCAGCGGAGCGGAGCTGATTATTTGTTAAGTGCCTGCGATTCTGAGCGTTTACGGGCGGATCTGGCGCACGGGAGTCGCGGGCAGCGGGATGGGCAGGAGGGATGGACGGGAGCGCTCCGGTGCGAGCCAAGGCTCTGCGAGTGACCAACTCTGCCACGGGCAAAGTGTCCCTGGCATTGGTGGCCATCCCCGGCATTGGTGGCCACCCCTGGCACTGTGGCCACCCCCGTCCTGCTTGGCCTGGGCAGTGGCTGCGCTTGGATCGCCAGGCTGCTCCTGCAGGTGACACGGCCCATCCCGGCTGGGGACAAGGATCCTGCGTGGGCTGTGGAGCCCTGGAGTGCATCCACCGCCTGCCAGGGCACGGAGCCCCAGCTCCTGCCCGGAGGGGACAGACCTGGACATGGATCTGGGCAGCTCTGGGGGCTGTTAATGTCTTCGGGGCACATGGCAGGGAAGGACACCTGCCTGGCCCCCGGTCTGGAGGCTGTTGGGGCTCCTCTGTCAGGGGGATGCCCAAGGGGTGGAGGTGTGGAAAGAGCCTGACACTGACAGGGCACTGGGCTCAGCTGAGACCTGGGGAGCCCAGCAGGGGTGTGCTGTGGGCACGGTGTTTGATTCCTCTCAGTTTAGTGAGAGTCCCTCGAGGTGACATGGTCCCTGTGTGGCGCTGGAGAAAGATTTGGGATGCCCTGAGGCCACCAAGGGGCTGTCCAGGGGCAGGGAGAGCTCAGAGGTGGCCAGGGATGGACAGGAGAAGAGGTTCCTTGTCCTCACTGTGAGCCATGGCCACTGGTGAGGTGTGTGAGGCTCTGCAGGACACAGCTCAGCCTGGCAGAGGTGGTTCTTTGTGGTGGTGTCACTTCACAGGGTAACCCCGGGCACTGGGGGACACCTGTGTGACACCAGCTCCATGGGAACATGGATCCTGGCCAGGGAGAAGAGGAACAGAGGCTCAGGCCCTGCTTCACCTTCCTGGTGCTCATCTGTGCCCAAAACCAGGGTGAATGATTGAGAAGCTCAAAAACATGGCAAGCACGTGGGGGGAAAGACTTTGAGGAAAAGTTCTCCACCTTTGTGCTTTCCCTGGGCCTGGGATCCCCCCCAAGCCACCACCAGGAGAGTCCTGGGGCAGCTCTGTCCCTTGCCAGCAGAGAAAGGACCAGACTTAGATCATTTAAACAAACCAAAGACTCATCTTATCTCCTCGTGAAAGCAAAGACCTTTCAGATCATGGACAAAAGGTTTCCTCTTAATTTATCTTATTTATCTGTTCTGCTTCCAGCATTGAGTCACTGGTTTCATCCTGGAACTGGTATCTTTTCTCAGTGCTCTACAGGGGGGAAATAAACTAAATCTGGCTCAAAGGGGGCAAAAGTTCTTCCCTCTAGGGAGGATGTGGCACCTGAGGCACTGGACTCAGAGATGCCAAGAGGGGTCAGGCCACTGGTGCTGGGACCTTGTGGTGCCTTCCCACCCCCGCAGCTCTCCCAGGGTAGAGCAAAAACCCCAGGACCCCGAGGAGCCCAACCCCTTCCCCAGCCCTTCCTCATGTGAGGGCCTTGGGGACCCTCAGTTGCTCTCCCACTCCCCAGCTGGGAAAAGCCCTGAGAGTCCTCCCTGAGCTTTGCAGTCCCCTTGAGTTCCTTTCTGAGGTCTGGTTGCTCCATGGTAGCTGGGGCTTCTGCTGTCCAGGCTCTGGCCTTCCCGTGTCCAGCCTTGTGGTTTTGGGGTGTCTGAGCACACCTGGCTTTGGTCCCCCTGTGTGCCTTGGCAGGGAGGTCACTGTCCCTTTGGCTGGGATGGGTAGGTTGGTGACATTTGGGGGCTCAGAGTTCCCGTTGGGCCCCCTCGAAGCCTGGGGGAGCTTTTTGCCTGACTTGGGACATTTCCCTCCCTCCACGGGTGACTCAGCAACACCAACAGGGGAACCACGGCCTGATGTCCCCTCTCTGCAGGCTGGGGGTGTCACCAGGGGGTCCACACCCCCCAGCCCCTGGTGATTCCAACCCCCCAAATTTGTCACCTAAGGAGCTGTGCTGTGCTTGTCTTTGACAGATGCCAACGTTCTGGTGAGCAGGGACAGCCACGGGAGAGCAGCGGAGCCCATGTGAGTGCTCAGGGTGCCAGGAGGGACCCCTGTGCCAGGGCAGGGCAGGGGGTGCCACGGATGGATCCCTGTGCCTGGGCAGGGGGTGCCAGGGATGGATCCCTGTGCCAGGGCAGGGGGTGCCAGGGATGGATCCCTGTTCCTGGGCAGGACAGGGGGTGCCAGGGATGGATCCCTGTTCCTGGGCAGGGGGTGCCAGGGATGGATCCCTGTGCCAGGGCAGGGGGTGCCTGGGGGGATCCCTGTGCCGGGTGAGGCTCAGGGAGCCGAGCTGGGGCTGTCTTGCGGTGCCATTCCGCCCGGCAGTGTTGCAGCACGTTCATGCCGGGGCAGCCCAAGGTCCCCCAGCTGTCGCTGTCACTGTCACTGATCCGTGCCGGTGGGCAGCTCTCCCTGGTGGCACTGACCAACACCCAGCCCGGCCACCAAAGCCCCGCTCAGCGCCGAGCCCGGAGCGCAGCGCGGTTCCCTCCGCTGCCCTCCATGAAGCCCCCGCCCTCGGTGGATGCTGCACCCCAGCCCAGCCCCGAGGGCTGCTCCGGGGGGATCCCAAGCGCAGCCTGGGGGCCCTCAGTCGCCAGCCCACCCATATGTGCCGGGGCTAACTCGTGGCTAAATCCAGCTTGAATAACGTGAAACACACCCCTGTTTTAAGGCCGTAGAGATGAACGCGCCCCAGGTGCTGCAGGAGCCGGGGTTGGTGCCTCTGGCTGGGGCAGCACCGGCTCAACCTCGGGAACCCCCAGAGCAGCGTGTCCCTGTCCCCCCGGCCACGCTCTGTGCCCTCCCCGCAGGGAATAGAGCAGGAGAGTCCCCGGCGAGTGTCTCCGAGCAGGACCCGGACTAGGCAGAGACAGGAGCCGGACATGCCAGAGCCAGCCCCGCTCGGCGGGGACAGGAAAGCGGCGGAGAAGAAGCGGGTGGAGAAGGTGGGAGCCAAGGGCAGCGCTGCCGGGCCTCCAGGTGGGTGTGTGGGAAGCCCTCCCGTGCCCCAGAATGGCCACCCTGGCCCCAGGTGGCCACAGCAGCACAATCCCGTGCCCCGGCCAGCCCGGGAGGCACAGTGACGGGAAGAGCTGCGTTCTCCACAGTCCCCAGGGAGATCAGTGACACGGGGGCGGAGATGGGGCTCCTCAGCTTCCTCCTCCTCCTCTCCACCCTGCCCAGATTCGCTGCTGGAGGAGGAGCACGGGCCGAGTTTTCCCAGCTTGATCCCCGGGATACTCTAATGCCACCATGGCCCAAATTCCTCGGTCTCAGCCCCCGGGACACTCTTGTCCCCCACTCCTGCAATGCAAACACGTGGCAGGAGCAGCTCCTGCCCCTGCCCTGAGAGGGCAGGAGGAGGATGTTAAGAGCTCTTCCCACCCTCCAGCTCAGACCCCTTTGCCTCGTCCCAGTTCCCTCCAGTAACATTTTTCCGTGGGGGCCCCAGTCCCCAGGACCCTCCCGGTGCCGAGCAAGGTGGAGCCGCCCAGCCTGGACCCTGCGGAGGAGCCGCTGCTCTGGGAAGGGCTCACCCTCAACAAGTGCATCCTGGTGGCCTCCGTCGTCGCCCTGCTCAGCGTCACCTTCCAGGTGCTCCAAGGTGAGTGAGTCGGGATCCGGACGGAGCGGGAAGGGGCGGCCGGACCGTGCTGCCACCTCCTGGCTCCGGTCCCCTCCTCTCTTCCAGCGCCGTGCTCCAAGGAGGGACTCGCCCGCGGCCGGCAGGAACCTCCGCCCCCTCCCATTCCCGGTGGGTCCAAGGCTCCGTCCCTCCCCGATCCCCCGGACCCCGCCTGAGGCAGGGCCACATCCCAGGGAGGGGTGGGAGCCCCTCTGGGATATCCCCCCCGAACAGCCCCATCCTCAGCTGACAGTGGCCTGTCCCTCTCCTCTCCCAGAGGTCATGAGCCCCAGGGCAGAGGAGATCCCAGAGGTGGTGACTGCCCAGCCTCCGCCGCCACCGGAGAGCGGCGCGGTGGAGGATGAGGATGATGACGGTGACGATGACGATCACAGCGAAGCTGACAGCAACCTGGTACGGGTCAGGGTGGCAGCTCCTGAGGCAGGGAGCATCTTGTCCCCAGAGGGAGGGATGGAGAGAGGTCCTGGTCCCCTGGGCTGCATCATCAGTTCCTGGTCCCTTCCATCCCCACAGGCAGAACCCTGGATCTTCAAGAAGTGGTTTGGCCGCACAACACCAGAGGATGAGGACAAGGATGGGGATAAGGATGAGGACAAGGATGAGAATGAGGACAAGGATGAAGAACCCACAGATGTCCCTGAGGTGCCAATGGCTGTGATGGAGAGGAAGAAGAGCCAGGAGAAGGTGGAGAAGCAGGAGGAGGAGGAAGAAAAGGAGGAGAAGAAGGAAGAAAAAGAGGGGGATGAGGAGGAGGGGAAGGAGGAGGAGGAGGAGAAGGAGGAGGAGGAAGAGGAGGAGGAGGAGAAGGAGGAGAAGAAGAAGGAGGCGAAGAAGGAAAAAGCCCGGGAAGGCCGCGCTGTCCATGTGGAGCGGAGCAGCCGCAGGGAGGCACGAGCCAAGGACAGGACACCGGGGGACAAACCTGGCAGAGCCCCCAGGGCCCCCAGGGAACCAGAGCAGCAGCCCCAGAAGAAGCGGGACCGGGAAAGGAAGGAGAGGAAGGAGAGACGGCGGGAACGGGATGAGTCCAGGAAGGAGGGGTGGAAGGGCCGTCCCGGCAGAGCTGAGGGCGGCCGGGAGAGCCCGAGGCGGGACTGGAAGCAGCAGAAGGGCAGGAAGCCCTGGGAGCCGGCGCCGGGCAGGGACGGCAGGGCCAGGGAGGGCAAAAGGCGCGACTGAGGCCGGGCCGGGCTCGGGGCTCGATGACGCTGGATCCAGGGGAATCCAATCCCACCACTGCTCCCAGCAAGGGGTCCCCGCCCCTGCCTGCCCTCCAGAGACACCCCCGGGCACGGGCAGCACCCCAGGACCCCCGAGCAGCAGCAGCAGAGCAGCCCAGGAGCCTGGCACGAGCCTCCCCGGGGACTTTGGGCCCCCTGGATCAAAGGTGACCTGAAAGGACTCATGGAAGGAGCTACTTTGGGCCTCATAACTTCTCCATCTCCACTCAAAATCCTTCTGCAGTTCATCTCCGCTCGTGGTTCAGGGGCAGTGCAGGGATCCTGGTGAACAGAGTTGTGTCCAGACTGGGCAGCTTTCGGGTTAATGGTTTTATTGAAAGCAAATCAAGAGAGGAGAATATTCTGGGCTACGGAACCAGGCTGCAGCTGTCCTGAGAGGGACATCAGGGACAGATCCCCTGACCTCACCGAGCCTGGTGCCATCGCTGTGGGGTGGCCCAGGACGAGCTGGTGACAGAGCAGGGCTGGAGCCTTCACCCAGGGATCCCTGCGGGCCTCACCTTCTCCAAGTCTCTTTTAGGAAGGAAACACAAGAGAAATATCACACAGCCAGAGACGTTCACAGCCCCGACCCATGGCAGGTTTCAGTATTTGCTAAATCAACAGTGGTTAAAATAAACTATTTTCATTTTTAATAAGGTATTCGACGAGACATTTTTAAAAAATAGGAAAAAAAAAAAGGAAAACGAGAAAAGCTCCTATCACGTGCCCTGGTTATGTGTTTTGTCCCTGGTTATGTGTGTGTGTGTGTGTTTTCTGTGCCTCACAAACCCAAGGGGCTCAGGGCTAATCCTGCAGGGCTGTGACTGGTGGGTACCAACCTCCAGCCGTGCCTCCCTGTGGGGACACTGCAAAACCCAAGGAGGTGCAGCCAGGACAAGCCCAGGAGCTGCTTCCCAAGGGTTTGGATCCCTGGCTGCGGGCTGGGCTCAGCTGGAAGATGATCTGGGGCAGGCGGCCCGTGCTGACGCGGGCGGGGACGCGGAGCAGGTGCTCTGGCAGCCGTTTGCTGCCGCTGCCATTAATGGTGTGAGCAGCCCGGGAGGTGTAACGGGATCGCCCCTTCCCTCCTCCCCTCGCCCCGGCAGCGGGGTCAGCGCGGGGTGACGCAGATGTGACCTGGCCCGGAGCCCCGAGCTCCTCACGGCTCCGGCTCACACAGAGACGTGTCCCCAGGGCAAGGCTGCTCTCTGCGAGGGGATTTGGCGTCTTGCTCTGCTGTCACAGGCGTAGCCATGGGGCCAGAGGAGTCCCGTGATGGGCCATGGGCTGGGAAATGGCCAGAAGATGCTGCAAGCCTTGGAGGAAGCAGCGCCTGCCCTTCCCAGCCACTGCAGGAGCAGAGACTGAGGGATAAATGAGGATGGTCCTGCCTGGATGTGCCGAGTTTGCCCTGCCGTGCCCGGACCCAGCCCAAACTGCCCCGGGAGTCCGAGCCCGCGGGCACCTCGGGCATCCTCAGCAGCGGGAGCGGGGACAGCCCCAGGGACAGGCAGGGATGAACCCAGAACCAGAGCGACGCTAACGAGCCAAACCATGGGGAAAGGAGCTCCCGTCTCGGCGAAAAGCACCAGATCCCGAGCCGGGAGGGCAAACCGGGAGAGGGGCTGGGGTGGGGCGAGCGGGGAGGCCGGCGGGAGCCTCACCGGCAGCCGCACTCCTCTGCCACCATGTTGGGGAACTTGCGGATCTCCAGCCCGTCCGAGGAGAGGCTGATGATGAGCTGGTCCGAGTAGCGCACGGGCACGCAGCAGGGAGCCCTGCGCAGCGCCGAGCCGCGCTCCTGCATGCCCAGCAGCAGCACCGTGTGCGAGAAGTAGCTGGGGACGCGCGTGGACAGCGGCAGCCGGCAGGGCCCCTCGCAGTTGTTGGCCGCGTACACCGTGGGCATGACGATGAAGTGGCGGTCGCGCAGGTCGATGGTGAGCTCCTGCAGCCGGCAGTGCGCCTGGTGCCGAGCGCTGCGGTTCTGCCGCTGCACCTTCCTGCGCTCCTGCCAGCGCGCCCGCACCGACTGCAGCGCCTTCAGCAGCAGCAGCGTGCGCAGCTTCCGAGAGCCCGGGCCCCGCTCGGCCGCCTCGGCCTGGCCCGGCTCGGCCGGGTAGTAGCAGAAGGTCAGCAGGTGCTGGAAAAGCGCCGCGTTGGCTCGGAAAGCCGGGATGTCCCTGAGCTCCTGGATGAGCACCTGCAGTTTGCCCATCAGCAGCTGCAGCACGGCGCTCTCCGGCTGCCAGTCCCCCAGGTGCTGCTCCAGCGCGGCCCCGCTGTCCTGGGGCAACAGCAGCACCGAGGGCTCCTCCGACTGCACCAGCCGCTCCAGCGCCGCCTCCTCCGACAGGTTGAGCAGCTGGTGAGGGAGGGTCTCCATCACCTCGAAGTCCAGCCAGTGGTGGGCACTGGGCTGGGGGGGCGGCTCGCTGGAGGAGCTCAGGAGCTGCCGGATGAAGCGGGTCAGGATTGCCAGGAACTGGGTGCTGCCACCGGGAGCTGGGGACGAAGCGTTGCCTTGGCTCGGGGCTGTGGGGGTCGGCAGCTCCTCGGTCCCGGCCTGGGGAGGGCTGCAAGGAGAACGCAGGGAAAGTCACGGGGCCGCCGTGGGATCCCATCAGGCCAGCCATGGTCCCACAGCTGGGGCTGCTCCTGTCCCACCTCATCTCCCAGCCCCTGTGTTTCCCCGTGCCTGCAGTGACTGCCACGGACCTGAGCTGTGGGTACGGAGCCGTGTCCACCACGCCCTCAGCAGAGAGGTAGGAGGACGGGGCCAAAGCCTCCTCTTCCTCCTCCCGCTGCCGTGACTTGGCCAGCAGCAGCAGCACCGGGGTCATGCGGGTGAAACATTTGTCATCGGAGCCGAACAGGAGCTGCTGCACCTCCGTGCGGGGCAGGGGGGCACCTGCTGCGGCGACGAGAGCTGAGGACACTGCTCCGGGGTCTCCCGCGTGTCCTCACCGCCTCTCGTGGGCCTGAGAGGACCCCAAACGCCCAAGTGAGGACACGAGGGCAGGGACGCTGCCGTCCCAGGGTGTTCCCCCGTCCCTACCTCCCGCGCCGCCGTGGATGCTCAGGGAAGCCGAGAAGCGGAGCCGCTCCGCGCTGCGGGTGACCGAGGCTGCGGCGGCTGCCAGCGCCAGGTACTGCGTGTCCCTGGAGAGGCAGAGCCTCTGCACCGAGGCAGAAGACACAGAAAGCCCCGAGGGCGTCCGTGAGACATCACGGGGGACACACTCACGGGAGCCCCCGCCGTGGTCCCCGCCCGGGTCACCCAGCCCGCGGTGGCCCAGGGAGCAGTGACGGGGAGGGTGGCGACCACTGGGAGCTTCGCCCCCAGCCCCAGAGCTGCTCCGGGGACCGAGGGGTGCAGGGAACGGAGGGGACCTCCGAGGGGGCACGACCCCAGAGCGGGCTGGGTACCGGGGGCAGCCCCTCTGGCCCTGCGGGAGCTGGGGACAGGGTGAGAGCTCCATCTTCAGGCACGGCTCCATTTCGGGCGCGGCGGGAGCGGGAGACGGGGAGGAGATGCTGGGAGCGGATGGCAAAGGGGCTGGGAGGGGATTGTGAATGGATTGGGAGGGGATTGTGAATGGACTGGGCGGGAATAGCAAAGCGCCTGGGGAAAAGGTGAATGAGTTGGGAGGGGACAGCAAAGGCAGCTGGAGGGGCTGTTGAATGGACTGGGAGGGATGGCGAAGGCACGGGCAGCACAGCCACCCCTCCCTCCCCCTGCTCCCACCAAGGCCCGGACCCACCTGGTCCCGCGCCAGCCCCGGGCCCGTGAGCAGCAGCTCCTGCGGGGACCCGGAGCCCCGGCGGCCCAGGTAGAAGAGCACCACGGCCGCCTGCAGCTCTCCCAGAGCCCGTCCCACCTCCGCCTGGAAAACCAGCTGGAACCGCAGCTTCACCTGCGCTTCCCACTGCACTGCAACGGGGGAGACACGGCCGTGAATCCCCTCCGGAGGCCCGCAGGGCTCCGGGGGGTGAGGAAAGGGCTTCGGGCCCTTTGAGCATTGTCCCCATGCAGGGAGCAGAGCACCTGGGACAGGAGCCGACCGGGTGAAGGGACGCGGCAAATCCCGACCCCGGCTCCAGGGAGATGGAGAGCGGGACACACCCTGCACCTGGCGAGCAGGGAGCTGCCTCCCCCCAGATTCCTTGGAAATCTGCTCTCCAGTGGCTCGGGGACGTTGTGGCCACTGCCCGGGGACGAGGCACTGCCCAGCACCTGGGTGTTGGTCAGAGGTGGGGACAGATGGCAGAGCCACGCTGCCATCCTCACTGCTAAACCTTAAAATCGTGCCTAGAAACGTTTCAGTCCGCCACTTCGCTGTTTTTAAAGGGAACCCAAACCCCAAATTTAATTCTGTGTTTAAATCCCTGACTTTGGGCCAGCAAACAGCATCACCACCCGGAGCCCTGCATCCTTCCCCTGGCTGCTCCACCTCGGAGCCTGCAGGGCTCTCCCACCAACCTTCCTCCAGGTGCAGGACGAGGAATCTCTCCAGCCCCGGCTCCAGCACGTGCTCGTGGATGCTCTGCAGGGGATGGGGAGCAGCCGCTGCCTCCCCGGCGCGGCACAGCCCGAAGGTCCCCGGGAAGTTCCCATCCCAGCTCCGGCGCCGTCTCAGCAGTTTGATGAAACTGCTCTCGTAGTGGCTGAGCACACCCACCACCTCCAGGTGCCTCGGGCTGGCCCCGTCCTGCTCCATCCTCACCCTGCACACAGGCCCTTCCAGGCCCCCGAGGGGCCAGGGCTGCAGGCTAGAGCGGGACCAGCCCGGGCCCCACTCCTCAGCCACTCCCTGCGGGCACTCGGGCTTGAAGAAGAGGCGAGCGGCAGCAGCCCTCCGGGACCTGGGAAGCTCCTGTAAACTTCCATTTCCCACCTTTCTCCCTTCTGCTTCCAGCCCCGGCTCTTCCAGCAGGCTCAGCTCCATCAGGGAATCCCTTTCCTCTTTCCTGGGCAGAGCTGCAGAGGGGAGCAGCAGCACCAGGCACAGCAGGAGCCCCCTGAGAGCGCTCATGGTCCCACCTCAGCTCTTCCCTGGAGCAGCTCACGCATCCCAAGCCCTCGGCAGGAAGAGGGAGGACGGCGACTCCCTTTTAACCAGGGTGGCCTTGAGTGGCCGAGGCACAACCGCCTCCCCTGAGCCGCCCCGGGGCTGTCGCGCTGCAGAGGAGCGAGGGAGGTGGCAAAGAAACTTTTTTTGTTCTATTTTTGGGTCTGCAGCTCGTTTTGGAAACGTGCAAAAATCGAAGCTGCTGCACTCACTCGTAGGGATGCGCGGCCTTGACTTTGGATGTTTTCTAAAGGAGGATGAGTGTCTGGAATGGGATCCTCATGGGGACTGGCACGTACAAACCCATCAGCACTGAAACACCGGGAGGGGAGAGCGGGCCAGAGCAGGAGGAGGGGGACAGGGGCAGATAATGGGCTGGAAGAAGTGAATCTATGGACAGCATTCCCTCTTCTGGCTGGAAAACCTTCCCCTCAGCTCAACAGGCTGCCCTGGAAAAGGCTTCAAACTGGGATGGAGATGGAATCACGGGGGGCAGCAGCAGCCTGAGGACTTTGAACACTCAGTACCTCCCTTAGAAAGTCTCACACACCCACTGTAAGGACTTTTGCCTCCATCTGATGCCTGGACTCACTGGAACAGCTGGATTTGTCAATGCCACCTGCCTAAACCATTCTGGAAACCTGCCCCCTCCACCCAAGAAATCTGATTTTGGCAAGGGGAAATGCCCCGACAAAAAAGTTCCAGACCCTTCTCTGACTTTCCAGTATTTGCAGGAAGCAAATGGAGCTCAGGATCATCAGAAAAGGACAGAGAACCCAAACTGGAGCAGGACATGGACACTCATCAGGCAGCCTGAGGGGGATACCTCAGGCCAAGACAGCTGATGGAGATATCCAGTCGGGAGGGGAGTTCCTTGAGACTCCAAACCCTTTTCCTCTTCTCTTGAGAATTTCCAAAATACAACCAACCTGGGAATGTTTCCTGCAACAGGGAAAGTGAACCCACAGCAGCAAAGGAAGCCAGAGGGAAAGGAAAATCAAAATCTTTTTAATGAACCTACAGAATCCAGCCAGGTTTCCAGACATATAAAAAGGAACTGCTTCCTGAATTGGGGGCGAGCTGCAGTTAAAAAGACACAAATCCCACGGGATGGGGTCCAGGGGGGGCTTCNGCGGCGGCCGCTTGACGGTCGGGGGCCCTGGGGGAAGGTTCGGAGGGGCCGGCGGCTTCTCCATCTTGAAGTGGAATTGAAGGAAGAACTGGGAATGGGAGGAAAGCAGAGAAAAGGGAACAGTTAATCAGAGGTTCACAGAATTCTGGAGCATCCTGAGCTGGATCCCACAGGGATCATTGATCCACACCCCCAGCAATCCCACCCTGAGCATCCCTGGCAGCGCTGTCCAAACGCTCCTGGAGCTCTGGCAGCCTCGGGGCCGGGACCATTCCCTGGGGAGCCTGGGCAGTGCCAGCACCCTGGTGACAGCTCTGCCAGCACACAGGAGCTGCTCTCTGCCCCAGAGCACAGCTCAGGCCCCTCCTGTTACCCTCAGATGTTCCAGCCCTGGCAGCATCTGCGATTGGTGCCAGCCTTGCCCCAGATTTTAACTCCTCTGCACTCTGAGCACTGAGGCTCCTGCGAGGGGTGGGAATTCCCCAGGCAATGTCTCCTGCTCTCACAGGACACAGGGGAGCAAGCCAGGCTCCCTCAGCCAGGTGTGTGCAGGGAGCACAGAGCCATGGAGAGGACACAGTGCTGCACATTTATCATGGAATCATTAGGGTGGGAAAAGCCAAACCTAACCCTAACCCCAAGATCAACAAGTCCAGCAATACCACCACACTGACCACTAAACCATGGCCACAAATGCTACATCCACACACTTCTGAACACTTCCAGGGGTGCTGACTTCACCAGTGCCCTGGGCAGTCTGTTCCAATGTCTGGCAATGCTTTCAGTGAAAGAATTTTCCCAATATCCAACTTAAATCTCCCCTGGCACAGCCTGAGGCTGATCCCTCTGGTCTTGTCTCCTGTTCCCTGGAAGCAGAGCCTGATCCCCATCTGGCTGCACCCTCCTGCAAGGGAGTTATAAAAGCAAGAAGGTCCCCCTGAGCCTCCTTTTCTCTGGATGTTTATGCCCCATCCTGCTGCTGCTGCCTGAAATTTAATCCTCTCCAAGATCCCATACAGGAGGTGCTCTGTCACAAGCTCTCACTGCATTGAGGGAATGGAGATTTGAACATCAGAGGCAGCAGGACAAAACTGATCTCAAGTTGCCCCGCTCTCCTGAAGGACAGACATGACAAAACTTCAGTTACCTGTTTGGTTTCTCTGTTCCAGTGAGTCCAAAACTTTCCCTCTGCTTTATCAATTTCTCTGCTTGGCACCTGCAGCAAAAGAGAACACAGAGCTATTCTTAGCAGCACCAGATCAGCTCAAAGGCCCTTTTTAGCCCCAGAGCCTGTGAGATAAGCAGTTATTCCAGGCCTTGCAGGGTTGTTATTAGACAGAGGTGGGGGCAGGAAAGAATTAAGTTACTTCCCTATCGGTCAAGGACAACCAGCAAAAATCCCTCCCTGAACATCTGCACAGAGGCTGAGGAGTGAAGCCCAGGAGGCTCCTGTCTGTGCCAGACACTGGGAATTCACAGCTCCCCAGAGCTCAGCACAGTCTGGTTTTCATGCCAGAGTCCTCCACCAAACTTCAGTAGGGTTTAATGACTTCCAGCCATGTCTTCCTGAGCCCCCTTCCCACTCCATTAACTCCTGAGGGTTAGCACAGACATCATTAGGGTTCATTAGAGGGTTCATTAGGAATAAATCCCAGAATATCCTGAGCTGGATCCCACAGGGATCATCAAATCCAGCCCCTGTTCCTGCCCAGAGCCCCCAGCAATCCCACCCTGAGCATCCCTGGCAGCGCTGTCCAAACGCTCCTGGAGCTCTGGCAGCCTCGGGGCCGGGACCATTCCCTGGGGAGCCTGGGCAGTGCCAGCAGCCTCGGGGGGAAGAACCTTTCCCTGAGCTCCATCCCAAGCCCTGGCACAGCCCCAGCCCTTCCTGGCCTCCTGTCCCTGTCCCAGAGCAGAGCTCAGCCCCTGCCCCTCCGCCTCCCCTCGGGAGGAGCTGCAGCCCCCGAGGAGCCTCCCCTCAGTCTCCTCTGCTGCAGCTGAACGAGCCAAGTGCCCTCAGCTGCTCCTCAGACCCTTCCCCAGCTCCATGTCCCTCCTCTGGACACTCTAATGGCTCAGTATCTTTCTGACACACACAGCACTGATGGTGAGACCCTAGTGCAGAGCAGAGCAGGACAATTGCAAAGGCAGGAAGGGAACTCCCCCAGGTTTGCCAAGTTTCCTCTCCCAGGTTTGCTCTGCCAGGCGCTGCCCAGGTCTCACCTTGAAGGCGATGGTCTCGTAGGGCTCTGCTGCCATCAGCAGGTACTGCCAGCGCCGGTCCGGGGGCTCGATGCGCTGCTCGTAGGCAGACATGAAGCGGTGCCGGGGCATGATGCTCTCAGCAATCTCAGGGTAATCGATCTGGGGGACAGGGCAGCATCAGCAACCCCCCCTCTGCACCCCCTCCTCAGCTCCAAACACGTTTCCCAGCGTGGAGCATAGCCAGAGCAATCCCCAGTTTAAAGGAAACAAAAAGCAGAGGAAAGGGCTGGGAATCCCAGAATGGTTTGGGTTGGGAGGGACCTCAAAGATACCAAACTGAAATAGGTGAAATTTAGGAGATATTGGGAAGGAATTGTTCCCCAAGAGGGTGGGGAGGCCTGGCACAGGCTGCTCAGAGAAGCTGTGGCTGCTCCATCCCTGGAAGTGTCCAAGGCCAGGAAGGAGCAACTTGGCTTCATGGAAGGTGTCCCTGTGTCCCTGCCCATCACAGGGGGTTGGAAATAAATAATTTTTAAGGTCCCTTCCAGCCCAAACTATCCTGTGATTCTGGGATCACCTCATTCCACCACACATTCCTCTCTACAGCCTGACAGCTGAGCTCTGGGATTTGCTCAACACAATCAGCTGCAGAAACTAGTAAGATAAGGCTTCCTTTTTATTATTGATTTCATGGATCCTACAAAGAACTGTTCATTTAGCAACAGTTTTACCTGGAAAACCCTGACAAGGAGAGTTTTAACCCTGCCCTTACCTGGAAGAGAAGGCTCTGCTGGCCTGTTTCTGGGTCTCTCTGTTTGGTCACTGTAAAAAAAAAAATAAGAAAGCTGAAAACATCCCCCAGCAGGGTGAGAGCAGCATTAATCTGCCCCAAGAATCACAAAAAGTTTCCAACAATTAAATATTACAAGAGTTTCCGTCTGTTTATCAAACAGAATGTCACATTATCTTTAACCAAAGCTACTGGCAGGGTGGGCAGGCCCTGGCACAG
>VWYI01044707.1:755-32414 GCA_013399455.1 Anthoscopus minutus | reverse complement strand
TTTATATTTAGAATATATTCAGAATATAGCTATATTTACAATACATTTAGAATGTAGCTATATTTAAATATATTTAGAATATATTTATAAGATATGCAGAATATAGCTATATTTAAATGTATTTAGAATATATTGTGAATATATTATTGTAAATAATATATTTACAATATATTTGGAATATTGCTATATTTAGAATATATTTAATATACCTATATTTAGAATATATTGAGACTATATTGAGAATATACCTAGAATATATTGAGAATATATTTAGAATATATTTAATATATATTGAGAATATACTGAGACTATATTTAGAATATACCTATATTTAATATATATTGAAAATATACTTAGACTTTATTTAGAATATATTGAAAATATATTGAAAATTCTGGGAATTTCCAGGAGCTTCCTGGAAATCGGGAGGAGGGAATTCCAGGCTTTGTGTAAATCCTGGGAATCTTCTCAGGCCAGGAAAGCAGGGAGGGGTCGCGTTTAGGATGGGATTTAGGATATGGATTTGTTCTGTTCCAGTGATCCTAGTTCCAACAATCCCTAATCCAGTGATCCCAATTCCAATAATCTAGTTCCAGAGATCCCAGTTCCAGTGATCCCAGTTCCAGTGATCCCAGTTCAGTGATCCCATTTATAGAGATCCCAGTTCCAGAGATCCCAGTTCCAGAGATCCCAATTCCAGAGATCCCAGTTATAGAGATCCCAGTTCCAGAGATCCCAGTTCAGTGATCCCAGTTCCAGAGATCCTTTAATCCAATGATCCCAGTGCCAGTGATCCCTAAGTGGGATTTGCACTCCCAATTCCAGTGGGATCCCAGCTCTCCCAGTTCCAGTACTCCCAGTTCCAGCTCTCCCAGAGGGATCCCAGCTCTCCCAGTGGGGTCCCAGTCGGGCCGGTCCGTCCCCTCGTACCTGCTCAGCCCGAAACCATCGCCACCTCCGGGAGCCGCGGCGCAGATCCCAGGGGGGAGATTCCAGCCGGGAATTCCCGGTTCCCAGGAGCAGCCGTGGGTCCCAGCGCTGCAATTCCAGCCGGGAATTCCCGATTCCCAGGAGCAGCCGTGGGTCCCAGCGCTGCAATTCCAGCCGGGAATTCCCGATTCCCAGGAGCAGCAGTGGGTCCCAGCGCTGCAATTCCAGCCAGGAATTGGCGGTTCCCAGGAGCAGCCGCGGCTCAGGTGTTTTATACCTGGGCCGTGCCCCGCTGCCTTTTCCTGCTCCGCCCGTCCTTCCCACGCCGCTGAATCACGCGCGCCCAAAGAGCCGGGAATGCTCCGGGCAGGGCCGGGACAGCAGCGCCGAGCCCGCCCGAGAATCCTCGGAATTCCCACTTGGCAGCGCTTATCCCTCTTTTCCAGCCTGGAAATTCAGTTTCTCAGGGTTTAACCCTCTTTTCCAGCCTGGGAAATGCCAGTTCTCAGGGATTATCCCTCTTTTCCCAGATGGAAAATCAGTTTCTCAGGGTTTATCCCAATTTTCCAGCCTGGAAATTCAATTTCTCAGGCCTTATCCCTCTTTTCCAGCCTGGAAATTCCAGTTCTCAGGGGTTTTTACAACTTCCAGAATTTATCCTTCTTTTCCAGCCTGGGAAATGCCATTTTTGAGAGTTTCTTTTACATTACATTTTATTGTAGAATATGTAATGCATACATTTCATATATATTATACATTTCTTATATCTATATTATATTATCTACATAGTACATTTTATTCTATTCTATTACATTACATTATATTACATCACATTATATTATATTAATTATATTACATTATATTATATTATATTACATTACATTATATTACATTACATTATATTATATTACATTACATTCTATTATCTACATATTATATTATATTACATTAAATTATTCTATTCTATTACCTACATGTTACATTAAATATAACATAAATAACAAATATAATGTTATATGATATTCCATTATATGATGTTATATTACATTACATTATATTATATTAACTACGTTACATTAAATATAACATAAATAACAAAAATATTTTGTTATCTTACATTCTATTCTCTTCTATTACATTACATTATAATGACATAACGTTAGAATTATGAAATTCCATATCAATATTTACCCGGATAAATATCAATATAAAACACTGATCTCTATCTCTAGAGACAGATCCCATTCACTGAAGTCCCGGAGTGCTGCTGGGGAGGGAAATCCTGGAATCTCGGGAATTCCGCTGGAAAAGGCTGGGAATCCCCCCCAGGGAATCCCCTCCGGGAATCCCCCCCAGGAAATCCCCCCAGGGAATCCCTCCCAGGGAATTCCCCGGAGGCCCGGGGGGGTCCCTGCTCCGAGCCTGGGGCTCCTGGGGTGAGGAATTTCTCCAAATTTCCTACCTGGAGCTCCTCCGGAGCATCCTTTGGGAAAGGGAACCTGGTCCCAGCTTCCTGCAGGGAATTCTGGGATCCCTGGAATTCCCTGAGACAGGTTTAGAGGAAAATTCCTAGTAAAAAGTTATCTTCATGTTTCTTGGAGCCCCTGGGAGCTCCCTGGGAGAGGGAGAATTTTTAGGAAAATTTCTGGTAAAAATCCCTCTCCATGATCCTTGGAGTCTCTGGAGTTTCCTGAAATTCCCTGGGAGAAGTTTAGAGAAAAATTCCTGGTAAAAATCCTTCTATGTTCCTTGGAGACCCCTGGAAATCTCTGGGAGAGGTTTAGAGGAAAATTCCTGGCAAAAATCCCTCTCCATGATCCTTGGAGCCCCTGGAGTTCCCTGGAATTCCCTGGGAAAAATTTAGAGGAAAATTCCTGATAAAAATCCCACTCCATGTTCCTTGGAGACCCCTGGAATTCCGTGAAAGGGATTTCGAGGAAAATTCCTGATAAAAAATTATCTCCATGTTCCTTGGAGACCCCTGGAATTCCCTGGAATTCCCTGGGAGAGATTTAGAGGAAAATTCCTGACAAAAATCTCTCCAGGATCCTTGGAAGCCCCTGGAAACCCCTGAGAGAGACTTAAGAGGAAAATTCCTGATAAAAATCCTTCCATGTTCCTTGGAGGACCCTGGAATTCCCTGGAATTCCCTGGGAGGGATTTCGAGGAAAATTCCTGATAAAAATCCCACTCCATGCTCCTTGCAAGCTCCTGGAATTCCCTGGCAGGGATTTTATGGAATTCTCAGACCATCCAGAGGGAATGTGGGGCTTCACCTGCGGATGAAAGTGGGGAGAATCCTGGGACAGAAACATGGAATGCTTTGGGCTTGGGAAAAAACCTCCAAGCCCATCCCGGGACGGCTGCAGGAGCCTCTGGATCCCCCTTTTTCCCAGCAGAATTCCCAGTTTTCCGCAGCAGGGAGGGAAGGAGGGGCCGGGGCTGGTGCCAGGGCCCCGTGCTGGCGGTGACGGCGCTGGTTCCGGCTGAGTCATTTCCCGCGGCTGTGACGGGGCCGGGAATAACTCTGGGAATGCCATGGGAATGCCACGGGAATGCGATGGCAGAGCCTCGGGAATGCCCGGGGCGCTCCCGCCCCTCCCCGCTTTTCCGGACCGAACACAAACCCCTGACCCCTGCTGGCAGAATTCCTCCTTTTCCAGCCCCGGATCCATGGAATTCCTCCTTTTTCAGCCTTGGATCCATTGGATTCCTCCTTTTCCAGCCCTGGATCCATGGGATTCCTCCTTTTCCAGCCCTGGATCCATGGGAAGCCAAAGGACTCCTCCTTTTCCAGCCCTGGATCTATGGAATTCCTCCCAGCCAAAGGATTCCTCATTCCTCAATTCCTCCTTTTCCAGCCCTGGATCCATGGGAAGCCAAAGGACTCCTCCTTTTCCAGCCCTGGATCTATGGAATTCCTCCCAGCCAAAGGATTCCTCATTCCTCAATTCCTCCTTTTCCAGCCCTGGATCCATGGATCCGAGCTGGGCTCGAGTTCTGCCATTCCCAATCCTCAAAGGGAGAATTTTTGGGATTTTCTGGACAAATCACTCTGGGAACTCCCAACTTTCCCAACACCCACGGGACCCCAGCTCTCCCTGCAGCTCCTCTGGAATGAGCCCAGGAATTTCCTGGCTCTGAGGAAGAAGAGGAACAAAGGCTAAGCCCTGGGGGCCAACCCAGAAAACTCAGCCCTGGAAATGGGAAAGCCTCGAAATTCCCGGGTTTCCAGGAAATCCTGGTGCAAAATCCATTTCCTTCTTGCTTCCCATGCTGGAATTTTGGAATTTTTCTTTGAAGGTTTTTTTTCTTTTCCCCCAGGAAACATCCATCTCCCACCACGGATTTTTTGTGCTGATCCCGGCAAAGGAGAAGTAAATGTAATTTCCTTTTTAATAGAACTCAATCCATCACTGGGAATCTCTTTTTTTTTTCCAAAGGAGAATAATTAAAGCCATTTACTTTTGGCAGCATTAAAACTTTAATGTGTTTCATACTGATACATTTTTTTATATTTAAACATTTTTTCGATTTAATTTTGGAACCTCAGGAGTGATTCTCTCCTTTTCTCCCTCTTCCCCTGTTTTGTTTTTATTTTTTTTTTAAATACAAATATTTACAAAGGCATGGAAATGAGGCAAAATTGGAATCTCGTTAGCTGTAATTGGGATAATTATCATATTTGATGAATATTTATGGCATTTTTCACCTCCTACCTTTACAAATATTTGCATTTTGAGGTAGCCTCGCTTTATAATAATAGTAATAAAAAAATCCGACAAAACTAATCCATATTTTGTGTATAATTTGCAATTTCCAGTGTTAAAAACATTTAGGGAAGACATCCAAAACCTCCAGGAATTTTTTTCCATGAGAAATTTTAAGTGGAAAAGCAGATTTTCCTCCTGTTAAAAGCAGCAAAATAAAGGCGAGGAGCAGCTCCAAATTTCTCTAAATGAGATTTTTTTATTTACACCCCACAACGCTTTTGTCAGCAAAAAAAAACACCCTGAGGGAAACCAGGAGCTGCCTTGGAAATACCAAATTTAAATGGATTTGTGCTCCGAGGAATTAGGAAAACTCAAGAGGTTGTGGAAGATGCTGCTCCTTATCCCCACGCAAAATAACCAGGGGTTAAAAGGGGAAATAAACCACAGAAAAGGAGATTTTAAAGGGGGAATAAACCACAGAAAAAGGAAATTTTGAAGGGGGTATAAACCACAGAAAAGGGAGATTTTAAAGGGGGTATAAACCACATAAATTGGAAATTTTTAAAGGGGAATAAACCACATTAAAGGGAGATTTTTAAGGGGGAAATAAACCACAGAAAAAGAAGGTTTTTAGGGAAAATGAACCACGTGGTTTCCTTTATGGAATTATGAAATGGTTTGGGTGGGAAGGGATCTTAAATCCTACCCAGTCCCATGGGCAGGGACATCTCCCACTCTCTCAGTTTCTTCCAAGCCCCGTCCAAACTGCCCTTGGAAACTGCCAGGGATGGGGCAGGCACATCTGGGCCAGCTGTTCCCGATTTTCCCAGATTTCCAGGATTTTTCCCCGAATTCCCCGGATTATTGAGCGCGCAGGCCTCGACCCCGCCTCCTCCCCCCTCCCGCCGCGTCAGTGTTGCCAGGCAACGCCCAAAAAGGCGGTGCACGCGCGGGGCACGCCGGGAGTTGTAGTGCGAGGACTCCGGCGCCCCCGCACCCCGCCGGCAGCGCGGGACTCGCTCTCGCTCTCCCAGCAGGCGTCGCGGCGCCGCCCGAAGAGGCTGAGATCGCGCATTTACCTGCGGGAAGCAGGGTACAGGTGGGGCGCGCCGCGAGTGCTTTTGGGATTCGTAGTTCTTGGCGGAGCCGTCTCTCGGCCAAACGGCGCGGCGGGCGGCGGCCGCAGGACTACAATTCCCAGGTTGCCTCGGGGCGCAGCGGGCAGGGCGGTGGTGGAGGGCGGGGGGTACGAACGCGAACCTCGGCGGTGCCGGAGGGATGCTCAGGGCCGCCCTCAGGTGAGGAGGAGGAGGAGGAAGCGGGAGGGGGAACGGGCGGCGACCCCCGGGGCGAGCGGCGAGCCCTGGGTGGGGCCTCATTGTTCGCGGAGAGCCGGGGCGGGCAGCGCTTCCCTCATGGACCCGCCGAGATCTCCAGGGAAATCTTGGAAAAATTAATGACTTTAGCATTAAAAAAATTGTTCCTTTTGGGGCCAGCTGCTTGCTGCTGCGTTTGGAAAGGAATCCGCTCCTTCTTATCCAGCCCCCCTCCTTAAACTTTGCGTGCTTTATTTCCTAATAATTTAACTCGGTTGGAGACAATTTTGGTTTTGCCTAGCTGAGATTGTTGGGGGTATTTGGTGTTGTTGTTTCGGTGTGGTTTTTCCCGGCTGAGCTTCCCCCAAATGCAGAGCCCAATAGTTGGGATTTTGGTGCATAATTTAGGTGTGAAAAAAAAACCCAAATTTGCCATAGAAACCTTGGGATTGCTGAGCCTGGAGTAGGGAAGCTTTGGGGTGACCTCAGTGCGACCTTCCAGAGCTGCAGGAAAAGACGGGAACATTTCCAAAGGGATGGAATGACAGCACGAGAGGGGGGAATTAATCCCAAATGACGAGGGGGGGGAATTAATCCCAAATACCAAGGAGGGAATTAATCCCAAGTACCAAGAAGGGGAATTAATTCCTTGGGATTGGATACTGGGAAGAAATTCCTCGCTGTGAGGGCGCTGAGGCCGTGGCACTGATTATTCCCTGGATATCCCATCCCTGCCATGCCTTGAAACCCCTCCCATTCTTTTATTCCATTCCTAAACCTCTTCTCCCTGGAGAATATTTAATTTTTAACTCTGCAGCAAGTGCTGCCAGGTGTCCCTGCAGTGAAAATCCATCAGAGCTTGCTCCAGGCAGGTGTGGGAGCAGCTTTTGCACCCAAGCCTGGCTTAAGGTGGCTCTGATTAAGCCGAGGTTTTAATTGCTGAGCTGTTCAGCTGTGGGAGGGCAAGAGCTCAGCTCAGAGCTGGAAAAACGAGTCCCGCTCCAGCTGGGATTGAGGAAAAGCTTTGGAACAAATGGGAAAACCCTCCCTGTGTGTGTGGGGCTGGGAAAGGGATGGGCAGGGCAGGGGGCTCAGGGCTCCTGGGGAGTGCCTGCTGCTCAAAGCCTTCCATGCTCCCACTTCTGGCATTGCAGGGTCTAAAACCCTTCAGTTCTCTCAGTTTTATCAGTTCAGTGTTTAAAACCCTTCAGTTCAGTGTTTAAAACCCTTCAGTTCTCTCAGTTCTGTCACTGCAGGGTTTAAATCCCTTCAGTTCTCTCAGTTTTATCATTTACAGGGTCTAAAACCCTTGCCTGCTCTCAGTTTTATCATTCCCATGTTTAAAACCCTTCCCTCCTCTCACTTCTGGCATTCCCATTTTTCCTGGCTAGGAGGTGCCCCAGGGAAGCAGAATTCCTGTCATTAATAAAGAAATTTGAATTTTTCCCATTTTTGCAGGTTCTCCTGGCCATGGAGGTGCCTTAGGGAAGCAGAATTCCTGAAATTAATAAAAAAATTTGAATTTTTCCCAGATTCCCCTGGCCATGGAGGTGCCCTTTGTGCTTCTCCTGACCAGGCTTGTGGCAGAAGTTGCTGGAAAATCCACGGAAAGCTCGGTGGGTGCTCCAGGAATTCTTCCTGCTCCAGTCCAGGTTAAATGGGATAAATGGGAACAGGCCTTGGGATAAATGGGAACAGCCCTTGGGAATGAATGGGATAAATGGGAATAAATGGGAGCAGCCCTTGGGATAAATGGGAATAAATGGGAATGTCCCACTGGGAACAACCCTTGGGAACCCCCACCCCCTCCATCCCCATGGGAGCTCCCCAGGCTGGGAATTCCCGTTCCTGGAGGAAGGAATTCCCAGGGATTTGGGAATTCCCATTCCTGGGGGAGGGAATTCCCAGGGATTTGGGAATTCCCGTTCCTGGGGGAAGGAATTCCCAGGGATTTGGGAATGCTTTCCTGGCCTGGCAGGCTGCAACAAAAAAAAATTTGAGATTTTTTTTTAATTTTTAAATTCCACCGAATAGAAAAAACTTTCCCAAATTTTATGTGATTTTAAACTGGAAAATTTTGGGAATTTGGAGCGGAGGAAGGGGAAAAAAACCTCCAAAATGGAGGGAATTTTGGGGGAATTCCGTGTTTTTCTTCCCAGCTGGGAGCAGAGGGATGAATTCGCACCTGAACCTGAGCACGGTCACGCCCTTCCTCCAGAACCTGGGTGAGTCCTGGGATTTTGGGGTTAAAAAGTGGATTGAAGGGGTTAAAAAGGGATTTAATGAGTCTAAAATGGGATTTAAGGGGTTAAAAGGGGGATTTAAGGGGTTAAAATGGGATTTAAGGGGTTAAAAGGGGATTTAAGGGGTTAAAAGGGGATTTAAGGGGTTAAAAATGGGATTTAATTCCATTGAATCCCATGGAATTTCAAGCAGTGCCTTTCAAAATCCCCTGGGAGCACCCAGCAGCACCAAAACCCCGGAATTTCCCCTTTATGGGATCCTGGTTCCAAAGGGGATTTTGGGGCTGGGATTTCCCATATCCTGAGGATATTTTGCATTGGATATTTGGGATTCCCATTCCCTGAGGATTTTAGGGATTCCCAGGATGATTTTTGGGATTTCCAGGATCCCCGGTCGTGGCCATGGCCCTGATTTTGGGGACGTTTTTCCATTCCCTAAGGATATATGGGATTGAATGTTTGGGATTCCCAGAGGATTTTTGGGATTTGTGGCCCTGATTTTGGGGACGTTTTCCCATTCTCAGAGGATTTTTGGGATTCCCAGGGTGATTTTTGAGATTCCAGGATCCCCGGGCTTGGCTGTGTCCCTGATTTTGGGGACGTTTTCCCATTCTCAGAGGATTTTTGGGATTCCCAGGGTGATTTTTGGGATTCCCATTCCCAGAGGATTTTTGGGATTCCAGGATCCCCGGGCGTGGCTGTGTCCCTGATTTTGGGGACGTTTTTCCTGAGTCTGTTCCTGATCCTCTCCGTGGCCGCTTTCTTCTCCCTCAGACGTGCCCGGAAAGCGCCGGGCCCTGGGCGAGGCAAAGGTAATTAGCAAAGTTCTTAATTAACAAAGTTCTTAAATAGCAAAGTTCTTCATTAACAACGTACTTCATTAACAAAGGTCTTAATTATCCCCTCCTAACGAACCCTGCGACGCTAATTGCCCCAAATGGGGCTGTGCCCGTGAAATTCCTTTTTGTACCCAAAAAATTAAAATAATTTTAATTCATTAAACTAATCTTAATTAATTCCTGAAAACAATCTTAATTCATGAAAATAGTCTTAATTGATGAAAATAATCTTAATTAATTCATGAAAATAATCTTAATTGAATCATTAAACTGATCTTAATTAACTCATTAAACTAATCTTAATTAAATCGTTCAAATAATCTTAATTGAGTAATTCAAATAATCCTAATTAATTAATATAATCTTAATTAATTTATTTTTGTTTTTCTTTCAGCTCCTGTTCTCCAGCCCAGTGAAGCCGTGAGTGAATTCATTTCTAGGAACATTTAATTAACACTAATTGCCATTTTAATTAGCACTAATTGCCATTTTAATTAGCACTAATTGCCATTTTAATTAACAATAATTCCCATTTTAATAAACACCAATAATTGCCATTTTAATTAACAATAATTCCTATTTTAATTAACACCAATTCCCATTTTAATTAATGGCAATCCCTATTTTAATTAACTAAATTGAAACTTTATTGAGAATGAAAATTAATTTGTATTAAATTTAATGAAAATTCCTGGAATTATTCAAAATCCCCATTTTTTTTAAGGAAAATCTTTTTAAATTGACCTGGATATCCTTGGAATTCTAAAGAATTCCTGATTTTTTTAGGAAAAACTTCTTTAATTGACCTGGATATTATTGGAATTCTTAAAAATTCCCATTTTTTTAAGGAAAAACTCTTTAAAAAATTAGTTTTTTGACCTGGATATCATTAAAATTCTTTAAAATTCCCATTTTTAAGGAAAATCTGTTCAAAAATTGGGTTTTTTTTGACCTGGATATCATTGGAATTCTAAAAGATTCCCATTTTTTAAGAAAAATATTTTTGAATTGACCTGGATATCATTAAAATTCTTTAAAATTCCCATTTTTAAGGAAAATCTGTTCAAAAATTGGGTTTTTTTTGACCTGGATATCATTGGAATTCTAAAAGATTCCCATTTTTTAAGAAAAATATTTTTGAATTGACCTGGATATCATTAAAATTCTAATAATTCCCATTTTTTAAGGAAAAACTGTTCAAAAATGGGTTTTTTTTGACCTGGATATTTCTGGAATTCTAAAACAATTCCCATTTTTTAGGAAAATCAGTTTAAAAATGCTTTTTTTTTCGACCGGGATATCATTAGAATTCTTTAAAAATCCCATTTTTTTGGGAAAATCTGTTCAAAAATTGGGTTTTTTTTACCTTTTTATCCTTCTCCTGTTCCACAGGCATCCATGATCCCTCCTCCGCCTTCCTCAGGTGCGGAATTTCCCTGGAATGTGGGAAAACCCCACAGAATTCCTGGGATAAAGGCAGGAACAGGGCCAGGGCAGAGAACCCAATGGAATTTCCTGGTTTCAGTCACCCAGGCCAAAATAGGGACAGTTTGGGGTGGAAAAATCCAGTTTTGGGGTTTCTGCTTGGGTTTGGGATTTGGGCGTTTGGGGTTGGGGTTTTGGGGTTGGGATTTGTGGGTTTGGGTTTTATGGGGTTGGGTTTGTGGGGTTTTATTTTGGGTTTTATGGGGTTGGGATTTCTGGGTTTCATTTTGGGGTTTGGGTTATGTGGATTTCATTTGGGTTTTGAGGTTGGGATTTCTGGGTTTAGGTTTGGGTTTTGGGGTTTTGTGGGTGTGTTCCCAGTGTTCCCAGTGCCCATTCCCAGTGTTCCCAGTGCCCATTCCCAGTGTTCCCAGTGCCCATTCCCAGTGTTCCCAGTGTTCCCAGTGTTCCCAGTGTTCCCAGTGTTCCCAGTGTTCCCAGTGTTCCCAGTGTTCCCAGTGTTCCCAGTGCCCATTCCCAGCACTCCCAGTGTTCCCAGTGCTCCCAGTGCCCATTCCCAGTGCTCCCAGTGTTCCCAACATTCCCAGTGTTCCTAGTGCCCATTCCCAGTGCTCCTAATGCTCCCAGTGCCCATTCCCAGTGTTCCCAGCGCTCCCAGCCCAGCTCTGTCCCTGCAGTGCGGAAGCCGCGTTACGAGCGCCGCCAGCGCCCCGGGACCGACAGCCGGGACAGCAACGCCTGAGGGGCCTGCAGCAGTTCCTGCATCTGATCCTGTAGCCAGTCCTGCAGCTGCTCCTGCAGCAATTCCTGCATCCACAGACTCCTGCAGGTGCTCCTGCAGCAATTCTTGCAGCCAGTCCTGCAGCTGCTCCTGCAGCCACAGAGTCCTGCAGTGGTTCCTGCAGCCACTGATTCCTGCATCCAGTCCTGCAGGGATTCCTGCAGCCACTCCTGTATCCAATCCTGCATTGGTTCCTGCAGCCACTCCTACAGCCACTGATTCCTGCAGTGGTTCCTGCATCCAATTCTGCAGGGATTCCTGCAGGGACTCCTGCATCCATTCCTGCATTGGTTCCTGCATCCAGTCCTGCAGTGATCCCTGCAGCCTCTCCTGCAGTGATTCCTGCATCCCTCCCTGCAGGAACTCCCTGTGAGCTGCTGGGAGCTGCAGGTTTTGTGCCAGGCCCTGCCCTGGGGCTGCCTCCTGCAGCTCCAGAGATGGGAGAGAATTCCTGGGGAATTCCTGGGGAATTTGGGAGGAATTTTCCTGTTTGGAGAGAATTCCTGTGGTATTTTCCTGTTTGGGGAGAATTCCTGAGGAATTTGGGAGGAATTCCTGAGGAATTTAAGGGACTTGTGAGGAAAATCCTTAAGAAATTTGGGTGCATTTCACTGGAGAGAATCCCTAAGGAATTCTGAGGCCTTGTGGGGAGAATCCTTGGGGAATTTTGGGGAATTTCCCTTTGTGGGGAGAACCCTTAGGGAATTTTGGGAATTTCCCTGTTTGGGGAGAATCCTTAAGGAATTTGGGTGCATTTCACTGTTTGGAGAGAATCCCAAAAGAATTTGGGGGATTTGTGGGGAGAACCCTTGGGGAATTTGGGAATTTCCCTTTGTGGGGGGGAGAACCTTTGGGGAATTTGGGAATTCCCTGGGGATGTGACCCCAGATCTGACAGAATCCTGAGATTTGGGAATGTGGATTCATCCCAGGACTTGGAGATTTGGGATCCTGTCCCTGAGGCAGTGCTTAATGATGAATAACTAATGATTAATAACTAATGATGACTAATTAATGAAGGTGCAGAATCCTTTGGAATCAAATCCCAGAGGCTCCTCCAAGCCCGGATCCAGCCTGGGGGCGTTTCCCGCTCACTGCAGGCCCTATCCCAAAACTGGGAATTTTTTTTTTTTTTTTGATTGGGGAATTTTTCCAGCCCTGTGCAAAGAATTCCAGCATTGGAGCAATCTGGGATTTTTGGGATCAGCACAACTACCAGTGGGGAAAAAAATGGGATTTGCTTTTGGGAAATGCCTGGGATTTGCAAATTCCCAAATTCCAAGCACCAGCCCAAACATCTCCCATGGGTCCTGCCTGGGGAATTTTTGGGAAAACAGCTGGAAAAGGAATTTTGCTTTTTAATTCCTCCCTCCTCCAGCTTTTCCATCCAAGCCTGAGGGTCCTAAATCCATGGAAAAGTGGCTGGAATTGTAGCCCTGAGCATTCCCAGGCAGGGCTGGCAATGGGAACAGCTTTTCCCAATTTTTTTTTTTGGGAAAACAAGAACAAAATTCTTGGATTTGCCTCCCCCAACCCTGGAGAATTCCAAGTCCCTTTTCCCTGGGGTTCAGAACTTGCCCAGAGGAGAATTTGGGATGGGCAAAATTCCCATTTATCCCATGGAATAATCCCATTTTTCCTGGGAATTTTGAGGCAGCTGGGAAGGAGAATTTTGGGGAGAATTTGGGATGGGCAGAAATCCTCCTTATCCCATGGAACAATCCCATTTATCCCATGGAATAATCCCATTTTTCCTGGGAATTTTGAGGCAGCTGGGAAGGAGAATTTTGGGGAGAATTTGGGATGGGCAGAAATCCCATGGAATAATCCTATTTTTTTCTGGGAATTTTTGAAGCAGCTAGGAAGGAGAATTTGGGATGGGCAGAAATCCTGTTTATCCCATGGAACAATCCCATTTATCCCATGGAATAATCCCATTTTTCTGAGAATTTTGGAGGCAGCTGGGTTTGATTTTCTCTCCTTAAAAATCGAGATTTTGGTGGAATTTTCAGTGATAAAACCCAAATCATGGAGAGGCTCCTGTGCCAAAAAAAAACCCCTGGAATTCCAGATTTTTTTCCTTTTTATTATGAGAAATAAAATTATTTTCCTTCTGGCCAAGGAATTCCAGTTAAAACTCTTCCCATTTTTTGGTGGATTTGGGAAATTCCAACTTGGAATTAGAATTATTTCCATTTTTTTTTGTGCTGCTGAAATTTTAAATTTTTTTTTCCCTCTTTCCCAATAAATCCTGGCCGGAGGTTTTATCCTGGAATTCCAAATTCCTGAGGGATTTTCTGAATTCCAAAAGGGAAAAAAAAATTTAAAATAAAAAAAAAAAGGAGGAACTATGCAAATAATTCCAAGGAATTGCTCCTCTGGAGCTGGGAATTTCTCTGTGTTCATTCCTGTGCTGCTTAATTGCTAAAATTTTAATTTATTGAAATATCAGCTTCTTTTTCTGTCTCTCCTTATGTGGGATTTGGTTTTGTTGTTGTCTAAAAATGAAATTTTTGTGATTAAAAATCAAATTTGTCATTAAAAAACAAATTTGTGTCGTTAAAAATCGGATTTGTGTCGTTAAAAATCGGATTTGTGTCGTTAAAAATCAATTTGTGTTGTTAAAAACCAAATTCGTGTGATTAAAAATCAGATTTGTGTCATTAAAAACCAAATTTGTGTCATTAAAAATCGCATTTGTGTCACTAAAACCCTAAACATTGGATTTCTGTCATTAAAAATCTAATTGTGGTTAAAATCGAGTTTTTCTCAGTGATTTTTACCCAGAAAAATTCAAAATCCCAAGGTTTTGATCCAAAAAATTCAAAATCCCAAGGTTTTGATCCAGAAAAATCCAAAATCCCAAGATTTTTACCCAGGAAAATTCCAAATCCCGAGATTTTATCCAGAAAAATCCAAAATCCCGAGATTTTTACCCAGGAAAACTTGAAATTCCCAATATTTTTATTCAAAAAAATCCCAAATCCCGACATTTTTACCCAGAAAAATCCCAAATCCTGAGATTTTTTTACCCATTTCTTTCAGCTTTGTCATTGCTGTGAATTCTGGGATGAATTTGTGGGGTTGGGGTTTTAGGGTTGGGTTTGGGGTTAAATTTGGGGTTTGGGGTTAAATTTGGGGTTTTAGGCTTGGGTTTGGGGTTAAGGTTTGAGTTTGTGGATTAAATTTGGGGTTAAATTTGGGGTTTTTGTGTTTAATTTGGGTTTGGTTTGGGTTTGGGGTTAAGGTTTGGGTTTTGGGGTTAAATTTGGGGGTTNGGTTAGTTGGGGTTTGGTTTGGGTTTGGGGTTAAGGTTTGGGGTTTGGGGTTAAATTTGGGGGTTTTGGGGTTGGGTTTGGGGTTTGGGGTTTGGGTTTGTTGGTTAAATTCGGGGGGTTTTGGGTTTAGTTTGGGTTTGGGGTTTGGATTTGTGTTTGTGGGTTAAATTTGGGTGGTTTTGGTTTTAGTTTGGGGTTAAGGTTTGGGTTTGTGGGTTAAATTTGGGGATTTAGGGTTGGGTTTGTGGGTTAAATTTGGGGGTTTTTGGGTTTAATTTGGGGTTTAATTTGGATTTGGGGTTAAGATTTGGGTTTGTAGGTTAAATTTGGGGATTTTTTGGGTTTAGTTTGGGTTTTGTGGGGTTGAGCTTTGGGGGTTTCGTTTTGGGATTAGGGTTTGGTCTTCCTGTTTTAGGTTTGGCTTTGGGGCTGAGTTTTGGGATTTCCTTTGAATTCCATGGATTTCTTCTGAATTTCTTGTTCATTCCATGGATTTTATTTTTTAATTTTCCTTTGAATTCCAAAGATTTCCTTTGAATTCCCTGGATTTATTTTGGAATTTTTGAATTCCCTGGATTTATTTTGGAATTTTTGAATTCCACAGATTTCCCTTTGAATTCCACGGATTTCTTTGATATCTCAAAGATTCCCTTTAATTTAATGGATTCTCATTTTCTTTCATTTCATCGATTTCTTTAAATTTCATTCCTGGAAATTCCTGGAGCTGGGAAATCCCGGGAAATCCCTGGATCTGTGGCCACTGGGGGGAGTAGAAGCCAAGGAGAGTCCAGCTCGTGGATTTCGTTCCAGGAAAATTGAGTTGGAACCGAAATGTTTCCAGGAATTCCCAGGAAATTCCCTGAATCCTCTGGAGCTGCTCATCCCAGGGAATCCCTGGAAAAACCAGTTCGTGTTTTGGATCAGCAAATCCCGGGATTTTGGCCCGGGGAAGTTGAGTTGGAACCGTAATTTTTCCAGGAATTCCCAGGAAATTTTCTGAGTCCTCTGGAGCTGCTCATTCCATGGAATCCCTGGAAAAATGAGTTCGTTCATTGCCTTTGGATCGGCAAATCCCGGGATTTCCTCCCGGCGCCTTCCCCGCGTTTTTCCGGGACCAGGTGATTCCCTGGAGCTCATCCCGCGGAATCCCCCGGGAGCTCATCCCGCGGAATCCCTGGAGAAATGGGTTCATTAATCGCCTTTGGATCATTAATTGGATCAGCGGATCCTGGGATTTTCGCCCCGCGTTTTTCCCGCGCTCTCCCCGCGCTTTTCCCGCCCTTTCTCCGCGCTCTCCCCGCGCTTTCCCCGCGTTTTCCCTGCTCTTTTCCCGCCCTTTCCCCGCGCTCTCCCAGCGTTTTCCCCGCGTTTTTCCCTCGCTTCCTGCGGAGCCATCCCGCGGAATCCCGGGAAAAGCCGGCTCGGTCATTCCTGCTGCCAGGCCGGGCTCTCCTGAGCCGAGCCCAATCTCTCCTGCCTGAACTTTGAATCCAGGCCTCAACCCCCACAAAAAAATAACTTCGAAACTCCACAGAAACTCCCCAGAAATTCCAATTTTGATGCTTTTCCTGCTGCTCTAGTTGGTAAATGATAATTTCTTTCTCTTCTGTTTCACTCGTGCTTCAAATCTTATTTTAATTTTATTTTATTTACCTGCTGTAGTTGGGAAATGATCATTTCTTTCTCTTCTATTTCATTTGTGCTTCAAATCTTATTTTTATTTTATTTACCTGCGGTGCCGAGTGCTTGGGAAAATAATTCTTTTGGATGGAAAAATTCCCTTTCCACACCCACAGAATTTTTTGGGGGGAAAGACCTCCAGGATCTCTGAGAGCAACCACTTCACTGCTGCATCAAGCACGGGGAAAATTCCATTTTTTTCTCTTCCAGGTTCTGCTTTTCCTGCTTTGTTTTTGGGATAAAATCTGTGTCCTACCTTCCTGCATCCCTTATCCATCATTGTCGGGTGTTTGTCGAATTAAATTGTGCAAAAAATGCCACAAAACGGGACAAAAATCACCATAAACATTCAGATAAATTTGTATTTTGAGGTAATATTTCCCTTTTTCTCTGGAATATCTTGATTTCTTCTCTATTTCCAGTTTTACTGGAACATTTCCTGTGTGGGTTAAGGTTTTATTCTCCCATTTGTGAGGGAAATGTGCCTGAATTTGCCTCAAGACGTAAAAAAACCTATTAAAAATAACAATAAATTATTCGTTTTTACCAATTTCAACAACCAAAATCGTGAATTATTGAGGAGGGACAATTCCACCTTGGTGATTTCCACAGCAAGATGAGGAGAAAACCTGGAATTTTTGCTGCTTCCTGACCACATCCAAGACTTTTCCCAGCTGGGTTTTTTTTTTCCTGCTCCAATGAGCCAGAAGCAATTAAAAAAAGTCCTTTTTAATGGAGTTTTAATTGTGCAGGTGCTCCTGGAGCTCCCAGGGTGGAAAAGGGCAGGTGCTGAGAGGAAAAAAAAAAAGAAAATTTGAGTTTAACAAGGACAAAGAACATAAATACACCGGGATATTTCTGCTGGGGCTCAGCTGGCATTGCCAGCTTTGGGATTTGTGTGGCTGCAAGGGGAAAAAAAGGAGATTTCATTCTGGGATTTAGGGTTGAAATAAACATTCCTTATCAGGAAGGAGCTGAAATCAGCTCGAGGGTAAAAATGGGAATGGGGGCTGAGATTTTTCAGTGGTTTTTTGGGGATATTTCGGTTGGTTTGGAGGGGCTGTAAAATATCCCTTGGAAATCCGATGTTTTCGTGGAATGAGTCATGGGATTGGATGAGTTCCTCCCAAAAATAGAATCCTGGGATATCTTGAGCTGGAAAAGCCCCACAAAAATCACCCAGCAGCATTTCCTGGTGTGCTTTGCTCCATCTCTTTCCTCAATTTTCTGTTCCCAGGTGGGAAAATACTGGGGAAAATTCACTTTACACTGAGTTATTTCCACCTCCGTGTGTTCAAAAGTTGCTTTTTGAGGTGTCTGGTGCAGTTTGGGGTCTGATCCCAACTTTTCCACTTTTTTGGAGTTCCTTGGGGAGTTGAGGGGATTTGGGCATTTTTTTCTTGGCCTGGATTTTTTAAACTTTCCTTTGTGTTTTAGGTTTTACTCCCCCTGTTTCTGAGGGGGATGTTCCTGAATTTCAACCCTCTAAGAGGCAAAAAGAATCCAAATAACAATTAATCATTGTTTTTAGCAATTTTAGTGATCAGATTTGTTAATTAATCTTGTTTCAGCCCTTCTGAGGTGAGTTGGGCCTTTTTTCTTGGCCTGGATTTATTTCTATTTCCTGTGTGTTTCTCTCCCAGTTTGTGAGGGGAATGTGCCTTAATTTTACCCATCAAAGAGGTAAATTAATAAAATCAGCAAGAAATTGTTATTTTTACCGATTTCAGTGATCAGAATTATGAATTAATTTCATTTCAGTGCTTCTGAGGTGAGTTGAGCCTTTTCCTTGGCCTGGATTTATTTCTATTTCCTGTGTGTTTCTCTCCCAGTTTATGAGGGGAATGTGCCTGAATTGCAATCCTCTAAGAGGCAAAAAGAATCAAAATAGCAACAAAAATTGTTATTTTTCCCATTTTCAGTGATCAGAATTATGAATTAATTTCATTTCAGCCCTTCTGAGGCGAGTTGGGCCTTTTTCTTTGGCCTGGATTTATTTCAGTTTCCCATGTGTTTCTCTCTCAGTTTGTGAGGGGAATGTGCCTGCATTTCATCCCTCGAAGAGGTAAAAATAATAAAGTAATCAATAAATTGTTATTTTTATCCATTTCAGTGATTGTGAATTAATTTTGTTTCGGAGGGGATTGCACTGCTTCAGCCACCAGCCAGGGAAACGATTTCTATTTTCAAACAAAGGAGAAAACAAATGGAGCTCACAGGAATAAAATCCCTCTCCCACCTCTGTTATCTCCTCATTTTTCCAGGAAAATTTTACCAATCCATCCCCTCCACCCCCTGAAAACCAGGAAAAGCAAAAGGGGAAATCTCCCCCATTTTCCTCCTCCATCAGGAATTCTCTCCCCAGGAAATAAATAATAAACCCAACCAAGCAGAGAGCTCGGAGCCCCTGGATTTTCCTCACTGGGAGCCGAAGTTAAAAATTATTCAGAGGAGAAATTCCTGGCCTGTGAAGCGAAGGCTCCGACTGTACCAGGCAAAGATTTCCACCAGCATTCCCTCACTCGGCCAAGGCCGAGATAACAGAGCAGGAAGAAATCCCCACTTCCCAGATTCCATCGGCAGCTCCCATTCCCACCTCCTTTTCCTTCATTTTCCCTCATTTTCCTTCATTTTTCCCTCATTTTCCCTCATTTTCCCCTCATTTTTCTCCATTCTGGATGAGGATTCGGCCTCCTCTCCTCACTTTTTGCCGGAGTTTAAAGGACAAAGAGGACGGGGCACCACAAGTAAGTGTTGGACTTTATCCTCTCCAAAGGAAGGGGTTGGATATTTTATTTTATTTTTCCAAGGAATTCTTGGATGGGGATCTTTTCTAGGTGCAAAAAGGGTGAAAATTCCTGGATTTTGAGGCACTCAGGGTGAATTATAACGGGGAAATTTCTTGAGGTGTTGACTGGGGATAATGTGATTAAAAGTGGTATTTCCAAGTTTTTTGGTAATTGCTGAAAATTCCCAGCTATGGATGCAGCTGTTTGAGAGTCAGGAAGGGAAATCCCATTGGAAAAGTAGAAATTATTTATTTCCTGATTTTATTTTTTTTTTAATCCCGGGAATGTGCTGTGGTTGGTGTTGTCTGGGATCACAACTGGAATATTTTGCAGGGGATGGGAGCTTGGAATGTTGGAATATTCCCGGGTTGTGGTTTTTTTTCCTTCTGAGGGATCCCAGAGCTGTGGAAAAATCAGGAATTTACACCTGGGTGGGAACCCAGAACAATCCCAAATCCCTGCTTTTCCTGCACTGGAAAAAAACCAAACCTGGGAATCTTCCTTAAAATGTGGCTGGAGAGAGGGAATTTGGTTGAAATCTTGGATTTTTGGGATTGCTTTGAATGCAGCTGAAAGGGCTGAAAAAAAAAAAGAATAAGAATAATAAAAATAATTATTGTGGGGTCTGGCAGTATTGAGTATCCCTAAAATCATCCAAAAGTCCCTAAAATTATCCAGAGGTTCCCTGAAATCATCCAAAGATCCCTTTAACCATTCAAAAATCCCTAAAATCATCCAAAGATACCTAGAACAAACCAGAGGTCATTAAAAACATCCCAAAAAAAACCCCAAACCATCAAAAACCCCCAACAATTATCCAAAAGTCTCTAAAATCATCCAGAAATTCCCATAAATCATCCAGAGATTCCCTCAAATCCTCCAAAGATCCCCCAAACCCTCCAAAGATCCCTAAAGTCTGCCCAAAAATCCCAAAAATCCTTCACAAAACCCTAAAATCATCCAGAATTCCCTAAAATCCTCCGAAAATCCCCGGAACTACCCCAAATTCCCTAAAATCCTCTAAAGATCCCCTGAATCATCCCAAATTCCCTAAAATCCTCCCCAAAAAATCCCTAAAATCATCCAGAAGTCTCATAAATCATCCAAAAATCCCTCAAATCCCCCCAAAATCCCCAGAACCATCCCAAATTCCCTAAAATCCACCAAAAAAATCCCTAAAATCACCCAGAAGTCCCAAAGATCCCCGGAACCATCCCAAATTCCCTAAAATCCTCCTCAAAAAAATCCCTAAAATCCCCCAAAAATTCCCAAAAATTCTCCAAAATTCCCTCAAATCCCCCAAAATTCCCCAGAACAATCCCAAATTCCCTCCATCCGTCCGCAGAAGCCCGAGAGCGCTGCGCCCGGCTGCATTCCCGGGATCCCTGCAGGAATCCAGGCCGGATTTCTTTGGGAGTTGCAGGGAAGGGCCCAGCCCGGCTCTCACGGGACGAGTCCGGGTTAATTTTTATTTTCTCCCGGTCCAACCCAAACGGCCGCTGGCTCCGGCCCCAAAATTTCCTGGAGCTGCTCCTGGAACAGAAAAATCCAGCGGCTCCTTGGCCCCAGGATCCGGGATGAGCTCCCAACATCCCGGATTTTTTTTCAGATTTTTTTTTTAAAAAAAAAAAGAGCCGGGAAAAAAAAATCGGGATTTTTTTTTAGTTTTTCCTCTCTGGTTTTTTTGTTTTTTCCCGGATCTGTTGCCACCCCCACATTCCTGACGTTCATTTTTTTGGGATTTTGATCCTATAAAAAAATAAAATAAATAAAACTCCTCCAGCAGCTCCGCGGAGCTGGAGAAAAACCGGGAATTTTCTTTAGAATTTCCTTTATTCCTACAGGTGGAAATTGGGACTTTTGCCTTTTAAAACAAAGCCGAGCCTTACTTTATCCCAACAATTCTTTTTTTTTGGGATATTTGGGGGTTTGGGGTTGTTTTTTTCCCTTTTGTTTTTGCTCCGTGACTCATACCTGGGGCGAATCCAAGGCAAACAAAAGCAGCGGGCAGAGTTAACCCCTGCACTGCCGGCATCAGCGACAGCCGGGAATTCCTCCCGGGAGGAGTGAAAAAGGGACTGAAAAACGCTCTGGGACTCCGGTGATGGCACCGTGACCTCACGGTGATGTCATTGCAGGGGCACAGTGACCTCACAGTGACGTCACTGCAGGGGCACCCTGACATCACAGTGACGTCATTGCAGTGGCTCAGTGACCTCCCAGTGACATCATTTCAGGGGCACAGTGACGTCATAGCAATGGCACAGTGGCATCACAGTGATGTCATTGCAGTGCCACAGTGACCTTGCAATGACGTCATCAGTGTGATACTGCTGTGACATTGCAGTGATGCCATCACAGTGTCACAACGACATCACAACAGTGCCGCAGTGATGTCACTGATGTCACAGCAGTGTCACAACAGGGTCACGGCAGGGTCACTGCAGGGTCACTGTGGGGTCACTGTGGGGTCACTGCAGGGTCACTGTGGGGTCACAGTGGAGTCACTGGAGGGTCACAGTGGGGTCACAGTGGGGTCACTTCAGGGTCACTGCGGGGTCACAGTGGGGTCACAATGGGGTCACTGCGGGGTCACAGCAGTGCCAGACCTGTGGGACACTTGGGAAGGGCTGCTCTGCTGGCAGATTCCACACTCCAAGAGAATTCCTGTGAGAATAAAATTTTTTTCCCATAAAAAATTCCCAAAGCAATGCTCCAGGCTGCCACTGGAATTTGCTGCCATGAGGGAATCTCGGAATTTGCATCAATTCCATATTCACGAGGGGAGGTGTGGCCTGGGCCCCTCTTTTCCTTGTCCCTTGGGATTTGCATGGATAATTCCCAAAATTTGTTTCCAGGCAGGTGGCCCCGATCTGCTTCAATCCCATATTGAAATAGGGATGGAAATGTAGGGAAAGGACCTGGATCCATCCGGAAAATTCCCTGCCTGGGTGGGTCCCGTGTTCCTGCAGATTTCTGGGATCCATGGAATTGGGGATGGGTTGATGAGGAAGGAGAATTCATCCCATAGTTTTGGGATATGGCAAAGGGAAACTGCCCAGAAAAAAATCTGGGGATTTTTCATTCCTGCCCTAAAGCAGGGCTGGGTATCCCTGAGAATTCCCAGGGTAAAGCCTCCTGGACTGGGAAGGAATTGGGCAAATTTGGGCTGGAATTCTTTGGGATTTCCCTGAGATTTCCTTTTATAATTAATCCAGAACTGCTCACACTGGGCTGCAGGAAGTGGAGTTTTTACCCATTTCCTCCCACCTTTGGGGTTTTCCAGAGGATATTTGGGAATTTCTCTGTGGATTTGTGGATTTTCTGCTTTCCTGGGTGTGGGATTTGGGCAGGAGAAGCCGGAGATGTCCGGACAGGCCGGGGAGGAAGGGCAGGTGCTTGGTGTGAATTTTATTTTCCTTTTATTGACTCAATCTCAAATTGCTGCAGGAAGTGGAGTCTTTAACCATTTCCTAACTCATCTGGGGTTTTCCAGAGGGTTTGGGGTTGGACATTTGGGATTTTTTGCTTTCCTGGGTGTGGGATTTGGGCAGGAAAACCCAAAGCTGTTCAGACCCACAGGGGAGGAAGGGCAGGTGCTCAGTGTGAATTTTATTTTCCTTTTATTGACTTAATCTCAAATTGCTGCAGGAAGTGGAGTTTTTAACCATTTCCTCCCACATTTGGGGTTTTCCAGAAAATATTTGGGAATTTCTCCATGGATTTGTGGATTTTTTGCTTTCCTGGGTGTGGGATTTGGGTAGGAAAACCCAAAGCTGTTTTGACCCACAGGGGACGAAGGGCAGGTGCTCAGTGTGAATTTTATTTTCCTTTTATTGACTTAATCTCAAATTGCTGCAGGAAGTGGAGTTTTTAACCATTTCCTCCCAGGTTTGGAGGGAATATTTGGGAATTTCTCCATGGATTTGTGGATTTTTTGCTTTCCTGGGTGTGGGATTTCGGCAGAAGCCAGAGCTGTCTGGGGGAGGAAGGGCAGGTGCTCGGTGTGAATTTTATTTTTCAGTTATTGATTCAATCTCAAATTGCTGCAGGAAGTGGAGTTTTTAACCATTTCCTCCCAGGTTTGGAGGGAATATTTGGGAATTTCTCCATGGATTTGTGGATTTTTTGCTTTCCTGGGTGTGGGATTTGGGCAGGAGAAGCCGGAGCTGTCCGGGCAGGCCAGGGAGGAAGGGCAGGTGCTGCTGGGGGAGCTCTCCCTGTGCAGGTGACTCAGAGCCCCTGGCACGGCCCCAGCTCCCATTCCTGCGGGAAAACCGGGCTGGATTTGCTTTGTCACGCTGTGGCAGAGCAGGAAATGGAGGAGAAATGCCAGAGAAATCCTTGAGATGATGAGGATCCCTGGGATGGAATTCCCTGAGAAGCTGTGGCCACCCCAGCCCTTGTGCCTGTTTGGATGAGAAATTTGGGATAAATCCTTCCTTGTGATGATGAGAATTTCCCAGAATGGATTTCCCAGAGAAGCCATGGCTGCCCCATTCCCAGATTCCAGGGATCAGAAATTTGTGGATGTTTGGATCAGAAATTTGGGATAAATCCATCCTTGGGATGATGAGGAATTCCCAGAGAAGCCATGGGGGGCCCTGGGATGGAATTCCCTGAGAAGCTGTGGCCACCCCAGCCCTTGTGGATGCTTGGATCAGAAATTTGGGATGAATCTATCCTTGGGATGATGAGGAATTCCCAGAATGGATTTCCCAGAGAAGGTGTGGGTGCCCCAGCCCTTGTGGATGTTTGGATCAGAAATTTGGGATAAATCCTTCCTTGGGATTAAACTGGAATTTTGGGGATGTTGTGGCTGCTCAAATCAGCACAGCCACGTTTTGTGTTTGGTGAATGCCCAGCCTGGGCAGCTCTGGCCTGGGAAATCCTGGAATAAAAGAATCCCAGGGCTTTTTCTGGGAGAGGATTTGGGATCCTGACCCATTCCATGATGGATTCACTTCCCAAAGTTCCCTAAACCTTCCCTGCCCCTCAGAAATCCTCGAGCTGGGAGGGGGAAACAAAGGTGCTTGGAAAAACAAAAGGAATTTTCAGGGCAGGAAAACACCTGCTCCAGGTGGAGACAAAGGCAGGGAAAGAATGGCCTGGAAAATCTGGGATGGGCTGAAAACCAATCTGGGATTAAAATTGGGTTTTTGTCCAGTCCAAGTGCTCCAAAAAGGCAGGGAAAGAATGGCCTGGAAAATCTGGGATGGGCTGAAAACCAATCTGGGATTAAAATTGGGTTTTTGTCCAGTCCAAGTGCTCCAAAAAGGCAGGGAAAGAATGGCCTGGAAAATTCGGGATGGGTGGAACCAATCTGGGATTAAATCTGGGTTTTTGTCCAGTCCAGCTGCTCCAAAAAGGCAGGGAAAGAATGGCCTGGAAAACCTGGGATGGGTGGGAAGCAATCTGGAATTAAATTTGGGTTTTTGCTCCACTCAGCTGCTCCAAAAAGGTAGGGAAAGAACGGCCTGGAAAATCTGGGATGGGCTGAAAACCAATCTGGAATTAAATTTGGAGTTTTGTCCAGTCCAGGTGCTCCAGGAGAAGACAAAGGCCTGGAAAACCTGGGATGGGCTTGGAAAACCAATCTGGGATTAAATCTGGAAAACCAATCTGGAAAACCAAAGCCAAGCCTTCAGCTCCAAGCTGAGAAATCTTCCTGCTCCGAAGATGGAAGGCTTTGCTCCTTTCATTCCTTTGGCCTTTCCCTTTTTGTTTTTTCTCCTTTTTTCCTTTTTTCCTTTTCCCTTTGTCCTGGCCGGAGCTGGCAGGAACGGCCGGAATTCCTGGAGAGGAGAATAGGAATTCCTGGGAAGTACTGCTGCCTGCAGCACTCAGGGCCAGGATTTAAATTGGTTTAACAAAATTCTGGGCTGGATCCAAGGTTTTAAATCGGTTTAACAAAATTCTGGGCTGTTAATTTCAAGGGTTTATAAATCAGATTCTCGGAGTTCTGGGCTGTTATTTCCAAGGGTTTTTAAATTGGATTCTCAAAATTCTGAGCCCAAGGTCCCAAGGAAGGTTTTTAAGTCAGATTCACAAAATTCTTTGCTGTTATTTCCAAGGGTTTTTAAATTGGATTCTCGAAATTCTGAGCCCAAGGAAAGTTTTTAAGTCAGATTCACAAAATTCTGGGCTGTTGATTCCAAGGGGTTTTTAATTGGATTCTCGAAATTCTGTCCTGATAATTCCAAGGGGTTTTTTATTGGATTCTCAAAATTTTGTGCTGTTAATTCCAAGGGTTTATAAATTGGATTCTCAGAATTCTGGGCTGCTGATTCCAAGGATTTTTAAACTGGATTCTCAAAATCCTCTGCTGTTAATTCCAAGGGTTTTTAAATTGGATTCTCTAAATTCTGAGCCCAAGGAAGGGTCTTAAATCATATTTGCAAAATTTTCTGCTGTTGACTGCAAAGGTTTTTTAATTGGAGTCTCAGAATTCTGAGCTGTTGATTCCAAGGGATTTTAGACTGGATTCTCAAAATTCTGTGCCCAAATCCCAAGGAAGTTTTTTAAGTTGGATTCTCAGAATTCTGGGCTGTTGATTCCAAGGGTTTTTTAATTGGATTCTCAGAATTCTGTGTTGTTAATTCCAAGAGTTTTAAACTGGATTCTCAAAATTCTGAGCCCAAGGTCCCAAGGAAGGTTTTTAAATTGGATTCTCAAAATTCTGAGCTATTAATTCCATGGGTTTTTAAATTGGATTCTCAGAACTCTGGGCTGTTGATTCCAAGGGGTTTTCCATTGGATTAACAAAATTCTGAGCCCAAGGCCTCAAGGAGCAGTTTTCAAATTGGATTCTCAAATTCTGTGTTGTTAATTCTAAGGGTTTTTACATTGGATTCACAAAAATTCTGATCCCAAGGCCTCAAGGAAGGATTTTTAAACCAGATCCTCAGAATTCTGGTCTGAACCCAAGCATTCAAGGAGGGCTTTTTAAGCCAGACTCTCAAAATTCGGAGCCCAAGCACAATTTTGCCTTTCAGGACAATTTTGAAGCTGAACTTTCCAAAATTCTCTGCTCAACCCAAGGATCCAAGGATGGAATTTTAAGGATTCCCAAAATCCTGAGCTGAGCCCAGGACGATTTAAAAGCTGAGTGAAAATCCCTGAAGGACGAACATTTGAGCTGGGTTTTGTTCAGAACCTGGAATTAAGCTCAGCTTAGAGGCTCTGATTTCCCCGGGTTTGTTTAGGACAGGGATTTCTCCAGTGATAATGACCCCACAAATCCCCTGGGGCTGATTAATGGGATCCTGATTCCCTCCTGGGATTCCTTTGGGATCCATCTCCCCTTTCACTTGTGCCCTGTGCAAACACAGCCCGGGAGGAGAGCAAAGGGCTGAAGTTGATAAAATATTTACGGTTATTTTAAAGATAGCAAGGTTTTTTCCAAAATATTTTGGGTTTTTTCCAAATATTTTGTGGGTTTTTCCAAAGATTTTGAGTTTTCTTCAAAAGATTTGAATGCCTTTCTAAGTATTCTAAGTTTTTTTTCAATGGGTTGATGGGAATACTTTGGATTATCCAATGGGAATGTTCTGTGGGATTGATGGGTCAGAGAATCTCTGTGGGATTGATGGGGCAGGGAATATTTGGGATTCTCCTCTGGGAATGTTCTGTGGGATTTATGTAGCAATATTTGGGATTATCCAATGGGAATGTCCTGTGGGATTGATGTAGCAATATTTGGGATTCTCCTCTGGGAATGTCCTGTGGGATTGATGGGGCAGGAAATATTTGGGATTATTTAACAGTAATGTTCTGTGGGATTGATGGGGCAGGGAATATTTGGGATTATTTAACAGGAATGTTCTGTGGGATTGATTGGGCAGGGAATATTTGGGATTCTCCTCTGGGAATGTTCTGTGGGATTGATGTGGCAATATTTGGGATTCTCCTCTGGGAATGTCCTGTGGGATTGATGGGGCAGGAAATATTTGGGATTATTTAACAGTAATGTTCTGTGGGATTGATGGGGCAGGGAATATTTGGGAATGTCCAATGGGAATGTTCTGTAGGATTGATGTAGCAATATTTGGGAATGTCCAATGGCAATGTTCTGTAGGATTGATGTCGGAATATTTAGGATTCTCCTCTGAGAATGTCCTGCCCGTGCCACCGAAGGGCTCCAGGCAGGAACGCAGTCGCACCACGGATTCCCAGAAATCCTGGGGCTGAAGCTCATTCCAGGACCCAGCTGTGCCTGGGAGTGGAGCTGGGCAGGCAGGAGCAGCTTGGCCGGGGCACCACAAATGCCCCCGACCCAACCCCGAATTCCCAGGGGATCTCAGGAGTCGCTGCTGAGGAAAAGTTGGATCCTGTGGGAACTGGGAGCCAATTACGGGGATAATTGGAGCCAGGAGCTGCAGCTTCCTTGGGAAATCCGAGCGGGGTTTCCTTCATAACGAGGAGAAAACATTTGGTGTTTTTGTTTTGATTTTCACGGCACCGAGGGGAATTTTCCAACAGCGCCTTTGAAAGGAGCCAGTTCCCGGGTTTTGAAGGATATTTGGAGAGCCACAGTTGGAATTTTGAATGATTCTTTCTAATGCTTTCATTTTAAATGCTTTTCCTTTTCACTGCTCCGGTTTTCAATGCTCTTTATTTTCAATGTTTTTCTTTTCAAGCTCAGAGCTCTTCCAGGGCCCAAAAGGGGCTCCAGGAGAGGGATTTGGGATAAGGGATACAGGGCCGGGATTTGGGATGGATGAGAGGAGGTTTAGATGGAAAACTGAGAGGAAATTGTTCCTTTGGAAGGCGGATTTGGCACAGCTTGAGGGGGTGGACGAGGAGGAGAGCTCAGAACCCTTCCAGGGCCTAAAGGAGAGGGATTGGGACAAGGGATAAACAATGGGAATGGTTTGGTGTGGAATGAGTGTAGGATTTGATGGGAAATTGGGAGGAAATCGTTCCCTGTGAGGGCAGCGAGGCCTAGAATGGATTTGGCAAAACTTGAGGGGATGGAGGAGGAGGGGGAGAGCTCAGAGCTCTCCCAGGGCCTAAAGGAGAGGGATTGTGACAAGGAATAAACAATGGGAATGGTTTGGTGTGGAATGAGTGTAGGATTTGATGGGAAACCGGGAGGAAATCGTTCCCTGTGAGGGCAGCCAGGCCTGGAATGGATTTGGCAAAGCTTGCGGAGGAGGGGGAGAGCTCAGGGCCTACACGGGCTCCAGGAGAGGAATTGGCACAAGGAATAAACAATGGGAATGGTTTGGTGTGGAATGAGTGTAGGATTTGATGGGAAATTGGGAGGAAATCGTTCCCTGTGAGGGTAGTGAGGCCTCAGCCTAAGGAGCCATGGCCACCCCATCCCTGGAAGTGTCCAAGGCCAGCATGGAACCCCCCGGGATCATGGGCCAGCCCAGGGGTGACCCTAGATCTCCAAAGTCCTTTCTACCCCACGCCACCCCCTCAAAGCTCCGGGAATAACCCGGCCTTTGTTAGGCCGGGCCCAGCCCCAGCGGCTCCCGATGCGGCTCCGGCGGCCGCTCCCCAAGGCCAGGACACACCTGTTGGGAACGGGAGGCGCAGGATTGGCTGGGCCTGGAATGCACCTGCGCAGGGAGGGGTGAAGGGCTCCATGTAAGACGAGCCTTGGCCTCGCTCCCCATCCCTCCTCAATTCCAGCTCCAACACGCAGCTCCTCCGAGGCTCCACGCTTGGTCGAGCCTTTCCCGGCCTTTGGGGGTTTTTTGGGTTTTTTTCCCCCCTGTTTTAAGCTGGGTTTTATTTGTTTTAAACTCAGTTTCATTAGCCTAATGAGGTGTAGAGGTGTTGTTTTTCCAGGTCTGGCTCTGTTTTTGCCACCGTTCGCTTCCCCGCGAAATCCAAGGTCGCCTTTTCCAGGACGCGGAAGAGGAAAACTTTCCTGGCTCCTCATGTCTTCCAAGCTTTTCCTTCCCCACCTGGAGGCTGATCTGGCTTTGGGAGAAGCTCCTTGTGCTTCTAGCACTGAAGTTTTTCCCTGGGTTTCCTGCTGGTCCCGGTAAGACCCAAACTCTCTCTTGCCGTGTAAAGCGGCAAAAAAGCATTTCCAAGAACAACTTCTTGCGGGCTTTTCCAAGCTTTTCGCGGATATTCCCTCTCTCCTCTTCACTTTCTCCAGGGTTTAACTCTCGTTTCTCTTCCTCCTTTCTCCCCCCAGGTGGATTCGAGAGGTTTTTGTTGGACAGATCAGGTTTTGTGTGCTGGGGGAGGGGAGGGCAGCACATGAATCCAAACGTTCATTTTACAACCAGTCAAACCAGTCAGGGCAGCTCCCAGCACATCCAAGGGCTTGGAAAAGGAGGGAGTCGGAGGGGGAGAAGCTGCTCTCGCCCAGGTGTTATGGAAAGCTTGGGAAGGAAGAGGAGGGTTTGGAAAATTTGGCTCAAAATTGATTAAAAACTGAATAAAATCAATCTAAAACGAGCGTGGAATTGAAATCCCAACAGTTCCGGATTTCGGAATATTCGGATTTAAGGGAGGATTTCCCAGTTTTTGGCTAAAAGCGAGGGTTGGAAATCCAGGTTTGATTCTGGCTGTGAAAAAAAAGGAATATCTTGAAAATCTGACTGAAATCTGAATTAAATTGATATAAAACCAGCGTGGAATTGAAATCCCAACACTTCTGGGTTCGGAATGTTCAGATTTAAGGGAGGATTTCCCAATTTTTAACTCAGAGTAAGGGCTTGAAATCCGAGTTTGCTGCTGCCTCTGGACAAAAAAAAAGGAATATTGGAAAATCTGATTAAAGGTCAAATAAAATTGATATAAAACGAGCGTGAAATTGAAGAGGGTTCTTCCAACATTTCCGGGTTTCGGAATATTCGGATTTAAGGGAGGATTTCCCAATTTTTAACTCAAAGCCAGGGCTCTCAATTTGAATTTGCTGCTGCCTCTGGACAAAAAGGGAATAATTGGAAAATTTAATTGAAATCTGAATAAAATCGATCTAAAACGAGCATGGAATCGAAATCCCAACATTTCCGGGTATTCGGATTTAAGGGAGGGTTTCCCAATTTTCCACTAAAAGTGAGGACAGGAAATCTGAGTTTGCTGCTGGCTCTGGACAAAACACAGGTATATTGGAAAATCTGATTAAAGCCCAAATAAAATTGATATAAAATGAGCCTGAAATCAAAATCCCAACATTTCCGGGTTTGGAATATTTGGATTTAAGGGAAGATTTCCCAATTTTCCACTAAAAGCAATGGCTCTAAATCCGAGTTTGCTGCTGGCTCTGGACAAAAAAAAAGGAATATTGGAAAATCTGATTAAAGGTCAAATAAAATTGATATAAAACAAGCATGAAATTGAAGGCAGTTCTTCCAACAGTTCCGGGTTTCGGAATATTCAGATTTAAGGGAGGATTTCCCAATTTTTAACTCAAAGTAATGGCTCTAAATCCAAGTTTGCTGCTGGCTCTGGACAAAAAAAGGAATATTTGGAAAATTTAATTGAAATCTGAATAAAATCGATCTAAGACGAGCGTGGAATCGAAATCCCAGTAGTTCCGGGTTTCGGAATATTCAGATTTAAGGGAGGATTTCCCAGTTTTTGGCTAAAAGCGAGGGTTGGAAATCCAGGTTTGATTCTGGCTGTGAAAAAAAGGGAATATCTTGAAAATCTGATTGAAATCTGAATAAAATTGATATAAAACGAGCATGGAATCGAAATCCCAACACTTCCGGGTTTCGGGATATTCGGATTTAAGGGAGGAGTTCCCAAATTTTCGAGTAAAAATGAGGACAGGAAATCCGAGTTTGCTGCTGGCCCTGAACAAAAACCAGGAATACTGGAAAATCTGATTAAAGCCCAAATAAAAAAATCAAAATCCCAGCATTTCCAGGCTCAGAATACTCAGATTTTAGGGATCATTTCCCAATTTTCCACTCAAAGTAAGGCCAGGAAATCCGAGTTTTCTGCTGGCTCTGAACAAAACCAGGAATATTTGGAAAATCTGATTAAAATCTGAAGAAAATCGATATAAAACGAGCATGAAATCAAAATCCCAGCATTTCCAGGTTGTGGAATATTCTGATTTTAGGGATCATTTCCCAATTTTCCACTAAAATCAAGGCCAGGAAATCAGAGTTTGCTGCTGGCTCTGGGTAACGATCTCCACCTTTAATTATGATTTTAATTAAGCAGCATTTTAATGACTTTTCCTCACCCACCAAAGCAGCTGAAATTTTTCTTTTTTCCGTCCTGTCCCGAGTCCATTCCTGGCCTGGGAGGAGCCAAAGGCTGGGATTGGGAATTTTCCAAGCACTACCAAGAAATTAGGGAATTTTTTGGCTCCATCCCAGTGGATTGGGAGGAAATTTCGGGATCTGCCGGAGCCGTGGCGGGAGGAGCCATTTTGGGGTAGTTGTTGTTGGGAATTTTTTATTAAAAATTGGGGATTTTATTAAAAAAAATTAAATTTGAAATTTTTGTTGCATGGAAAAAATGCAAATGTGGGAGTTTTGGGGTTATTCCAGACAGGATCTGATTTTCCTTGGATTTCCTCTGCTTTGGAGGGAGAATATTTGTGTGCTTGTGTTTTTGTATCTTTATGTATAATTAATATATATAAATTTATATATTTATATATTTGTATTTATGTATTTATATATTTTTATATATTTTATTTTTATTTATATATTT
>VWYI01044706.1:1671-46798 GCA_013399455.1 Anthoscopus minutus | reverse complement strand
ATAGGGAAAATAAAGCAGAAGTTGGGCTGCAATTAAAATTGAGTGAATAAATTTATTGTGTACAAAACCATTTTCCTTTAGAGTGTGTCTGGGGTCTAAGGATCTGTTTTCTACCCTAGATCATCTGCTTAGTAACAGTTAAATGTAAAGGACTATGAATCCAAGAGCTTGAGGCAAGGAGAAAAAAAAATGGTGAAAAAATGAGCATTCTTCTATTAAGACACCTAAAAATGCACTCATCTACTTAGCTTTCCGAAAGTTAGACATTTAAGCCTGAATTGGTTCAACACAGGTTTCCTTTTATACTGAACAGAGAAAAATAAGCATTTCCAGTGTGCAATGCACTCAATTCATTCTACGCTAAAATTATTATGTATCTTTGTAATTATAATGCATTATTCTTCAACAGTTATTCAGAAAGACATTATAATAGACAGATGCATATGACTAGAGCAGTCCTAGATATCTAAATTTGAAACATCTGCATTAATCTGGGCTGAATTCCTGCCTTATAATGAACTTTTTTTTTCTTGATTCTTAATATCCTTGATATCACTTAGCTTTAGATAAAGTAATAGGAGAGCAAGAGCACTTCCACCAGTGAAACTGTATCAGGGACAATGGAGAATACCCCAAAAGGTTGTTATCAACCCTGCTAACCTGTTAGTATGGCAGGTAGATCAGCCTTTATTCCATTTCTGACTAAACCAAGGCATTTATCTTTAACTGACTGTAACTTACTATCTTAATAAAAAATTAAAGTTCACATCATTGTAAGGTGCCATGGCATGACAGCAAGTTACAATGCCTGTCACTGTGAATGATGGAATGACAATATATTCATGTGAACCCCCATGCACAAACACACATACAAGGAAACAATTTTTAAATGCAGCTTGGTACTAGGCTCCAGCCTGTCAGTGTTTTATACTGAAAAAGCATCTTTGGGGAAGAAGTAGAGGACCACAGTATGACTGAATCATCAACTTATTTTCAGCCCTATTCAGGTTAAAGTACAAGTAAAGTCACACTAAACTATGTGTCACTTTTCTCATGATTTTTGGTTTCACTTCAAAATCCAGTTCTGCCAAGTCTGAAGCTGTTGATAAGGAGTTGACTACAGCTTTTCCTTGTTAGAGCTGATCACTGAGGCACCAACTTGGTAAGTAGGAGCTATCAACTTCATTGACTTTAACTGCTAATTTCCATATTTCTTTTAATAGCTGCTAGTGTTGCAGACTATTCAGGAGAAGAGGCAGCCTACCTGCTAATTCTGGCAGTGGAAGTAGCTTCGGAGCACTGGCATGAGACTGGTCCTTCTGGTTAAAAACACAGGGGAGAAAGTCAGAGACAACTGATCTGTGTTGCGCTTCCCACTGCTCTTCCCAATTTTGCACCAGTCAAGCCTGGAAAGGCTCTTGCTCCTGCACTTCAGCTTTGTCCTCTGCATTTAAAATAAGCAAGCTAAATCCACAATTTGAGAGAAATTCATAGTATTCAACTGTCGGAAAAATGAGCCGCAATATAACTGTAAAATGCCAGTCCAAAATTACTTCTTCTTAGAAGTCCCTGCCTGACTTTTCATTCCTTTGTCCTAGGACAGAAGAATTCTGCTGCTTCAAAGCAATCTTTTGTTTACTTAAGTTGATCTAGATGTGTGAGAGGATAGGAGCTTCAAAATCAAAGCCCAAACATCCACTTATTGACTACATCCAGCACATTAAGGGTATAGTTCAAATGTAGGAAAATACCTCAGCTCCCCCCCACCCACCACCTTCTCTTTCACTGGTTTTTCTTTTGTTTTCAAAAGCTGTCTGACCTTTTTCTTTCATTCTGAGAAGATGACTGTTGGAAGGAAGAAAGATGAAGAGAGGGGGAAGATAGGGGAGAGAAAGAATAGGAAGAGAGAGGGTTTTACAGGGTTTAGGAGACTGGCTGCATAACAGAAAGGCAGTGAACATTATAATTTTAGTAAAGTTCATGTAACTGAAAAAAAACCATTGTGCTGCCTCAAGGCTGTGGATCAGGAAGTAAAATCTTATCTCTCCTCAAGTCAATTGAAAAAAAGTCATTGACTTTGGTGCATACAGGGTATCTAATGAAACTTAAGAGGGTTCTTTAAAAGTTAAAAATGAGGAATTCTAAAAAAACAAGGGCATTTCTGGAAATTTCACTCTATATTGAGACCTCAGTGATTTTTTCAAATGAAAGTGGATTGTCTAGAATATTGTCTTTCCCATTGCTACCTCCTATTGCTGTTCTTTTTCAAAATTTTTTATTATTATGCTCATTGCCTCTGTTATCAGCCAATGCTCTTATCCTCAAGTTGCTTGTCCAGATGAGCTCTGGAATAGCATGGAGCTATTTTGACCCATATCCAAAATAATTAAAAACAGTATGAAGGGGAAGACACCATTTTTGTCTCATAATGGATGCTCCACAGCAATTCTTTAAACTTGTTGTCCCTAAGGTGATCAAATGATCCCATTCTGTCCCATCTTTTCTTTCCAGAACTAATTATAAGTCCAAAAGTAATTTAGCATACTGGAAATTTTTACATGATGAAAAATAGGTTGTAGTAAGTGGAATGTCTTTTGATCTTTGGTCCCTTCTTCTTACTGAAAAGTGAAAAACTTTTTTTAATGAAAAATTGCAAATTTTGCACCCTGTGGGGATGTCTGCCCACTCATTTCTGAAATCAGTTGAAGTCTGGAGATTTGGAAGCACTTTTTTCTTTTTAATCTAAAATTTTATGTGCACTTATAAAGTGAGGAATGACTGCCCATGCAGAAGTAGGACAGAAGTGTGGGGCTCATAGTGAGTTGAAAATTAAATGTAAATTGATAACACAGTTTTCTTACCCCAAGTATTCTTATTTTGTGGGGGATTAGCAGGGTTGTCACACATAAAATACAGAACACAATTCTGTCCAGCCTGCCCTGGTGAGGCTGGAGTTCTGCGTCTGCTTTTGAACATCACACTTTAAGAAAGATAAATGGGAGAAACCCAGAGGAGAGTATGAAAAATGAGATAAGGTTTAGAAGACATGACCTGTGAGAAAAGGTTGAGAGAATTAATTTAGTCTAGAAAAAAAAAGGGAGACTAAGGCAGAACATGACAGCCATACTCTACCATGGTTATAAAGATACTTTCTCCTTTATTGTGGGGAAAAAAGTAGAGCAAAAAGGCTTAATTTAAATTTAAAAAAAATCAGCCTAGATATTAGGAAAAATCTTGTTATTGTGACAAAGTTCTAGAGAAGGCTGCCTATGAGGTTTCATTAATCCCTCCCTTTAGAGGTTTTTAAGACAAGCTAGAAAAATACAAATTAGGAGCATCCAAGGAAAACTTAAAGGTGAATTAGGTAACTTCTTGAATTTCTTTCCATCTCTAAATTTCAGTGATTCAACACCTTCTTCAGATTTACCTAGACAATCAAAAGATGGGAGCGCAGTGATAGTTGCTGACAAAGGTCCCTCATTAGTCACATCTAGACCTTGTGTATGATGCATTGGCTGGGTCACAATACTGTTAAACTTCTTGTCTTTTCAAAAGAAACAGTAGAACCTTTCTGCTTTGGTGGAGGGAGCTTGGAACTAGATGATCTTCCAGATCCTTTCCAGCCCAGACCTTTCTATTATTCTATGATTTTGACATTTCATTTCAAGACAAAGTAATTTATTGAATCAAATGTTATTGATGCAATGTTGTCTTCATGGTCTGGAGAATACTGATTCAACTGCTCTGAAAGATGTGAATATCCTTACTTTTTATGCATCTCCTTGGACTCCATTGCTGCTCACAATGGAGTAGGGTGTGATTTCTTGCCTGGCTGAAATCACTTGATGTCAAGGATGGGATACAGTTAAGTATAATGCTGGACAAGTTCTCTGTGCTGCAAATGAGCAATTTCAAATGCTTAAATTTAGCAAACTGAAGTTAGATTACAGTTATCTTCAGTATAGTTAATTCATCCTGGAGAGTTTCTGGAGTGATTTGTCTGTCCAAGCATACATGCCTACTTGAAGGTGAGCTGGCTAGCTCCCCATAGTGTTCTGTGGACTGTAAAAGTATCCTGGCAGATTATTTCATGCACAGATATTTGTGTGGAATACCCGAGGCACAGTGTACCTACCTGTCTTATTTTGGATCTTTACTGTAGGATGAATTGAACTGGGCTAATTCAGATGCTTAGGCACAGACTTTCATGCTCTACGTTGTGCCTGCAGAATGATGTGGGTCTCGGTATTTCTATCAGTCTGGGAATGGGGATCTATGTTCAGACAACTGAACAGGACCTGTAATTTCTTAAAAGTGCCCGATTCTGTCCACTGATTATAATGGGAATTTTCTGAGTAGAAAGGGACAATCTTACTTTTATAAATTTCTTTACACCAACATGTGTGAAGTTAGACAAAATGAACTGACAAGATAAACAAGGCTTTCATGGTTAGGTAAGTGATTAGGAAGTAGTAGAAGATGAAAATTTTTTGGGAAATGTCAAAGAAATGAAAGGGAGCCACATAAGTCCAGAAAAGAAATAGAGAAGTGGGAAAATGGGGGAAGAAAGTAAAAAGGCCAGAAATGTGATTGTCATCCAGAGGAACTCTTTTCCCTGTTGCATTTTACTAAGATTAACAACACTATACTAAGCAAATACACGTTAAAAATAACTTAATTGTAGCCAAAATTAAGATATTTTATCCTAATTTCAGCATCAGTACAAATAGCATATGAAACATATCTCTTTCAAAGCCCACGTGCCTAATATAAAAACGGAATTCATCTCTTTCAAATGAGTTTGACATCCCAAGTTTAAGGTGAATAACATGGATTTGAAGGTAGAGTTCTCAATAGGCAAGGTGCACAGCTCTAGTCAATAAACTCATCTTTCTTAGTATCACTCACAGGTGCATCTAGTCTGCTTGAGCATCATGAGGTAGTATGTGCTATGTTTTCCAATTTGCTTCAAAGCTGAAGAGTTTAGGATTTTCTTTCTTTGATTTCTGGGGCTACTTTAATTATTTACCCTTTGTCACCAACAGCTTCCTTCTTACCAGAATGAGTCTTGAATCACACATATGTAATAAAAGTCTCATTTTAAAACTTAAAAACTTACTGCAGCGATGAAAACACTTTATTTATATAAGAATCTGTAGGACTAATGTTTTCACTTGTATAGTATATGAACATTAACTAATAATTATGTTCAGCAGAAAATTGTCAGTCTTTCACAATAATAGTACAAATAATACAAGAGCTGTGAAAGAATAGCAAGCAAAGCAATGATTTTGAAATTACAGCATAAAGTTATAAGTTAAAATATGTGTCATTACAATCTTTGTATACTAAGGTATCACTGAAAATTAGTCATTTTGCATATTAACAAGAAAGAGTTGCCGCAGAGATTAGATGGGAATAAAAAAATAAGAATACTCATTAATTTGGCAGGCATAGAATATTTGTCAAAGCATGGCTATGAGGACAGTATAAAAACTCAGTCAATGGTCAGTTCAGAGATGACCTTATGAAATATATCAAGTTACCAGAATTTCCCAGATGCCCATTTCAGCTTTCCTCAGCACTGACCAGGAGGATTAACACCTTTTGATTAAAAATAAATAATAATAAAGCCATCATATTGAATTTACCTTCCCTCTTCCATCTCTCTGAAGTGACTGCCAAGTAGCATGGTGTCAACAGAGCAACACTACTGGTAGCTCCTGTAATGTAACATTTTACATTAGGAACTAATTTGGAGTTGCCAAAACTGTTTTACATACCATAATATCTGTAATATGGCAAAGTGATAACAATGGCTTTCAGCTGATCAATTCACCTGCGTTTCAGCTGTGTGTGGATTAAAGTCTCTAAATTCAGCCACCTTCTAAAATGTTCTGTCTGCTAAGTTATACTTATCTGCTTGGCAGCTGTTTCCTCACCTAGGAAGCAATTCTCACCTACCATGGGCTCCTACCACACACACATCTTCTACTCAGTTTGAAGATAGTGTTTACAAATCATACCTCAGTTTTTTAGAGTGAACTGTGCCCTCCAGTTCTAGAAGATCTTAATAAAAATCCTATTGGAAGAGGATTTCTTCCACAAAATATTTTTTATTGAAATAGCAAAAAGCCAGCTCAGTATACCAGGGAATCTCTTCAGTATCTTTTAGTTTGTGATTATGTAAGTATCTGGCTTCAAATGAATAACTACTTTCAATCTCTTGTAGCAAAGATTGAATAGAAGTTTGCAAAACATTTTCCTGTAAGAGTCCTCTTTCTGAAGAAAATAAGTAAGTCAGTAAAATTTGAAATTTGTCATGATATTTGTTGGTTTCATTATTTGGATAGAGATTGTTACCATCTCCAGTCATGTATTACTGCAACTGATGTCAGACTGCCCTGTTGCTCCAGAACTGCTAAAGATAATTGGTGTTCATTACATCTTGCAATGACCTGAAAATGAGAAATACGTAGAAATGAAGTAGATTCTAAAGAACTTCTTTAAGTAAGACCTTTTCCTTATGTCTTTAATTGCAGAAGAGAGACCCAAAGCCCAGTGTACAACTGTACATTTAAAACATTTAAATTTATAAATAGTAAGATTTGACAGGGTCACAGCAAAAAGGCTGCAGATTTACCAAGTGACTTAGAGCCACTGACTGGCAATCTAGTTTAGGCTGCAATATTTTCCACATTTGAAAAGATCAGAATCTGTACGCCATCTTTAGTTCCTTCATTAAAACTGTTTATCACTTGTTTACAACACCTTAAGTTCACAATCCATGTATATTACTCCATATCTCAAAGTGTAGAAGCAAGGTTACCAACAAAACAGGATTCACAGGAAACCTCAGAGCCATGATGAGCTTTTCAAGACACTTTGTTGCGGCAGTTGAATAAACTAACTGCAATCTTCGATTTTTTTTTATAAGTTTTTTTCCTTCTTTCCAACTACACAGCCAATAAGATCACAAAAATATAATTTCAAAATAAACACGTGTCTACATGTACACAGGTGACAGCCTCTGAGTCTGTGACCGAAGTGGCATGGAAGTACAGTTATACTCCCGCTTTTGCGGAGGGTGGTCTTTGCAGATAAGGGCTGAGGCCCCTGGCTGGGTGTGGGAAGTAAATCATACATAAGTAGACACTTTATCTTGACTTGGGAATGCCAGAAAACTCGGTCATTTTAGACAAAAATAATGTATTTTATTTTTTATTTTATTTTATTTTTATTTTAATTTTTATTTTATTTTTATTTTATCTTGTTTTTCATCCTTCAAGAGAAATAGAGGAAGATTGGTAGAAGAGGGGTGCAAGGGTGCACATTTCCTGAATGTTTACTTCTCCCACCTCCACCCGTACATCCCCATACAGGAATGTCAGATTACACCTTGGAAGCACAGATAAACATAAAGGGCTGTATTCAAGCATCAGCTATGACTGTGGCTGGCTGTCAAGTCAATCAAGCCTCTTCCAGGGATAAACCACGAAGAATCCTGACAAGGAGAACTTCCCACAGTTTCTTCTTTTTAGCCATTCTGCTGTCTCATAATTTCTCCTTCATCAGCCTCCTTTGGGGAGCTCATGTCACAGGTAGCAACAGCTAAAAGCCACCCACACTGTGAAGGGAGAGGATCACGTTTGTGGGTTAGGTAATTTTGTGGGAGCCCAAAGGCCTCCTTATCCCTGTCCTGACCCTGTCCTTGTAGTGCCATCTACAAGCACTCTGACAGGCACCATGAAATGGTACTTGTCAGCCACTCTGCCCTTGCACTAGGTAATGGCAGGAGAGAACTGTAAGCCACAAATGTTTATTACTCAGACCTGTATAACTGAGTCAAAACAGTTCTGTCTGACAGGAAAGTGTCATTGCCTTGAGAGATGCAAGTACAGACCTTGTAGGGCCCAAACTGAGCACAGAGCTGTGCTGAGTGGCTGCATTGCTTTGGAGGTACAGCACTGTGTCTACAGCATGGAGGAGGTACATTCTTCATCTCCACTCATTGTCCATTTCAGGATAAACAGAATAGATTGCTGTGTTTGCCAGAGTTGCTTCTGAGCTTTTTGGTGGTGTTGGTAAATTGTGATGAAACAAGGATAAAGACGTGCTCTGGGGCTGGAGTGAAATTTCCTCTGCCATGAGAAAGGAGCATGGAAGAGGGAAAAGAGCGATATGAATGGGGAAGAGAGGGACTGATGAGCTATGAAAAGTTAGGTCTGCTGTTTCTACTGCTTATGTTGGTCACATCAAGACTTCTCTCCACAGCAACAGCAGCCTGATTCTGCTACTATCTGAAGTGGCCATTGTACCATTCCATAGCCATGATAATATCCACTACCTTGGTTGAAATCAAATATATCCAGATTCATGATCCAGGAAAGAGAAAATGCAGAATATTTCCCTCTGTTCCTGAAAAAATGTGGAAATAAAAATAAAAAAGCAAACAAAAACAACAAGCAACCAAAACTAAACAGAACTCAAGTATTCCTGTTCATTTTAGCATAATCTATATTACTAAGTGAGGATGTGTTCCCTAACATTTAAGGGAGTATAATCATGGAATATTCTGAGTGGGAAGGGAACCACAAGGATAATTGAGTCCAGGCCTTGACCCTGCACAGGACCATCCTGAAGAGTCACACCATGTGCCTGAGACCATTGTCCAAACACTTCTTGAAGTCTTGCAGGCTTGTTGTTGTGACCGCTTCCCTGGGGAGCCTGTTCTAGAGTCTAAACACCCTCTGGTGAAGAATATTTTCTTCATATCCAACCTAAACCTCCCCTGACACAGCTTCATGGCATTCCCTTGAGTCTTGTTGCCGGGCAGCAGAGAGAAGGGATCAGTGTCTGCCCCTCCTCCTCCCCTCATGAGATAGTTGTAGACTGCAAGCTCTCCTCTCAGTCTCCTCCAGGCTAAACAGACCAAGTGACCTCAAACACTCCTCACAAGGCTTCCCTTCTAGACTCTTCACCATCTTTGTGTCCCTCCTTTGGACTCTCTCTGAGAGCTTTATGCCTTTTCTATATTGTGGCACCCAGAACTGCCCCCAGCACTGGAGGTGAGGCTGCCCCAGCCCAGAGCAGAGCAGGACAATCCCTCCCTTGCCTGGCTGGCCATGCTGGGCCTGATGCCCCCGGACAGGTTTGGGCCTCCTGGCTGCCAGGGCACTGCTGGTTCGTGTTCAATTTTCCATCAAAACTCTGTCCAGATAAACTTGTCACAGGTATTTTGGGAGCTGCAGGTAAAAATAAATACATGAGGTGATTAAGCTTGCCTACTGAAAAATACGTACTTACCAAAATACAGTTGAGTACACCAGCAAATAATGGTGTACTGAAGACAACAGAAACCATAACATTCAAGACGGAAAGCAATGTTGAGGTGAAAAAGAAGGATAGAGTACATATTCAATACATCAAAATTCTCTACTGGTTTAAAAGGATAAAGCAATTTATTCAACTTATTAAAGTAAGAGTTTATAAAATACCCTTGGACTCTGGTTTTTGCACATATCAAACTCAAAACTTCACGTATAAAAATGACTAGAACTTGATTTCTCATCTCATATAAAAAAAGGTGATTTATATTTGAACTAACAATAAGTCTCAAGACCCACAACTATCTCTTACTGAGGTAGTTTTTCCTCCCTAGGGGAAGAGAAAAGCTATTGGAGCACACATAAAATTTAGGTGCTTTAAGAATTTCTCCAGGACTTCTATTAGATTTGCTATCAGAAGAGACAATAAAATGGGAATTTATGTTTTTTCCTTAACAAATCTTATGCTTTCTGATGTGGTATTTTGTCACTGCAATTAGGACTGTTCCTTGAAGTAGCAAACTGAAAAGTGGTGCCATGGTGTTTATTTTAGGTTTGAACATTTAAAGAATATGGGGAAGGTTTGGAAAATAAAGTTCATATATGTTATTCACATATTTTTTTTCTGACAGATTGCCTCTTCACAGAGGAAGGGTATAGCTTGATCATGACTTACAGGAAGAGATACTGATTTAAGCTGCTTTCCTCAGTAAAGATTGCGGCCATGTAGAAAATAAATTTATGGTTGCTGTAAGAGAAGGCAGAAGAGGCTGTACCTCTTCTAGGTAAGAACATCTTCCTAATATGTCCCCAAAAGAACTGGAAACAAAGGAGTAGAACAACTGTAATAATTTCTACTGTCTGTGCTGGGTCACTTCTACAGTATGACTATGTCCTTTAAAGATCTTTAAATAGTTTTAGAGGGTTTATCTCATCCATAATGCCTCTTGCATCAAGCCTGCTGTGATGCTAGGGATACTTATAGGACTTACCTGGATTCACTTAGTAAGCTTCACATAGGACCGTTGGTAAACCAGGGCTGGATACAGGAAACATGCTGGGGTTCCCACGGCAAATGTAGCAAAAACCCTGAAGCACAGACTGCTGGCCTTAGCTGGAGCACAAGTGAAAAGGAGCCTCTTTTGGTTTTCCTTAAGCTCAAAGAGAGATGCTTATGGCTACTGGACTGCTTCTACTTTCATCCAATTACTGTCTGTATTAGTATATGGAATATATTAACACTCCTAAGACAAAGAGCAGAACTTCAAAAAAAAGGCTCTCATCTGTGGATACTCACTATTAGGCTAAGAAAGAAGTTGCACGTTATTCCCTCTTCCCTGGCCCTATGATACTCTACATTTAGGGCAATGCAGAAATACATGGTAATTACTCTTGTGTGTCTTGGTTAATTGGGCTGTCACCCAGGAAGCAAATGAGAGGTCTACACAAAACTTAGTCTTCCCCTATATCCCACCAAAAGTCTCATGCAGTACTTTTCATCTCTAACACATTTAAAAACATGAATCCAATATTTGATCTGTGATTTTTGTAGCGACAGGAGGTCAATAGTCACATAAGAGCTCAGCACATCATACCACAAGTCAGGAGTTAAACTCCAGGCAGAAATCCCATCTTGCCACTTTTTTTCAAGAGAGCATGAAAGAAACAACATCCGCTGACATTTCATTTCTCATGCATGATTACTCTAATTGTAAATAGTAGTTTCTGTCATCCTGCTCCAGAGCCAAGGATCTTCAAACTCAGTTTGGAGATAACATTAACTCCTCACCCCACTACATTGATATTTCTGTAAAACCCCATGAAATCTAAGTCTCACATAAGGAACTTAGATATTGTATTTGGAAGGTTTTGCAATTTATTCTGAGTTTCTGCTTTTTCCTCGCTTCTAAACTACCATCTAGAAAACATACGTTATTTAAAGTGGAGACAATGAAGCAAGGGAAGAGGCTTGTTATCAATTAACCTTGAAGAGAAATCATGTGCTCAAGCCAATCTATCACTCCCCTCCTCAATAGGACAAGGGGAGGAAATGCTACACAAAGCACACAGGTCAAGATAAGGACAGAGAGCTTGCCTGTCAATTACTGCCTTCGTCCCAGGCTCAACTTCATTCCCAACACTTCAGTCTTCTACCACCTAGCTCCTCTGAGTGGTGCAGAAGGGTGGAGAAGAAAGGTTGTGATCAATTCATAATGTTTTGTGTCTGCTGCTCTTTCTTCCTCATGCTCCAGCATGGGATCTCTCCCATGGAAGACAGTCCTTTGCTGACTTCAACATGGATCATTCCTCTGGGCTGCAGGTCCTGAGGAATTTCTACAGTATGAGATCTTTCCACAGGGTGCAGTCCTTCAGGGATATACTGCTGCAATGCTGGTTGCTCTTGGGGGTCACAGATCCTGTCAGAAAAATTGCTCCTGCATGGGCTCCTCTACCCAGTCTGTATCTTCCCTCAGGGCACATCCATCTGCTCTGGCACGGGGCCCTCCACAGCCTGCAGGATATCTGCTTGACAGGCTGTGAGTGAACCTCTTCTCTAGCACATGAAGGGGTCCTCCCTGTCCTTCTTCACTGACCCTGGTGTCTGAGGGGTTGTTTCTCTCATACTCAATCCTCCTTCACAATTGCTGCGCAGCAGTTTTTACCCTGTTGTATAAATGTTACCACAGAGCTGCTACCAGTGCTGCTGACCAGCCCAGCTTCGGCCAGTGGTAGGATGTTTAATTTGGCATAGTACAGTAGCATCCTTTCAGGTGAAAGACAAATTATAATTTAAAGATGTGTTATTAGCAATTGAAAAGGCTGACTTTTAACCCTGGGAGATATTTAAGCTGCAAATCTTTGCAGGTTGGGAGAACATTCTTGGGAAAACAAAATACATGCTTTCTCTGATCTTGTATTTCACACATTACATATATGTTGACAGTTATGAGATGTGTTGGGTCTGTAAGTTAGAAAGTATGCCCAGAAGGCCATCTACATTATGACCAGCACAGAGATAACACAGTTAAAGAACAGATCAAGCAAGTAAAAAAATTGTCTTGGACTCAGCTGTCTACATGCTCATCTCACACAGTGATCACCATATTGTTACTAGACAATGATGTGAGGTTTTCACATTTTTTTTAAGAAAGGGCTAAAATTGGGTGAACACTTCGGTGATAGCTCTGTCACACTGAAAATCAATCCTTTCAACATTGGTGTCGCAGCTTTTGTTTCAGGAAAATGGGAATGAAATACAGAGTAGTCTTACAAGGTTCTGGGGAAATTAATTAATTCTTTAACATACCTACAGTGCTTTAAAAATAAAAAAGAGTTATACTTGATATTAGGTAATCTCAGGAACCTAATGAGACATGTCTTATATGTCACCACTTGAAGCCATTGCCCTATTCCACAGACTTAATTATAAAAAACATGCCCCAAAAATGCAGATTATTTTTTAGGAGATCAGTAAACAACTTTTCACTTCTTATGAACAGACCAAACTCTTCAGATTTCTTTGATTTCTACAGTCAATTCAGTATGAAAACATGAGCAGTAAAGCCGTAATAAACTATCTCTTAAAGAAAAACAATCACAAATCTGGTTTATGTGCCCTAGTGGTCCAAATGTAAATAAGTACTCAGAAGGGGAAATTAGCATAATAAGCATGAATTAACTGACTGAGATAAACTAAAAAGTATTTCAGCTTCAAAATGGATCAAAATAATTCTGCATAAATAGAAAAATATCTTAAATTTGTGCACGTCTTTTTAACTTCTTAACTTAATATTAACTGAAAATGCCACAATGCTTCATGAAAGGTTATTTCTCTCATATATACCCGTTTGGCTGTAATCTGGGAAAACCAAGAAGCTAATATAAAGAATCTTCTCTGAAAGCAATACTGTACGTTAACTAACACATGGCAGTACAGGAAAACTAAATGAATTATTTTTCTTTTGAGGCCATTAAAGAAGTAAGGATATGCTGCCAACAATACAATATGCAACGGATGGGAATCTTTTTCTCCCTACAGATACACATTCTACAAGTTTTGTCTTTGGACTCATTATATGTTTTATTTGGTTGTTTTTTCTTTTTTAAATTTTGTCTCTCCAAACATTTCTGAACAGACATAGCCTTCAGGATTGTATATAACCCTTGAAAATATTCAGTGGTGATTCTAAACAATAGGGACCTATTGAATATATCTAGAGTTCCCAATATTTGTGTTAAACACTAGACTTTCGAAACTGATCACTCATAATCTTTCACAAAAATCATGCATGACATACAGTTTGAAGTTTTGCAGAATCATGTGCATCAAAGATCTTGTCTGCTTCCCATGGACTGTTGCAAAATTCCAGTTCCCATATTTGGTTTCAAAAACAAACAAAAAAAAGCATATCTAAACAAAGATTTGTTGGACTTTTTAAGAATTATATAAATAATAATGCCAGGTATTACAGTTTAAAATAAATGGTATATGAAGAAAACTTTGCATCTTTGCCCTATTAAGAATATGTCTGGAATTTTTTAATTGCAGCACACCAGTTTTGATCTTTGCATCTACCTCAGTAGGTTTTTGAATAGGTTAACCAAACGTGCTTTCAGCATTGATTTGTCATTTTTTTCTAAATGAATCTGAAATTTTATGTAAATTAATGACACAGTGATTCTTTGAAAATTTTGTGTCCACAAATCTTTTTTTTTGAATCTTTTATTCCATTTTTCTAGCTGATCAAAGAGATTTTCTTAGACAGGAAAATTTTATAAATAAAACAAGCAAGCATACTGCAGATTTTAAGCAGTTTGGTAGATATGTAGGTAGAATCTAAATTAGCACATTGTCTACACTGACCTATTTAGCTTTAAAGCAGAGCTGTGAGAGAGTAATAATGAACTGTAACTGCCTTCTCTACATCACACTTCATACATATAATTTAAAATGTATTTGTTTAGTATTATCAGAGGACACAATGCAAAGTATCTGGCTTGTAAAATCCAAATATAAGGTTAGAAATAACAATAGCATAAAGCCTGAAGCACCAAAGCAGCTCAGTATTTTCAAAGTTTCAAGCTAGGTATTCTGAGTCTCAAGCAATAAAAAAAAGTGGTTTTCTTTGGAGCAGGAATTAGCAATTGGAAATCTGTTTGCGTGTACCTCTTGGGCATTATATTTCCTTAGGCATTTTCTTTAAGAAGGAGGGCTTGGCTAATAATTTTGAATCTGAATCTTACTGTTCTCCCTTTGCTAACCTAAACACTCAGCTTTTCTTCTGTGTTTATTCAGAGCATGTGCTCATCTGCCTAACTGGTAAATTTCACTCACATGGGGAAAGAGGGCTTATTGAAACTTTTACCAAACCTGCCTCAGGAGACAAAAAATCAATTGTATTTTAGAATCAATTATATTTTTTTCAAGACAAAAGATTAACATACTTGGAGAAAACACAGTTTCTCATCTGAAAATCTTCTAGGATAATCAGAAAGTGTTAAAGTTGGAAACATCAGTGAGATTTAAGGAGAGGTGGGATTTGGGGATTTTTTTGATGCCTTTGATGGAAAAAAAGAGGGGAAAACTGAGCAAACCAATGCGTTGGGAGTAGTTTATACATGCCAGACTGCGCAACAGAAACACAGCTTAGGAAGGCATCACCTGCAAGCACGAAAAAGAGGGTATCTCATAAGAAGTGCTGCCATCAAAATGCCATAATAACTAAATCCTGCTTTGGATTATCTTTCTTTGGTCTAAAGATTATAAAAGAGTGAACAGAAAGATGTTCATATTTTTTCCTGATAACTTTTGTAATCTTGAAAACCTTTATATTTCTGCATGCTCTATTCATTCTTTGCTCAATTAGGACAAGAGAAATCATTTCCCAAACAGTATCTTCACATTCTTCTACTGCTGATAGCTGTCATTCAATGTCCAGCCAGTTTGTTGTCTCAGATTCTTTATTTCTTTAGTAATCCCTTTGTTGGTAACAAAGGATATACAGGAAATAATAAGTAAACTTCTGAGTAGGTTAATGTTTTTAACATCAGCAGTTATGTTGATGTTATCTGAAAACGAGTTAAAATTAAAAGTTCAGGCACATAGTGTACTTGTATTTTAATGAGGTGATTTGTGTAGACCTGTCATTGAGTGTTAACATTTACAAATGCAATTAATTCAGTCATATAAAACAAATATTAGATAGTTATATTTTAATGAATTTAAACCTATGTATAAATTCCAGCAGAAAGTTCCAATCATACTTAGTCAGGAATATGCATTAATCTTCCTTAGTTTTGCTCTATATGGTGCACTAGACAAGATCTTCTGGCAAAATTAAAAATAAATGCCTACATTTGACCTCTGACTCATGCAGTGTGGAAACATACAATATTTAGGTTTTAATTGTGCTATTTTTCAGCTGCACCAAATCAGACCATCTGTCCAAAGTCTAAACTAGATTTGATTTTCTACATATACTGAAATGCATTTTTTAAAATTAGGTTTTATTATTATTTCTCTGTAAAAAGTTCAGAAATATTTGCATATTTCCAAACAGGAACAGCCCAACATCCAATTAACAATAAAATATGCATTGAATAAGAAAAATAAATATTGATCTGGAAAACACCATGCCAATTTGTTCTCACGGCAAGCATCCTTTCCCTCCAATCAACTGATTTTCTTTGACAAAGGGAAAGGAAAAAGTGCATTAAATGAAATATAAGTGGATGTTGTTTATAAAGAAGAAATGTATGTACCGATGGCAAATACTTCAGGCCAGATTTCCCTACAAGTTTCAGTTTTTGTGCTTCACTCAAAACAAAAAATAAAACAGATCCTAAAAATCACATCTGAAAAAACTATCACAGATGGTGATGCTTATTTGTATACTCACTAGATAATGCTCACAGTATCATATATTTGCATTTTATTTTCACTCAGAAGTTGCCTTGCCATAATTTCCATTCCAATAGAGAGGTCTCTTCTACAGCAAAGAAGGACATGATGGCAAGAGGACTTTTAGCAGTGTTAAGATGTGACCAGAGGCACAGAATGCTGTCATTACAGCAGAACTCAGATCCTCTGGAAAAATGTTTGCAGAGCAGACAGGCTTGCAGGAAACCTGAAGGCTGATATTCTGTGACTTAAGGCTGACTCTTCAGAAGACCAGTGAAGAATGGACTCTTTGGACATCTGTGCCAATTTACACAAAGTGTGGCCTGTTACCTTGAGGAGCTTGGCCTTGCCAGGAAAAGCAAGGCTCCTGTATCCCTGCTTGCTTACTTCCATCTTGCACTCAAAATGGCAAACCCCAGTCAAGCAGCAGTGCATTTGCGCTGCCACATGCAAGTGGAACAGACGGTCTTCCCATCCATAAGAACAAATGTCAGCATTTCAGAAAACACTAGAAATTACTTTAGCCAAATAAATGCCCCCAAAAATTTTGAGCGGTGCCACTGTTCAGATTGTTCTGCTGTTTTTCTTCCTTATGTCAGTACCACTTCACACTCCAGACATGCTAATCCCAAAATATCTACACAGGAGCTTTAGAATTTTTTATATCTCCACAAGACACGGGGATGAAATGTAGATGTTTTCAAATCCGACATCCGTATCTGAGTTAATCACCTTAGCCTTTATAATCAGTGAGTGGGTAGGATAGGAATTTTTTGGGCATGGTTCATCTCCTCCCAAAGTAGAATTTTGTCAAGTGATTGATGATCTAAATGTGCTTATTAGTCTCCAGAAGACCATGGCATGACTATATGACTAGAAGTTAGGTGAGACGAATCCCACCCCTGGTGATGTATTAGATAAACAAATGGTATCAAAATTTCCCAAAACATATTAAGTTGATGACTGCTATAGTTTAATATCAAACATCCTCCCTGAAGTGCCCTTTTCTTTACATGTTATTGTCAAAATGAAGTCATGAAGACCAATACTGAACAGCTGGAAAAGTGTATGTTACATAAAGGTGAAGAACATCTGGAGTGTTCAACAGAGGATTTGATGGAGGTTTGATAGGGTTGAATGTAATTCAACAAACTAGAATTACTGAGAGCGAAATAAAAAACCAGAAAAAAGTAAAGAAGGAAAGCAAAAGAAAACTGCCAAATTCCAGACTATTATTTCTGTAGTTGAGAAACCCTGAAAACTTAGCTATTTCTGTTAAAGTTCCAATAATATCTGATATTTCTGTGACAACAGACTTGAGGATTAGCTGTATTGAAGACCCAATGCCTGAAACACTGATATTTTTTTTTAATTTAAATATGTACTTAAAATAACATGCTGAAAAGAATATATAATCAAAAATATTTTTTCAGAACATAAAAGGGTATGTTTCAGAATACCCATTTTCAAGGCTAGAACCAATATCAAAGATTATCTGCTTTGCTGAAGGATATCTTTCTTACAGAAAAGTGGTAAAAATATTTAATCATCATGAGCAACACTGAAGTTTTGTGAGTAAGCAATACCTGTTAGCTATAGTTTTGTCTGAAACTTAGGAATGAGTACTGAACTGCAGTTAAAATTCTTCATGTACAATATCTGGGCTTCAAAGTCACACTTTTTAAGAAAATACTTGATGTAAGACCTGTATTTATTAATAATGTTCCTATCACTTTAATACTTTAAGATGAGCCAGTAGAGGTATTATGGTACTGTAAAATTTTAATGCTAATAAATGTGCCTATGGAAATAAAATACATGTAAGTTAGTGCTTTTATTAGTTTGAAGTTGATTTATGCTATGCTGTAACCCCTTTCTGAGGAGGATGTCTTGCTGTACCTTAGAAATATGAATATTGCAAACTACTGTATTTCTTTTTCACCATTCTAAACATAATAAACAGTTGAATGGTTATGTAGAACTCTAAGGAAAATTTGAATTTAAATAGAATGGCATGCCAAATGATAGATATATTTACCTTTTAATACGTTAGTTGTTCACTTTTAATTTATTAATCACCACTTATTTCAAAGGTTTTCAGATTTTTGACAGTCTGTCAGAATTTTTTACTGCATAATACAGATAGAAAGAAAAATGCACCTGAAACCATTTCTCTCTAAGATATTTTCCTCTCAGTGTCTGTTTACTATAGTGCATACTCATTATTTGTGACTAGTGTGTATCCAGAACAAGACCTCAGAGACCATATATAGATTGCTGAACTAGAAATATTGTTTTATTAGCTCAGGTATTGTTATTTATTTAATTTTAAATTATGTGTACTCCTTTCATTATTTTATGCTGATATCTGTTGTGCAATCTTCTACAGCAAACCATTGGAAGGCTTGTTTTCTTCTAGACTGTTTTTGTTCTTGGGGTTTTTTTGTGCATTACCTTTAAAGATAACTTGTAGTTCTTTAAATACAAAAATTGCTGAAGGCTCCTCAGCAGTACTAGAAACAGACTCATTTGGGTCCAAACTGTGTTTTCCTCTTAAATCTCTTGAACATGTGTAAAAACAATACCTGTGAGTTGGGAAAATAAAATCATGAAGCATATACACATATTTCCAGAACAAATTTTTCCCAAGATAAGTACAGGCACCTACAAACTGAGTATTTTTTGTGTGCTGCAACTTTGTCACCCTTACTGGTCTAAACCAAGAGAACCTAGGCTACCACTTGCACGTGTCATTGTTTGTGTCATCATATTGTGTGTGTTGTATGTGTCACCATACACAATAAGCATCATTGAACTTATGAAGATTCTCTGGACCAGAGTAACCTGGAGCTAAATAGCTAAGTAGGCAATTTGCTTTTCTAGAGTGAACTCCTAATATGGTACATGTTTAAACAGCACTGCCATTGAATTAAGTGTCGCAGATCTCACCAGCTTCTCCCATATTTCTTTTGCTTCTTCCTTAATGGAGTTAGATCTATTAGTGGCATCATCACTTCTACTCAGCTTGTCTTGTTTCAGGTCGGGGGGATGAGTAAAGCCAAGGTGTGCAAGGCAAACACCCACTACCACACTCTGAGGTTGATAACTTACAACCAGACAAAATCATAGCAGTAAACCCTAGCAATATGTAGGCACAATGAACAAAACAAAACATCACAACAACAATTAGGTACTGTAAACCCTTCAACCTCTGGGTCAGAGTATTTGCTTTCCCTATTTTAAGGGTCTTGCAGGTTCTTGCTTTGATTTATTTACTACCCTTCTAGAAGTGGGTCAATAAATGTGCCATTATAAACATTGAACACTTCTACTCTCAGCAGTCTTAGTTGTCATCATCGGTTGCGTACACCATGTACAATAAAACATTTTTGCCTAGGGAACTTCAAAACTATAGTTTTCATTGAATTTCTCTCTGTAGCTTTGTAAATAATTGTAACATGGATACCTCTTCTCAGGTGTTTTATCTTTTTTTTTCCCCTAGAAAATCAGTATAGATAGTCCAGGTCTGTGAAGAATCCCCCTCAGATATCAGGTGTAAGTACTGTTTCATATTTAAGTCATGGACTTCCCTTCTTTAAGATCACTTAGATATATTATCCAAAAAGTACTTTAGCTGTAATTCTACAGTAACAGTACAAATATTTCCCAGAGAGATATATTGGCTATACCTTGAAAGGAAGTCACTACCACCTTCCCACATGCTCAACATCTATTCATGTGCTGTTATGATTTTAACACAAATGAAATTATGATTGTAATAAATGAGATATGCAAGTTATTCAAATAGTAGTAAAGACACAAAAGTCATTGTGTGCTGTTGAACAGTGTTGAATCTTACTACATACATAAACAGAAGCACACACATATGCAGCAAGGTTTGTGCTGTATACTTCACTATACACCACAAACATAGACCTCTCCATCACCATGAAAAACAGAAATTTTAAGGGCTACTGAACTTTTGTATGCCATCATATTTATATCCTGCATAGGTATTTCTCTAATTAGCATACACTGATAACATTCTCAATATTTAGTGATCACCATCCAAATTCCTAGTCCAGTTGTGATGATGACACAGTATTTAAACAATGGGTGGCAACAGGAAAACAACCCAGGTCAGAACCTAATTTCTCAGATTCTCATAGTTGCTTCACGTTTTCCCTCCCATTCAGCTAGCTACACTGCCTGGTGTTGATGTATGCATCATCTCTGTTCTCTCTCCCACTCTTCAGACATATCTTCTGAACCAGATTACCTCCATGGATATATTTTATCTTCATTAATACATCACAGTGTGGTGTGCTTAATTTGATCCAAACCTGAAGATTTTATTTAGTCTGACTGAAGAATTTGGAACAGGCAAGTATTAAAACACACCCACTTATTTTGCTGAGCATCCCAGCAAGCATCTGTATCTTAAGTGAAGTCCTGGTACTTCATGCTTTTAGCTTTCCTAAGTGGTTTGCATGATGAGCCATGGGGGCCTCAGCAGGAGAAGAATCTAACTCTTTTTACACTCTAAAAGTTGTTGCTCCCTTCATTTGTCATGATCTTCTGGAATTCAGTAAGGCCCCAGTCAATTTGAATGAAGATACTGGAATCCCATACTGTGCTACTAGTGAGCTTGCTTTCAAGGTGCTGTAAAGACGAACATGGCAAGGAGTTACACCATTAAAGTAACTCAGCTTTAACTGTTGTTGAATTACTAGAACATGTTTTTAATATACTGTTCAAAAAACTTTCACTTATATATCCATTTCTCTCCTCCTTCTTGTCTCAAAAAGGACTTATACATACTTTCCAAGTTTAAAAATTTATTTGCCCTCTGTAAAAGCTCTAAAAGTTGTAAAAGAAAATCTTCAGTGATAACTGTCATAGGTTTATTGCTCCTGTAATCTCTGAAGTCAGTTTAGCTGTCCAAGTGCAAGCGATAGCAAATGAACTGAGGGACACCTATCACCTGATACCATGACTCTGACTAGCTTTTACTGTAAATTCTGTGTATAGTCCTCAGATAGCAGAATGCCTGATGAAATCCCACTTATTTGCCTATCTATATGCCCACAGGCATCGTATATGTGTATTTCAGAGACCTTTCAGCAAGCCTACTCAATAAAATTTCAGTCCATTCCAAGTTTATAAGGGTTCAATCAGGCAGATGTTAATCAGTGAACTGTGCATAAAAAAAGGAGCAGCCGTTTCCACCGTCTCCAAGATACTTGCCATAGAATCTATTATTCCAGTACCACAATTGAAAAAGGGCTTAGGTTTCAATTGAATCTCTTTTGCAGTCTCAAAGAAATTAGGGCTCCTCTAGGCTGATACTTACTCTAATGAGCCTGAATACTGTGAAACTCTCCCTTTCCATCCCCAAAAAGGCTTCTCTGACCATAAACAAGACTGTATCTCTGGAGGATTTCCTATGCTCTATTGATCTAAAGTACGCTTTATAGTCTCTCAAGAATGGTATTTGTCTTTATATCAAGTTCAGAACCAGTAAAATTGCCCCAGACAATTTTATTAAGCTGATAAAGAACTGCTCATTTTAGGAAGAGAGAAGGACTTCTGCTTTGTTGGTCAGTTAATCAGAAGCTTTTTATTTATTTCCTGTGAAAATTCTTTTTTTTTTCACAACTAAGAAAAAATTTCAGACAGCCTAAGAGTTACTTTCTTTCCAGCATGTCTATAAAAAGAGAACTCAAGGAGTTCCTTTCCATATAGGTTTTTGTATTTTACTAAAAAAAATCCATTATGTTTAATACCTAATTTAACTCACATAAATGTCAATAGAAAACTTGTTATTAACTTTACTGAAACATGAGAGAGCCACATTTCTGGTTAGGGCTTTAAAAGAACTTTGATTTCTGAATGCTTCCATACTTAATTCTTTGGAAGCAGAAAGGTATGTTCTGGAGTTACATGCCACCTGTACGTACATACACAGGAATTCAAGTTGGAGTTTATCTATGCTATATAATCTGCTTTTCTTACCTGCTTATCTAGCTAAGCAGTACCCATAAAATGACAGAAGTGATGCTTCAACAAGCATGCAATCCAAATTAGTCAGGTAAAGGAAAAGAACAGAGAGAGAAGGAGTAGGACATGAAGAATACACAAGGACAATAGAAGCCAGGGGTACAGTTCTCTCATAAGTGTAACTGAAGATTATCTTTCGCTTCTTCAGTGGATATGATAGAGGCACTGACAGGTATTACTAAGAGATTCCAAACAAGTGACATGCAATTGTAAGTGAAGTTCTTAGTTTGCCTAAAGTTTGCTGTAGTTTTCTTATTTGCTGCAATGTTGAAAGTGTACTCAAGATGTTGCTCCACTGAAAAAGGTAATATATGGAGCAGAATTCCAAACACATAATGAAAAGATTCATGTCTGTCAATGTATATAAAATACACGTATATGAAATCTACAAAGTTGATAGGTTTGATAGATATTGTCACTATTTGAATGATAGAACAGATATTCTAATAAAGATGAACTGATGTAATTCTGCTAGCACCTAAGTTACTGAAGAATAAAGTATAGAGGCAAACATATTAATATATAAGAGACAGAAAGAAAGAAAAATTCATTTGGAATAGAGGCAACTGAACAAAGAAAGTAGCAGAACAGTCCTAACTGCATCTGTATTTACCAGCATATTGTAATGACCATCATGAAAATTAAGGAAAAAAGGAAGTTCCTTACAACATAGAAATTGTCCTTTATCTTAATTTCTTCACTGTCCTTCCCCTGTGGCTGACAGGACTTCCTTCAGGGATGGAGAAGAGTAGATGGTGATAAACTCATGAGTCCTAACTTTTGATCACTCTAGTTCATTTAAATATGTTTTTTTTTTTTCTTTCATGTCTAATAGATATGCTTCTTTCTTATAGTGTTTTAGGATTTTGCGTGCTTTTTTAAAAAAAAATAAAACCTTTTTCTTCTTAAAAGCATATGGTTAATTTCGGAAAATTTTGGAAAATGCTTGAATATGATTTTGATTTCTGTGTTAACTTTTATTCTAAATAAAGCTGCTCTTAAGTGATATTCCAAGCATGACTAGTGTTTGCCTTTGGTTATCAAAGTGTTTTCCACATTTGTTTATTGGATTACCAAATATTTCAGTTCTCTTAGTTCTCTTCACAGTCCCTTTCAGCAGTGAGTCTTTTAAGGAAAAGCTCAGGATCCAACCAGTGGGACACCAGTATCACTGCACCTCCGTGCCAGCAAACATTCAGAGACTTGGTGGAGGAATGGAATTGCTTACTGCAGGTGGCTCGATCATGTGGCATTAAGAGTTTAAATCACTAAAGGGCAAAACACAATTCATATAACCTTTATCTGAGTGTCTGTGAAGGCAACAGAATTGCCAAATACTGAGTCAAGTGAGCAGTGCCGTACTTTAATGACCATCTGAGGTCTCCAGTTAATTCTCTGAGTTTTTAGAGAACCATGAGATCTTTGACAGTACACTGAAAAAAAAATATTTGTTTTGAATTAGTTTATAAGACTTTCCTTGACCATGGGTTGGTAAATGCAGGTTTTCTTTGTTTTCTGGGTTTCATTTTAACTTGTTTTCATTATCTCCACAAGTTGTTGAATTTTGCCGGTGATATTCCTTTTTTTCCTCTTGTGAGAAAAGGACCTGCAAACTGGTTTTGTTTGCTTTGATTCAAGAAACACTATTGTCTTTCTCTTGACGTGATATATCATTTTCATCTATTTGAACCAACTAAATAAAAAAAAACATTAACCTATAAAGGAAATTTAGCAGGGTTTCAAGGCATTTGGCACAGAAGGAGATGGAGATGCACTTTAAATTCTGAGTTTTACAGATATACTATTCAAAACACAATAAAAAACGTGACATAAACTTAGGAGGAATAAAATAGTGGTCTCAGGTTTCTGAAGGCAGAGCACCAGGGCGGTGTTGGCTGACAATTGCTACAAGAGTTAAATCATTCCATCACTCTCATTGTATCACACCAGACAGAAACCAGGAAAGCTTTATACCACAAGAGTTTTAGGACTTCTGCTTAAAATGTACAAACAGAAAAGCTACAAGTTAGATAGCAGAGCTTGACTAAAGATGACTTCTGGTTGAAGGATGCTGCAGGCCATGGTTGGTTAACTTTGTTCTTGGGCCATGTTTGATGTTACTTGTCAAGTCTCAGACATAGAGAACTGGGGAGGGGAAGGAGACAGAAAGAGAGCTGCAATTAAAAATAGGTATTTTCTAAACTGCAGACTTTTATTTTTATAGCAGGTTTTTTCATCAGTTCAGACCTTTCCCAGGGTGAAAGGAGTTGGTTATTTCTTGTACAATTTAGCCTATGTCAGGAGGGTTATTTTAACTGCAAAGAGAAATATGTGAAACTGTCAGCCACAGACCTTTAATTCCCAGGCTTATTTTTGTAAACAATGATGCCATATTTTTACGGCACACTCCCTTTCACAGAGATATAAAGATCAAACATGAAGGTTTCATTTTCCATAACTCTTCCAGACAAACATAGCTCTTCCAGAAAAATAATAATAAAAACCCCAAAGAGGTAAACAACATTCACAGAGGGAATATAGTTTAAGTAATTCACACAGTATACAAACATGTAATGGTACAAAACCTGCAACATGAGTTTTTTGTTACATTTTAACAGTGTTTCCTCAAATCTTCAAAGCTTGCTTGATGGTTTGCTGAAGTAATTGAACCACTCTTGAGTTGTTTTATATAGGACATCTTATCTTTCTTTCATTACCCAATCCGTGGCTTCTTTTCTATTCCCATGAAATCCATGTACACACTTTAGAAGCCCTCCTGAACAAGCTTGCTTCTAACTTTCACAGAGCCCTTAGCACAATTTGAATACGAAAGAGATACTGAATAAAAAGCTTTAATCTCTTGTCTGCTATTCTTCTTTCTTGCCTCTTCATCTCCCCCCACCTCCTCTGCCCCCCTCCCCCTTCTTCCAAGAGCTTTTCTGTGTTAGTAAAGTGAAGACTTTCTGTTTTAAGTAACTGTAATGCTGCAGAAGATGCACTGGGAGAGTGAAACCGAAAGCCTGGCCTGTGAAGCCTCTTTGCCACAATTTAACAATAATTGTGCTGCATTTACTTGCTCTTGAGCTTTTTGCAGGTAAAAGATTAGTAAAGAGCTCTCCTTAACAAAATCACTCAATCAGTAGCAAGCATAGGTAGTATCAAATGTGCCCTCTACCTCAAATACTGTGGGGCTCTTTCTTCTGATACCTCTTCCCTCAGTTAACTGGAACTGCTTTGAAAGGGCTTTCTGTTCTCTGCTCTCTTGTCAATTTGAATGCCAGGAAATGAGCCCCCTTTGTGAGATTAATTAATAGCAGGAGCTGATCGGCCCAAGCCCAACTGCCACGCAACAGAGCTGTAATTGCTACTTTGTGGAAAGGAAAGAAAAAGTTTTGGTTGCAGTTTAAGAAGAGGGTTTAAGGAAAGTTCTTTGAACTAGAGGTCTCAGTGCACGGGATTAAGGCAAGAAGCAAGGAGGCCTTTGAAGTTTGTTAAGAGGTTTTGGAGGAGAAAAAAGTTGGGTGGCAAATGGGAGCTGGCAACATCAAAAGCATTTAGCACCATTCCTCACCTGCTTGAATTCAGAGCAGAGACCACAGGCTGGAAGCATCATTTGCTTGCATCTTAAATGGTCAATTTGGGGCTCTATTTGTTTTGATCGGACACTGTACCATGTATACGTCGTATATAAGGGCTGTCACACCTGGATGTACAAGAGCTGCATGCACCCTGTTACATGCACATGCATATGCATTACATGTAAAGGTATCCACAGCCACTGAGTTCAAGGTAATAATTGACACCTGTCAGTTTTCTTCCTACCATATCTCTAATTGCTACTTTGTTTAATATCTATGCACTGACATACTAATAGTCACTGGTTACTGATACTGCTGAAAGACTCAGTAGATACAGGTTTTTGTATTCTATTATTCCAAGCATTACATACATATATATTTGGCAATATTTCAAAAGTTAAGGTCCTCTTTGGGCAAAATTTGACCAACGGAGAGTGGACAGAAGTACCTTGCAAATGCCAAGGTCAAAAGCAGACATGGCTGAAATTTTACAAACTGTGTGACAAATTAACATCCCTTCATCCTTTTAACATGTAATGGCAAGGGTGAGATTTTACAAGAAGAACACAGCTTTGAGTCCAGCGGGACAAAGACCCTGGAAAAGTGCCCTAATGGAGGCTTCAGGATTACCTTGAAGCCAGGGGCTTCATAGTGCAGCAGAGCCAAGGATCTCTTTCCACTCCACCCCACTGCAAGGCCCATGGCCAGAGCTCATATATGCTGGTAACCCTCTCAGTGGCACAAAAACACATTGGAGGATGCTACAAGCTAGGGGAGCTTAAAGCAGCTTTGAGGTGTTCTGAATTACACAGATGAGCCACTGTCAGCCCTGAAATGCAGATAGTGTAAAGGTGGGGAAAATCTGCTTTTCTGCATTTCCTGAGCATTTGCCATTTACATCACCACAGTCCAGAGGTCAAATTCACATCTCATGTGATCCGAACATAGCCAGGGCCTTCTGGAGGATGAATTTGGCCTGGTATCTATATTCTCTTATAATAAAGATAGAAAAGGGCTGCAAATTAGGCCACACATGTCTTGTCACAAACTTGGTGAAGTTCTTTAAACATTTTACTTTTAGAAGATGGTGACAGTGTTTTTTGGAATCTGTTTCTACAGAAGCCAGTAGAAAGGACTTCTACCACTGAAATGGTGTTTCTAATCAAACATGCAATCCTCTCAACAAGCAGGTCTTTATGCTGTTAATTTGGGTGGTGGGATGAAATTTCAGAGTGGCATCAGTTTGAAAATCATTCAGGTCTCATCCACCTTCCTTACAATTTAGGAATAATAAGAAAAAAGGGTTTTATTCTATTTCAAAAATTCCCAGGGTCTGTAGTTTTGTATATTTTCCCCTTTTAAATCTTACATATAAAAATAAAAGAGAAAACTAAATATGCCTTCAAACAGATGTCAGTAGGTATTTGAACTCTGTCTACACCTCTCAGTCCAACCCTTCAAGATGTTATTTGATCAGCAATTTTTCTTCTCTCACCTTCCAGTTCACCATAATACTTAAAAACGTACAATTAAAAGATAATGTGAAATGAAGCCTTGCTGAAACAAAAATCCAGACAGAAAAACATTTTAATGATGAGGGCTTTAGTAAGACTACAAATGAAATCTGAAAAAAAACCCAAAACAAAACAAAACAAAAACCCACCATACAACAAAAGCTCCAAAACAATAACAAAGAAGACAAGTCATTTTAGGCAGAATTCATCTCTCCCAAGCCTTTGCATTCTCCAGCCTCAACCAGACTTCCTCTGCCTCTGAAGCACAAATCTGCTCCTCTAAGACAGGTTGGACAATTTGCATGGCTGCCACTTTCCAGTGTCTATAGAGGCAGCCTGTCCACTTGACATAGGGCAGCATGTTAAGCAGTTGGAAATGGAAATAAATGGAAATGGAAATGGAAATGGAAATGGAAATGGAAATGGAAATGGAAATGGAAATGGAAATGGAAATGGAAATGGAAATGGAAATGCTGGGCTGGGAAATGGAAAGCCTCCCAGCATGGGACAGTTTTCCAAACACTGATAGATGCACTGGAAAGAGGCATTCTGTGATTCGTGTTCATTAATGGCCAACATATTTTAGTTTATTTTTGTAAATGTTTAGAAGAACACCCTAGAGTCAGATGTAGCATAAACAGTATCACTAGAAAGAGAACAGTAGACCATGTTGTATTATATTTTCAATGGATCCAGGGGTCTGTCTGTCTATCTATCTATCTATCTATCTATCTATCTATCTATCTATCTATCTATATCTATCTATCTATCTATCTATCTATCTATCTATCTATCTATCTATCTATCTATATCTATCTATCTATCTATCTATCTATCTATCTATCTATCTATCTATCTATCTATATCTATCTATCTATCTATCTATCTATCTATCTATCTATCTATCTATCTATCTATATCTATCTATCTATCTATCTATCTATCTATCTATCTATCTATCTATCTATCTATATCTATCTATCTATCTATCTATCTATCTATCTATCTATCTATCTATCTATCTATATCTATCTATCTATCTATCTATCTATCTATCTATCTATCTATCTATCTATCTATATCTATCTATCTATCTATCTATCTATCTATCTATCTATCTATCTATCTATCTATATCTATCTATCTATCTATCTATCTATCTATCTATCTATCTATCTATCTATCTATATCTATCTATCTATCTATCTATCTATCTATCTATCTATCTATCTATCTATCTATATCTATCTATCTATCTATCTATCTATCTATCTATCTATCTATCTATCTATCTATATCTATCTATCTATCTATCTATCTATCTATCTATCTATCTATCTATCCATCCATCCATCCATCCATCCATCCATCCATCTACCTACCTACCTACCTACCTACCTACCTATCTTTTTTTCATCAAAACACTTTGAAAATAGGGAAGCCCTCTTGAGCAGCAATACTTATTGTCCCATCTTAAGTTCATGGTAATTGTCCCATTTTAAACTCATGGGTGCACTCAAAAAATATTTATGGTGGGTAGTCAAGTGATTCTACATCATCTCTTTTCCACTTGCTTTTTCCTGTTTCACCATTGTACAGCCCCCCCCCCACTGTGCTGCCATCCCAGGGTGATTACAATCTTCAGCTTCTCTAGAAGCTTATCTGCTTATACAACACATCAGAAGACGGTTTCTTTCTCACATAATAACCAAGGAGCAAACAAATATAAAAATTAAAGGGAAACACCTATTCTGAGGCTGACTGGATGAGCTGTAGTAAGTATATATAATATTTTGGAGAATATTGTGCCATTGCCTTGTAAATTTATCTGTTGAATTCATTTTAAGCCATCTTTCATCTCCCATTTCAGCATCTCACCTACTAGAGGGTGACTTACTTGGAAGCCAAGCCTTGAAAACCATTTGCAAATCTGACTATGCTAGGAGATCATAGGGAGGCTAGAAACAAATGCAAGTTTTCAAGAAGCACCAGTTTTCACCTTAGGACATGTAAAATTCTCAGACTTCAATATCTCAAGGTCACATTGCATGTCATAGCAAATTTTACTTACCTTAGGCAAAGAAGTGATGTAGGTCTTTATTTAAACACACAAATTAATTCACAAAATGTGAAAGTGAAAAGATGTCCCAGACCTGATTCACAAAATATCTACAAGATACCCAAGCCCATCCATATATCATTGTTCTTCAGTATGGTTTTCATAATTACATCTGTTAACAAATGTAGCAAATTCAATTAAAATTTAACTGGCAGTGCATGGAAGCAAAACAGGTTCACTTCTATTATGTCAAACACCTTATTTTATTCCATGCATGTTAAGGTTTACCACTCCTTAAGGCTTGCAACTGCAACATTTTAACTGATATCTGGAGGCTTGTAATTGTATGTGTGCACATCAATTATGGATTGGATTCAGCATTTTCAGATAACTTCACCAATCACAAAGAGAGCTCAGTGGTCTCCTGGCATTTTCAGAGCAGTTTGATTACAGGTGTAATACATACAGCCTTGTTAGCTCTCAGTGATGAGGGATTCCCTTCCCTTCTGGGTTCTAGCTGAGGCACTGACCATTGCTTTTCACTAACAATTTCTATCTGCTCCCAGGAGATGTTTTAATGAGCCCCTCCGACATGGCCAAAGGCAAGAAATGTTCTCTGGGCCAGTGAGGTGAAGAGCCAAAGCTTAGCCTACTAGGCAAGCAATAATTAATAAGGCATTTTTGATTCATCTCAATTCATTAACAAAGTTACTTTTTTTTTATTATTATTTCTGCTAAGCAACACAACGTTAAGTCTGTCACATTACTCACAAGTATTGAATGAAAAACTCGTGCCAAGGTATGCAAAAAAAATTAATTTATGACAAAAATAAATGAATTTGGAATACTAATTGGGAGAAAGCAACTGACAGATAAAGTGAAAGATTGATTTTAGGGGAAATGGAGAAATCTGTTTTCTATTTATTTTATGGACAGAGTACGAATTCTGATTAGATATGTATAGCCAGCTAGGTTAGCTAAGGTTGCTGGATTTGTCTGAAATTATCCTAAAATTCGTGGCTATCTGGTAATCAGGCAGAGTGACTGTGGGGCTCTGGTCTCTAGATTAATGGCAATAGCTCATTGAGACCCTCAGACTGTGTCGCCCCATGAAAAACAGTTTGTCGGGTTACAAACATTGCTTCTTTGCAGTTAATATCTTTCCTTGCTTCTTTCCAGCTTAATATCAGAGATAACTAATTTACAGAGGACCAAACTTCTGCTGGAATAATTTAAACAAACTGTTAAGAGCTGATTAAGGGATCCTTCAAATTTTTGTTTTCGTAAATCAGGATTTTGAGAGAGACAACCAGCTTTGATAAGTTGTTTGGCATTTTGCTTCCTTCCTCCTTTCCCCACACGGAGGAAAAAGAGAAAAACATTGCCAGGAAGAGGAGTAATAAGAAATATTAGTTAAAAACAGGGTGCATCAAAACTGAAGCTCTTTAGAGATATGGTGGGGGCATCAATCACTTCTGCGGGCACATTAAGCTGTTACATATTATAGCCATCTCAGTTTAAGTGGTGTAAGGCTCATTCATTTGCATTTGTTGTGTTACAATCTTGCTTCGGGCCTGTCTCCACAGTGAATAAGGTGGCTGTGCAAGGCAGCTTGTGGCTGGCATAAAGGATATGTCAGAGTCAAGCTGCTTCACTAATCAGCTTTGCTGGGGCAGATACATGATAGTCTATGTGAAGAAATTTAGATAATAGTATACAGCATCCACTGGAACTGTATATAGTGTATACAGGGCTTTAGACTAACTTCTAATCCTTCATGGAGAATTTGTAAATACTGCAGTGATGTTCTAGTGACCTCTAAAGGCAGCTGGTTCTCGCTGTGTAGCACTTTTTGTTAAACCACCCGCTTTGTAAGGCACATAATGCTAATGTTCCTAAAGGCTCTACGCGGAAAATTTCCCAAAAAATATGGATTCTTCACTGAACCTTCCACGTTTCATTGCCGCCTTCCCACTCCTCCCCACTGTCCGCACGCCAGCCCTCCTGCCTGCCTGCATCCCCCCTTCCCTCAGCCCCTCGCCCTCCTGCCTTGCTCTCCCCCCGTTTCGGTCACGCTACCGCCTGCGCGGGGCCAGCCGGGGCTGTGGGTCCGGCCGGGGCTGTGGGGCTAGCCGGAGCTGTGGGGCCAGCCGGGGCTGTGGGTCCGGCCCGGGGCTGTGGGGCCAGCCGGGGCTGTGGGGCCAGCCGGGGCTGTGGGGCCAGCCGGGGCTGTGGGGCCGGCCCGGGGCTGTGGGGCTGGCCGGGGCTGTGGGGCCGGCCGGGGCTGTGGAGATCCCTGAGGCTGTGGGTCCGGCCCGGGGCTGTGGGGCCGGCCCGGGGCTGTGGGGCCGGCCCGGGGCTGTGGGGCCGGCCCGGGGCTGAAGGCGCCAGCCCACAGCAGCCACCGCCACCGTGACCCTCCCCGGGGCTCGCCAGTGCTAGCCGGCATGTCGTGCTGTGGCCTCGCCTTCATTCCTCCTCTAAAAAACTTGGCATTACCATCAACTTTCCTGCATCCAGCCGGCCAGGCCAGGGGCTTTATTAACATAGAGCAGCAGTACCTCACAGGCCAGCCAGCATGGGTGCTGCTCCGAGTCGAGTGTGACTGCACTGTTAAACTGGCTAAAAAAATGTAAGTTTTTATAGACATTACTCTTCTGTTTCACATTTTCTATTCCTTTCTTTTTCCCTTTGGTGATTTAAAAATTACATTTATGAGGGAATTTTTTTTAAAAAAAAAAGGAACAAGAAGAGGACGCTAGAGTTGAGATTCAACTGTCCTTCCCTCAATTCTTTACAGCACAGTGTTTCCAACTCTGTGGCACTGCATTCTTCCCATGTCATTCCCCTTCAAGCTCAGCTAGCATGTCTAGTGTGCCATTTTCTTGAGTGTCAGTTTGCAAAGATGGCCAGATCACACAGATCAACCTTGCCCTGTCTGGGCAGGTCGCTCCTGCCATGCACCTCTCCTGCGTGTTCAACTCCTCCACTCAGCAGCTCCGACGGTGAGCGTAAGACGCCGTGCTTTGTTTGCTTGAGTCATGATTAAACAATTAAGCTGGACGTTTGGGTCCATTTGCACAACGGTGCGCGCACACACACGTTTAACAGCAGATGATAAAAAAAGCTATAGTGTTTTAAATGCAGGTGAATTCTACAGAATAATAGATCAGAAATGTCTTTTCTTGCTCCCTTATTGAAGACAAGGGGAGCGTTTTTAAAAACAACCTCCTCCTCTTCCTCACAACCACCAAGATCCCCCCCCCATACACACACACACATACACACACACATGATGAAAGACCTATAAAGTTGAATAGTTGGGAGATAATAACTCTAATGGTAAAGGTTCCAGCATACGTATACCACCCTGCCTCTGGCAGTAATCCTGGCTTTGGGGATCTGAAATTTCCTAAAGATGTATTAGTGTCTTATACACATGTGCTCTTGTGCACTCATAATCCTTTTCACTAGCTTCTTAGCTGCATGCTTTGTATTTAAATTTTCCTTCTGACCAAGTAAATCCCTTTGGATGAAGTGACAGGAGCTTTTCAGCACCCATAGCTGGGTGACAGCTGGTGTAGAGGCTCTGAAAGACTGCAAAGTGTTCCTTACTAGCTTTCTTCAGGACCAGTGTCAGCCACCAGCTGAGCGATTTGTTAGCTCCCCTTTGGGCATCAGTCAGCTGAAGAGGCTCACATTAAAGGCTAAAGTAATACAATAGATATTAATATAAAAAAAATAACACAAAAAAAACCCAGCACCAATATCTGTGCTCCTGGTTTTACTGTGCTTTTAATTAGGTGCTTATTCATTATATGTGAATACGACACGTTTTCATTAATTCAGGAAAACCTTTATTAATACTGTATGAAGTATGCATGCTTGCCTCAGAAACACACTGTTAAAACTTTGGATTAAAAGACATAATTGTCAGAAGCTTTTCTAGGAGCAGCACAGCAGTTGAAGCATTTTACTTACAGATCACAGAACAAGATGTTTGTATTTATTTTCCCTCAAGTAAAGTTTCCCTGAAAATGTCCAATGTGTAATATATTCTGTTATTTAATTCTAGATTTGAAGGTTTGCTTCTCAGGGGTTCTGGCAAGTTTTTGCTATTGGAATTAGTAATGAGGAGTTCTGGAACTGTGGAAGTAAATTGTGCAGTGTAATCAGGTTGTTAAAGGAAAAGCAATCCAAAAATGAGACTGTTTCAGAACCCAACTAGGGCTGGATATAACATTGCTGGATGCTGCCTGTGCAGACTTTTCTAAGGGGCTGCAGGCACAAAGGCAGGGGAGAAATCCTCTACAATTTCTCCAACGAGTATAGAGTAATTTTAAAGAAGTAAATTTTAAAACACAGTGGCTTGTAAGATCAAAATTTTAATTATTTATTGATCTCTAAGGAGATTACAGTACTGAGCTAGGTAAAATTCCCACAGCATTCAAGTAGTTTTGCTTGAGTAAGGACTGTTGGCTTAGACTTATGAGAATTGCTTTACAAAAATAGTAATTAATATTCAAAACTTTGTTACCCTGCCACACACACATATTTTTGAAAGTATCTCAACTTTAAATAATAATCCAGACCTGTGGTAATCAAGCATGTAGAAGTATATCAATTGTATTATTTTATATAATTTATGTTGTAATAAAAAAATTCTCATTTACAAACAGATATATGAAATTGTGAAGTTTCTTTCTCTGGGCTGATATGTTTTAATAAAGTTGGGATGTGTGTAAAGGGTGTTTCTCTTGTTTGTTTGTTTGTTTTTTTCCTTATTCTAGAAATGAATGGGGGTCATAAAGGAATAAGTCAAAATTCCAAAAAGACATTAATTCTATCAAAGCTTTGAAGCACTCTTATTCCTAAAACAAACAGCTAAATTAAAACTACAGATATCTGAGGCGGTTCCCAATTCAAATTTTGTTCCTGATGACTAAAATTAAACCAACTTTGGGTCTTTGATTCATGCTCAATAAAAAACTTTGAAAGTAATTTCTGTAAGAATGCTCATTTTCAAAGAAATATAACAGTTTTCAATATCATGCATTTCACTTAAAGTTTCTTTCCATTTTAATCAGATCTGGAGGTTTATTGTCTATTTTTTTTTTTCTGTGACAGCTGCTAATTGAATAAGACCTATTTTGTAGAAATAATAAAATTTGCAAGGTGCTTCTTATCTGTGAGTGATCACAGAAATGAGAAAGATTATTCAAATGAATTAAAATAAAACGGTTTCTGGCTCTTCTTTTTACTTTGGAAACTTAATGAAACTAATTTACAAAGAAAAAGTGAGGGTTTTTATTTTAAAACCTTTTAGGTTTTTCTGCACAGGCAGTTACATACGTGCTACAAGAATGTACAATGCAGTTTCAGTAAAGAGATAGCATTACCTTTCACAGACCAAATCACAGATGTATTTACAGTTCTCACTCCTCCTGTACCCTTTGAATGTATTCTTGGTATTCATTCTTACATCTGGATTTTGACCCTTCTTTGCATACATTTTTCGCACTTCCAAAATATACTGCTGTTGAGCCAGAAAATAAACAGTCACTAAAATCTCAAATTAAGCTTCCCCTGGAATGAATTGTTGAGGGACCTGATCCTGCACTCGCTGAAGTCTGTGGAAGTTTTAATCACAAGTCACACAAGCAAATGAGACAAGGGGCCTTATAATACCTGGTCAACCTTCTGCAGAACTGAAAGCTTTCTTGTAAGTGTTGTAATTCTAGAAATCTGCTAATAATAAAAATGGAATTTGGGAAAATTTTAGTTGGAACTCAGGCATTTCACTTGGGTCATGATCCCAAGCACTTCTTCAGCATGTTTTTCCCTTATGAATTATTAATACAAGGCTTGTAATGGGCTCACAAGTGACTCCAGAGTCCTTATTAGTAAATCATGGTCACAATATCAAACTGAAAAATTCACAGGATGTATAGTAAAGATAATGTTTAATGATATTTGAGAGAAAGAAATATACAATAGCAAAATATAAGAGTATCTATTTCCTCTAAATATTAATTGTTGTTTTCCTTAATGGGGATAATCAAAGTTCCTTAATATTTCAAGCATTTTAAGTTTGTGGTTTGTGTTTCATTGGGATTTTTTTTCATTCTTGTTTTAAGAAAATTTTTTTCTGAATAGTTTATAGAAGCTTGTTTTACAGTTTACTAATTCTCTCTCTATATAAAACACTGTTGGTGCTGTTTTATTTTTAATTTTAAATATACAGCAACTCTAAAAAAATATAGGGCATACCTGTATGTTTGGTGTCTGTTTACATTTTCTGTAATGTAGTCATTAAGCATACAACGTAGACTTAAAGGATGTCAAAACTGACAACCACACTATGATTGATGATGCTGTGCTAGACTAATTCTTACCAGGTGTGGTGTGATGTGAATTCAAATGCAGCTCAGGGTTCTTATTTGTATTAGTAAAGTTGTGCTTTGTCAAAGTTCTGTGACTTCTTAACCCACTAAATCCATCTTCTAATCCAAGTATTTTTTTGCCTTTTTGCTGTATGCAATATTTTTCTTCCTCTTTCTCAGCAAAGCAATCCTTACGTCTTCGTCTGCAGCCAGGGTTGCTTAAGACATCCAGTTCATGCAAATTCCAGAAAATACCAAGTCTGATGAGGTTATGTTAATTACGTGTAAAATCTATGTAAAGGCTTCCTAAGTGACTTGAGCTAGGGTAGGCGAAATTATGAAGGCTGAAATTCACTCTGTCAGCATAAAGCAAAAACAGGAAGCTTTATGTGGATAAGGAATAAAATAAACAATCTTCAACCAGAAAAAGGGCTACAACACAGACTTCTTTGGTCCCTACATAAATTGTCTTCATTGTCATCCCTCGTCACTTGCAGAACATGATGAGGGCAGCTTCAAGTTATTAAATCTTGTTAAATGTCAGTGGTAAAGATTGGGTGCTTGTACCTTTGAACAACAAATAAACATTTATGAGGTATCAGAGAGTGTTGGACCTAAACTTTTAGGTGTTTTTTTTTAATCTCCCTCTCCTTTCTCCCCTCTCACTCTCCTACATTTTTGATTCAGTCCTTACTGATACGTTCTCATCAGCTGGATCATTCACTGTCAAATCAAATGTCCAGCACCTTTGGTACCAGAGAACTGTGTTGGCCTGGGATAGGCAATTTAATTGTATCTGTTTGTTTTCTAGCTGAATGATCTATCCCGCTTGGTTGTATTTAGCTTGATTTTATTTCTATTTTATTAACAAAAAATACTGACCTTGCAAGCAGAATCTCAAGAAAGCAGAAGACATATAACAAAATGCTCAAGACTCCAATTTACCTCAACAGGCAAATAATCTAAAAACTTAAATAATCTGATTGAACAAATCATAACAAACCACATCAAATGCATCAAATGTTATGCTGCATGAAATGAAAGCACCTATTACCCCCCACCACTACCTCCCTCTTTCTCTCACCAAGCCCTATTTCACTCAGGTCTAATTTTAAGTGATCGCTTTCTCATGCAAATATCCATTGATTTGAATGAGATTTTGCAAGGGTGAAGGCTGAGCAAAGACTTTGGGATGTGATCTTCAGAGAAAAACCCAACCCCTTCTTTTTATGGATACAGAGAGTCACTGTACAGGAAAGTTATTGTACTATTACTGCACAAAAGTAGTGGAAGGAGGGCCAGCATACGGGAAGGTGACATATGCAATCAGTCTGCAAGGCTCTGACAGGCACTGCTTGCACAAGCACTGGGGTGGGGGGGAAGGCAGAGGCTTTGGGCATCCCCTAGATTACTCAGATGCTACTCTCCAGGATTACTTTGAAATACACTGAAGACTTCTTTGTTGAAATCCACAGGCAAAGCATGGGGTAAGTGGAGAGTGCCCATACACCAAAACATCAGAGAAATACTTTAATAAGCATTACTTTAATTTCTCAAAGTCCTGATAACAAGCTCTGAGGATGGGATAGTAGTTTTGTAATTTAAAAAAATAAGAAAAGGAAAAATGTAAAAAAGGAAGAAAGCTGTTTTCTTATATTTAGAAAATTTTGTGTTGCTTTTTGGTTCTTTTTGATTTCAGTTATAGTAGGGGCCTGAGGAAGTCACAGTGACCCCTGCAGGCAATAGAGTATGCTCAAGAAAGAACTCAGGATATTAATATTATAATTGCATACATAAAACAATTTTTATATATAAGATTACCTGTTTTTGTTGTTGTTGTTGTTGTGAAATCCCTTTTTCAGTTCCTCTGCATTTCCAGTGTTTGGAAAGATGCAGGTGAACTTCAACAAGCTGGAGCAAGGATTTTGATGTAAGGGGGGACAGGATAAACAGGGATAAAAATTCACTAGAGTTAAGCTTAGCATCTTTATTTGCTAATACAGTCTGTGCTTACAAAATAAATCCAAGTTTTTGACAGCAGAGCAATAGATGTGAGGAATGATCCCTAAATTTGGAGCCCTGACAACCGGTCTTTCTTCCCCATGAACAAGAGAAATCTTGCTTTTCTAAATACTTACTTTAAAGTATTTTAAATGCATTTCTTTCTGAATCATTAAACTTATGAATTAAATTTCTAATTCTGTGTCCACTTTGAAATCTGTGTGATAAACACTAAAAACATTGCTATGCTACCCACTTTATAGCAATGGAATTAAAGTATGCCAAGTGCAACTTAATTGATGTTCACTGCTAGCTTTACTTGCTATTTTTAAAGTTCTCCTGTATAGAAATAGTTGTCCAAAGAGTTCCTAATGTCTCTATAAAGACTGTTGTCACTTTCTTGAGAGGAGTAGCCATCCTGTGCCAAAGAGCATGCGAGCTGGATCACCTGGCACATGGCAGTCACAGGAAGGAATGGAGATATACTTCTTTTACATGAGCGGCATCACATCTGGGTGGAGCTCAATCAATTCTTGGAGGTCTTACTAGTTTTCACAGATCAGTCAGTGCTGTTTTCGTTGCTTCACTCATACTTCATCTCAGTTTACTTATAGGCATTGAGTTTGTTTCTTCCCGCTGGAGTCCTCTATTTGCATTGCATTCTGGCTAGTTCATTTTTAGTGGGTTGGAGAAGACATTTTCCATATTATCAGTTGGTGTTAGTAGTGGAAATCTGATAAAAGCAGATTTTCCAGGAGGCCTCTCTAGGTAGGGTTATGTACTAATATCGATAATTGTTTGTTGCATCTGTATTTCAGACTTAACAATATTATGCACCACTCTGTGTTACTACCATTGTTTTGGCAGCTGTAGAGAGTGTGTCCTGACATATTTGTGCAGGGATGAACTACTTAGTTATTGCTTTCCCTGGTTCTGTTGTTATAGCTATTAAAAATGCAGCCTTCGCTTTAACAGATCGTCTATCTTACTTACTGCTCTTTTTTTTTTCTGAACCAGTAAGATATCTCAGTGATGCCTTAGCAGAACAGAAAATTAAAGCAGAAGAAAAACATTTGGGAGATGTGAGCTAATATATTCCCACTTGCAAGCCATATGAGGTGCTCTCAACAGTGTTCCTCACACCATTCCCATTTATATGTATCAGCCTTGTGGTCAGTCAGTGGTTTTTTACCAAGCCTCAGCTAAACCATGGTAATATCATCTTTTAAATGTAAGGAGAATGTGAAATAATACTTAAGGTAAGGTTTTTTCACTTGGGGCCACTCTAGAACACATTTTCTCACCTTTGTTTTAGGTGGAGAGAGCTCACCAAGCTACCGTGGTTGAGCTGCTACATTAACTCTTTGCCATGCAGTACTTTTGATCAAATGTCAAGTCCTCAATTGTAATTTTGTAATATATATTTTTCTTTAATTTGTAGCATGATTTAATCTTTCTTGGTAAAGAAGTATTAAACATTTTTGTCTATTTTCATCTCCATAGATGAAGACAAGAAAACAAGGAAGAAGCACACAGTTCCAGACCTTTTCATCCTCACAGGAGTTACAGAGGTGCTACAGAAAGTCTACATGCAGCAGAAAGGACATGAGTGGGTTTAAGCAGAGAGCTCTGAAGAGGAATTATCTCTGAACATTATGTGCTGGCCAACAAAGCACAACTGATAACTTCCAAGGCCATTGTGGACCTAAAATGCTAGCAGTGGTTGAAGCAAATTAAGGCTTTTATTAGCGGACCCCTATGTATCATTTTCCTGCTGCAGGATTACACTGCCAGCCCTGCAGAGGGAGATTTAGCTGGGTAATTCTCATTAAGGGGCAAACCTCTCTGACTTCTCCAGGTGCTTTGCCTGATTAAGTGCTGAAGAACCAGGCCCTATGGTTGGCCCAGCTGAGCTCTAACCTATCTGTCTTTATGCAAGCAAAAGCTTCATATATCAGCTGCAGCTCATGCTGAGGAGTCTTACTATGCACTCTAATCCTAAGGGGAAACATTTCATTGCAATGAACCACAATTTGCATTCTTTCTCAAAGTTCTGCTATTACATTATCCATTTTTCTCTTGATTAAAAGAGGTTAAGAAGTGCATGTTCACACACTACACATGCAGTTTTTCCATACAGAAGGCCTGGAACCCACGTGCAAATTCTGGCTGGAAGAGATCTGGCAACTTCAACTCTTGATGGATTTATGCTGTTCTAATAATAGTCACAATTTACTGTTAATTATCAAGGAGGGAAGTTCCCAGGTATTTTATTGTTGTTGTGTTTGTAAGATATTCAGGTGTTTTCTAAAGTATCCAATGCCAGACTTCTTAAACGCTGCAATAGCTCTGAGTGTCTGAGGATGATTTAATTATATTACAGAAGGTCAACCTATGGTACTAGTCACTGCCACACACAGACAGGGAACTGAAGATACATTGGCACAAGGGAAATTCCAGAAGGTAGGCATGAAATTTTCCAAATGTCCATGCCTCTAGTTTATAGTCTGTGTTACATAATTCATCTCCAACACCTTCCCTCTTGGGACTGCCCTGGAAAAATACCTACAAAAAGAAGGGTAGGGCAGATATATAATAGCAGAAGGCTCCTTCTGTTTTATGCAAAAGCATGGACAGTCTTTGAGACCCTCCATCCTTACCTGTATCCTTTCAAAAACACTAAAAAGATTAGGGCACACAGAGCAAGAACCAATTCCTGCTACACCACTGATATTTTTTGGGAATTGGTGTTTCTCTGCACTCAGCGTCCCACAAATGAAATGTGAAAAATTACACTATGGCTCAAAGGAAAAAGGAAGACAAGTACATTGTAGAGTAAATGGTAGTGAGGTACTGCAAAAGGACTATTAAGGTGCCCAGAACGGGGTTATGGCATAGTATAAAATTGGTACAAGTATGCAAATTAGAAAACATTCATGCAAGAAGCTGAATGTCTCAACTAATAGCAAGGTAAACAAATGACCTGATAACATCAACATTGCCTGTTTTGCAGAATAGATTACCCAAAAAAATTGATTTTGGCTAAATGTCACATGTTTCCTCAGAGATAAGTTTGCCTTTCTCTCCAAACATTTTCATTCTAGCTCTGGCCTGGATGTTCTGGATGGAAATTTTTATACATAGGCTTATGGAGAAAGACATCCAGTCCAGAAAAAAAGGTGGAAAAGTGAAAATCTCACATTAATTTTGCATCTTTGTTCTTCATTTTTCAGCCAGTGAGAAGAAGTAACAGTTTTGAGGCAATTACTCTAATGAGGCACTCAAATCAATGATACCTACCCACACAGGAATTAGTAAATGAACAAATATGCCACTAATTCAGCCACTGAAGAATGTATTCACTGGACTTAGAGCTATCAGTTGAAGAGTCCTCACTCTACTCTCTCCTGGAGCACATGGAATTTTCTTTGTAACACTATGCTTTCTAAAATTACAGAAGTAGAAGAGTAATACAACTATAAAGGTCAGGCAATTGCTTCCCATGCCCACCATGCTGTAGAACATTGTGTGCTGCACAAATCATGGTCACAATGGAAATTATTGATTCCAGTTCCACTTTGTATTTTAGCAGCAAGTCAACTGGCTTGAATCATGGCAAATTTGCCACCTTAAAGTCATTTACAAAGTTTTATATAAACCACATCAACCCATAGCAGAAAAAACAAGCTTGAAATGATAAGCAGTTTGTGATATTTCAGTGAACAAAAATATTAAGAAATAAATATTTTCTTGAAATGTAAGTAGAATGCATGATCTATGTTTTCAATCCTAATTTCAGCTTCTGATGAGATGAATCAAATATTCACATCCCAGCTGCTTCTGAATGTTCTAAGTGGAATTTCTTGGAGCAGTGTGAGCAGGTGGTGTTCCCACACAGCTCCAAATAAAGTTTATATGTGCTGGAGAGGCTGGATGCCTTACAAACATGGATTCCAAAAACTAGTTTTCTTTTAATGCACATGCTTGGTCATTTTGTGATAAGGCAGTGAGATCTTTGCAAGGACAAAGGCACAGATATAGAAATGTTGCCTTGAGACCTTCCTTCTTCCAAGCCTTAGGTCATAGTTTTCTGTACCTGAACCTCTTCTCTAAGCTGCATGCATTTCAGGAAATGGATTGTTTCAAGCTTTTTCACAATGTTTTTTTGTATTCTTGTGTAAGAGTGTGTTACACAGAGTAGGACATGAAGTTATGGAGGATATTTGTGGCAAGCAGACCTGTTGGGGTACACCAGAAAAGTAGGTCTTGTAGGGTTGGAGTGGGGACATTGGGGGCTGGGGATGATGAGGTGGGGTAAGCCAGTTTGATCACAGCTCTGTATTTGAGCTCAAATTAAAATTAGTTGTCATGTAGCACACAGGGTAGGGATTCCACACCTAGGAGACACATTGAATGTAAATGCTCACAAAAACTTCACCTTTAGCAAGTTAACCAAATCTTTGACTTTCTTAAGCTACTCCTTGAGAACAAAATCTCCTGTAAAAAGAGATTCATAACTGCTCAAATACCTGATCTGAACTGCGCCTTCGAAGACTCTTCTGGCTGTAGAGGGAATGTAGGAAACTCAGCTTCACAACACTGGAGTCAGCTTTTGTGACTTTTCATTCCTCTGTGGTCCATTTTGACTTGGATTTTCATTTTTTTTTAACTAGCGCAGCAACAGAGCCTGTATTTGTCATGGCAGGCACTTTTGGTTTTCTCTAGTCTGTTATTTCAAGACTGTTTAAGACTCTGCCAGCTGGCTACCATCCTATGCTTATGGAGTCATGCAAGGGACTACAAAAGGGCAGTAGAAAGTTAAGTTTTGTCCTTTTGTCTTACCAAAATCACAGTATTCTTCTAAGCAGAGGATACAGAGTGAAGCAGTAGGACAAAAACCTCACTTTGGGCTAGACAGGAAGTCTCAGTCTGGAGAAATTTTGCTGTGGTAAGTTCTACCACTATCCATTCCCTCTGTTTTATGAAAGTGATGTGAAAAACTTTTTAACTGAATCAAAAATCAGGGCTTTTAATCCCCAGTGCAAAAATTCCATGTAACATGACTTTTTACCTTGCAAGTTACTTCACTGGCCATGTGGATGCAGTGCCATTTTCAGTGACAGCACTTGATGTTTTGACAACAATGATGTTGGGCTTTCAGAGCCCAAAGCAGGAGTTTTTCATGAGAAGTCTCAATCTGTCCTTTCACTATAAGTTTTGCTATGCTACTGTTTGGCAGTGTGGTTAGGAGATTCATCACCTAAGGAAATAGAGCCAAATATTTGTCTTGAATGATTACAGCTAAGATGTCCTTCCACAGCTGTATGCCTAGATTATTGTGTACTCCTTACTTATGAACACTGAACATATTTCAGTGAACAGAAAATATACTGTCCTGGTACTCTAAAAAATTATATGCATTCACAGATTAGGTCTTACCCTGTATTTCTCAGACATAAATAGTAAACCACTCTTTTCTACTTTCTTTTTCTTTCTTTTTTTTTTTCTTTTTTTTTTCTTTATTTTACTGCTATAGTCCCTGGAAGCCTTTAAGCCATCTCTGACTGTGCTAAATTTTCTTAGACAACATCTGTTAAGAGATCTCTTATATTGTAAATAAGCAAGTTATGACTATCTTTCTTACTTTTGTACGTTTAACTGTATTTTCTAGAACTATGCAATTAGAAGTAAGGTATGAGCACTTTAACATTCAAAGTCCAAAACTGAGAACCAAATCATCAGATTAGACATCTGGACAACTTCATAGAAAGATGAGAGACCTCTCTACTGATTTGCTCCTGGGCTACATTATCGATCTCTTAACATTTTTCTAGTGCTTCTAAAAGAACAGAAAGTAAAAAATATGCTTGTGTTTCAAAAAAATGTAATTGAAAAGGGTATCTAAATATATATTTTTATACAAAAGTTTTTATCTGTGTCTGTAGGTATCCATCTATTCACATATCTCACCCACAGGACTCTCACAAACACAAATGTATTGAAATATATTACTTCCTTAAAATAATTATTTTTTAAAAAGTGAAAGTTAATGGGACCTGAGCATGAATATGGGCCATTTTCTCCAGTGAGAAGTAGCAGCTTTCAGTAAAGGATTACAAAAGATGCTAACTTGTCCTGACTTTGAGCCATTTGAGGTTAGTTTTATATTTCCTGATCCACAAGCTACAGCTACAGTTTTAGTTATTTCACTTCACTTGATTATTGCCATTTGGGGATACCATCAGTGTGACAATGAGCTTCATGCACAGAAAATTCTAACCCCTACATTTTAATGTGAGATCTGTTCTAATACCTGGTCAAATTCAATAAGAATAACTCCTCAGGAGTCAACAACTGCAATAAAAAGAGTTTCTGTTGCAGGGTTTCAAAATTTATTTTTTATTTCCCAAGACTTGAGGCACTTAAAATTTTTTGGTTTTAGTTTTGGAAACTAATAATAAAATGCGATGTCAAAATACATGTCTTCAACCACTTTGATCAAAGGATTGAAAACATTTTGGGGCTTGTCCCTATTGACTATCCACTGACCCTCAAGACCAGGATCAGGGCAAACACACCAACCCACATAAAAAAAATGTGAGTATGATTGGGATATAGGACAAAAAACCTATTCAAGATGTCCAAGACACACTGAAGTGCTACTGTAATAAAATTCTTATCTGATTATCATAGAAGGAATAGATGTTAATTAAAAAAAAGATTGATTTTTACCAAGGATACAAGAAGATGCTAGAATTAGCATCCAACATGCTTTTTCTGGTAACAGAGCAATTAAACATGACCAAAAAGGTCTACTCTCTTCTCTTTTTTTCTCTTAAAACTAGAAATATTTTCTTTCACTGGTGTCTAGAAGATCCAAAACACCTCTCTGCAGTCAGTATTCAGGAGACACACAACATATGGTTACTGAAAACTGGCAAGAGAACAGTTTCTTATTCTCCAGTCAGGCATTCACTGAAGATGCTCAGAGGACTATCAACACAGCAAATACTCCTTCTTGCTGATGCATTTTTTTGCTGTAGTGACCTAGATAATCTTCTGATAAAAAAGGCATTTTAATCACAAAGCTCATTTTTTCAAGGTTAAGTGTTCAATATGCTTTGTTTAAATTACTATATATAACAGAAAAATTGAAGAAGAGTCTTGTAGGCATGAACCTTGCTTTTCTGTTTGTTTGGGATTTCTTTTCAGTCATTTCTGTATATTTTTACACATGGTACATTTTTGCATCTTTACACTCACTTCTGTCTAGTAGTTGAGGTCAAAAAACAGATACAATGTTTC
>VWYI01044705.1:25422-46665 GCA_013399455.1 Anthoscopus minutus | reverse complement strand
TGAGTATTCCGGTCGGGCTCTTTTTTATAAGAGTATTTAGAAATTCAGGCCTGGTTTTGGGATGGATACTCAGCCAAATATTCCCATTAAAAAATGGCTTGTCAGCTAACTGTGTTTGTCTACCCAAAGCAAGTGCTCTGTATTCAGCTGTTTCTCCTAACACAGGAAAGAAGCCTGGTTCACCTCAGCCAGTCAGCTCTGCTCAGAATGCAGTGCAGGGGAAATTCCATAGATATCAGGGAGTTTGGGTTAAAACAGTGTATACAGAGACTTATTTGAGATTCCAGATGTTTTGAATTGTCTTTATAAAAATAAAAGAATCTTTTAATACTTCATCCATGTTTTAAAAATCTGCTTTGTTTGTGTTTATCCAAAATTCATGTTTGTCTTGGATATTTCATAAGCCTGTGCTAATGGATATTAACAGTGCTATGACTCCATTTGTCAGTTGCAGAAACCCAGCTTGTCCTCCCATGCCCTGACTTAGGAAATCTGTTGCTGGAGACTTGGGCCAGGACAAGGAGCAAATGAATGTTTCCTTGCGTGAATGTAGCTGCAGAATGTGGATATAGTGAATGCTTGTGGGACCAAAGGGCAGATAGCCATGCTGAATGGAAACTCTGGCTATTTCTGGCTAGTACGTGCCTCATGTGAGAAGTGTATGCTGTATTTTTGGACACCTCTGACAGCAAGTGAGTGCTCTTGAGGGCATGGATGTGAACAGGACAAGAGAAGGGGAGATTTCTGAACCTTGAGGACATCCAGATAGGATGTCTATGAACTTGCCCTGATGGGTCAAGGAAACAGTTTCTTGGGTATGAGTGTTCTTTCAAGCAATGTTTCTAACTGATTTCACTGAAAAACCACGGTATGTGCTAGGTATCATGTTCATGATCATTAAATCTTTCAACCAGCTTGCCTGCAATAAAAGCAGCACATGGCTGATGATAGGAATAAAAGAATATCATACAAATAAGAATATCATACAAATGTAGAATGGGTATAAGTGAACCAAGGCTAAACTTCAGAGAAATTCACAGGCTGTGGATGGCTATGGACTAAAATGGATATCTGCTGCAGGGATACAGGCCACTCATCACTGGTTGGCATGGCCACTCTCATATAAGTGGAAGGCTATGCCAACAGGAGACCTGCCACTTCTCTGAGCTCTCAGAGACACATCAGGTGTTCACATCAGGTCTTCAGTGTTGTGATTGCAGTAGGAATCAGCCTTAACTATACCTTCCTTCAAAGAGCCCTGTAGGGATGAATGCAGATGTTCTCCAAATGTATACCTCCTTTTCCATATTTCTTGGGTTTTGTGAAAAATTCAAAAGCATCTAATAGTTGGTACCTTCTCTCTTTCTGGTTTTTTTTTTTTTTTAAATTTGTGATTCCGTCTGTTGCAGTTGCCAGTGGAAATGATTATGTTCCCCAGACCCCACCCTGGACTGAGCATCTTTAATGGGATTCCATCTTCTATGCCAATAATGGTAATTCCTTCCAGGCATGTTACTCCAATTCTACCTTTCCATTCTGGGGCTTCCTTCAATACAATAATACATTTCCCACTTATTTCCTCTATTAATTTCTGTAGCAAAGACTGATGTTCAGATCCCTGTACTGACTTTGGATATGTAGCAGATTTTGGAGTGGGATCTTAAGTGAACTGCTGTCTTGGTTGTAGGCTTTGGCATGGGTGATAGAGTGAGAGCAATGATTGCCTGTGTGGAGGTTGTTACCTGAAGATGCGTCTCAGCAGGTGTAGGGTAAGAGTCATCTGACCAAATGTAGGTGTCTCTATCTGAGCATTCATCTTAATTCCCTTATAGTCAATAGAGAAAAACAAGCACTTCTGGAGTGTGATTCATCTTAGTCTGAAGGAGATGTATAAAGTAAATCAGATGATTCACACCCCAGACATGCCTATTTCTCTGCATTGAATATGAAAGGTGACTTGCTCAGATGTAGATATCTAAAGCAGAGTGAGACAAATCCCACTCAAAGCATAATCTTTGAAATGACAGCTCAGGAAAATATGCAGAAATAATGTCCTCCCAGCTAAGCAGTGTTCAAAGAACCTCATCCACTTTCTCTACATCTTTTCTCTACACCTGCCATTATGAGAAGCGTATTTATTGCAGAAGATATGCTATAAGTTTTTTGTATTGACTCCTTCTGCAGGAGGATTAGGACATTGTTGCAGGTCTGTAGTGTGGAGGGGAGCAGAGAAGGTCTGTGGGTCTGACCTACTCAGAAAGTGTGTTGCAGATGTGGAAAGAGTTGTCTGTAGGTCAAGACTCAGTACTGTGGGAAAGCAGCATGTTGAAACTTCATGTTGCCATGGTGCGTGTCTCTTGCATCTCACACAGCCAGGGAGTATTAAACACAAGTCAGACTGAAACAGCCTCTCATCTTTGTCTAGAAGGAGAGAAAGGTTGTAGCTGGGAGAAAAAGTTTAAATTGGCCAGCTGCTGTATTATATTTTGTATGAGAGCTTCCCCCTGCAGCCATTTCAAGCTGAACACTGATGACTCTGTCCTCCATGCTGACTTCTGTCCATCCATCCTCAGGGAATTCTTAAGCTGTGACTGTGCTGAGTCAGTCAGTGCTTGGCTGGCCTGATACATCCCCCTGTTGACAGTGTAAGCTATTGCAGTGAGCACAACAGGAATAATGAAGCCCGGAGTTAGTGCGAACGCAGGCTTTAGAGACAAAAACAGACTCTTCTTCTTGTTTTTGCCCTGTAATTTCCTACGGGTACATGCATTTTAAAGAGTTTTCTCCAAGTGGGAATTTCCATCTGGAAACAGCATTTTAAAGAGGTCAATCAAGCCAGGGCCCTGCTGGCACTGGATGGGGAAACATGATGACTCATCAGTTTCCTTCATTGGATCAGTGCCACCATGGCTGCTCACCAGCCGCTGGATGGAGGGCAACATCTGCTCAAGGTGATCCCTAGGCAGGAAAGGGCATGTGGAAAACAGGCACAGCCAGACCAGATGTGCAGTGACACTATTTGTGATAGAAGTGGGACAGCAATGTTGTAACCACATGAACTTTAAAGGGACTGTGATCTCCGTGACACAGTTGCTCTAGTTCCAAGGGCAGGGGGTTGTTTCCGGCAGCTGAAAGCACCAAATAATTAAAGGAGAAAAGAAGTGGTATGTGGAAGCAAGACATTCTGAGATGGATTTTAATATGTTTTGTAATATTACTCTTCCAAAATGGCCAGGTGTCAGTGGTGGGTCCTTCATTTGCTTCCAGATATGCTGGCTGTTAGAGTGCAATGCCAGGCTCTGTGTTGGCTTAGGCTGGAAAAGATGATTTTGGAGGTCTTGTACAAATTAACTCTGCAGTGAGATGACTTAACTATCTGCAGGCCTTTGCTGTTGTGTTTTGTTGAGCATTATATGAAGCCAGAGGGGTTTTGAGGGGACTTTCATAGGCATCTAAAAAATGAAACATTTGCATTTCAGTCTGATGCATAATATCTGGGGACTGTACTGCAGAGCTGCCAGGTGAAAGGTGGTGGGGCTCCAGAGGATAACAGGATGCCAGGGTCCAAGGCCAGCAGCCTGGTTACACAAAGGATCAGACCAATCACTCTTGCCTCAGCATCAGGTCCCGAAGAGGCTGAGAGCCGGAGTACTAGAAAAACCGGACAGATCCCTTTTCTTTCCCAATCAATCCTCTGTAGCAATCAAAGTGAAAGAATGGCATGTGATTCTAAGCTGCTGGCCTAAGCTCCTTGACAAGTGTCCTGGGAAGGGGTTTCCAGTGGTCTTGCAAGGCCCATACCTCTTGCCCAAAGAACTAACAACCCTGTTTTTTCTAACTGCCTGTGGGACATGGAAGAAAGAGCCCAGATTTTGGTGCACATCTTTATCTTGTGTGTGCCAGTTGTGGTACAAGATTTCATGCTCCTCCTGTCCAGCAAGAACAGTTCTTCAGGAAAACAGCCCCACAACCTTTTAGTGTTTAGATGCTGCAAATCTCCATAAAGGTTTGCTTCTGCTTTCTTGGGGGCACGTTTGCTTTTGATTTTTCCACCATCAGTGACGTATGCCAGCCTAGGCTGATAATAATGTTGCAGTGATTTGAATTATGCATCTAGTAAAGTACATGGGATTGGCATGATGTGATATGAGGAGACCCTCAAGGGTTTCCATTAGACTCAGGAGGTTCCTCATCAGCCCCCCTCTCAGACCAAAATAAGAAAAAAACCTCTCACATGCAATCCAAAGAGAAAATCAGGTTTACAAAGTTTAGTTCAATCCTTGAAAAAGAAATCCAAACAAAAAAAGAACAGAAATATGATGAACTCACACTGATAAGCATATTTTTAATACAGTTGTTTTGACTTTCACAAAACAAACCAAAAATGAAAGAGAGTAGTACAATTGAGGTAATCTGGGATGTTGATCAATGGCAGAGGATTTCAATACTTTAATCACAAGTTTTTTAACCTTTCCTTCTGTCTCCAAAGTTTTCTTGGGACTTTTTTTTCCACAGCATAACCATTGTACTTCTTGCTGCATTCCTTGTGGTATGGGCAGATGGATCTGAAAGTCATCAGCAAGCAGTGAAAGTAATGTGGGTAAATGAAATTGCTCCCAAAGTCTAGGAGGAGCACATGTGGGGAAGAGCATTTCATTGCACAAATTCCACAGTGGTGGAATGTGGTTTTTTCCCCCTGAAGTTATTACTTCATGTGATCAAGGCTTGTGCAAATGGAAGTTGACTGTGTATTTACCCAAGGTAATGAACACAGATTACATTTTGGAACATCTTCCTAACCCTTGAGTAATGTTGACTTGTTCCCATTCCCTCCCCTGTGACTATTATCTCCTGTTTAGTGTTTCTTGTTTAATCTCATAGGCTAATGGGTCATCTTCTGGTGTTGCCTGACTCAGTGAGGTGGTTAAAACCTGCAGAATATGTCAACACAAGCAGGACAGAAATGAGTGGCCAACAGGATTGAACAGGATGGACTGGTTACAGAGACAGTGAAGTTCATCAGATAGCAAACTGTCCAATTGCCTTCTAGCTCTCCTGTGGGGTGGTTGGCTTTTGTTGGGGTTTTTTTGTTAAGTTTGATTAATATTTAGTCTGCAGCCATAAAATCCCTCTGTGTTGGTCAGCAGGTGTTTGGTTAAAACTGTTTCTGTATCAGATACATATTATTCATATGACTTTGGGTGTCTGGATGAGTGTTTTCAGAAGTACAGATACATTTGGAGGTGCCTTCATTTTTGACTTTTGTGCTTCAGCCCCTTGGAAGACATTTCAGAAAATTGTCCCTAAACTGGTTCCTGTAGAGTTCAGTCAGAAGAAGCAGTCACTTCATTCTTTGTGGTTGCATTGTAACGTGGCAAAACAAAGTCCTAACTAGACTAAAACTAGTCTGTGTTCCTGACTTCTTCCTTCTGTAAGAATATATTTGCCCCCTTCTGATGGAACTCAAGAAAGTTTATTCAGCAATGCTGAGAGTAATAGGGAACCCAGACAAAAAAGTATCACTAAACTGAAAAGCATTAGCTGTCTTCAAATACCACTATTTTTTTTTCTCAGTGAAGAGCTTCAGAAAAGACTCTCTGATTTTCATCTGAAATTAAGATTCCATATGCAGTATATTAAGTGTCTAATTATGTAATTCATTTTACAGCCTTCCTCTGAATGACTTGATTGAAATGAATGGATATTAATCTTGGAGGGTGGAGGGAAGAAAGGAATAAATGCTTCCAGGTTTGTTCTGTTTCAGCACTTGCATTTTGAAACCTGAGTTTGATGTTTAAAACAAATATAGAATGTCTTTCCTGGAATTAAAAACTGGCCACTTTTGCTGTTTGATAATGCCTTTTGGGATGTGGTAATTGTATGTGTGATTGACAGGTAGTTTAAAAGGGCAATTCTCTGGTTCAAGGAAGCAAAGGAAGAGAGCAGAGGAAAGTGTGAAGGAAAGTGTTCTAACTTATGATCTTATTAGTTGGGCCGTTAACATGTATTCAGTCATTCATTAAAGCTTATTCACAAAACTCATTATTCATTAGAGCACTTTAGGGAGTGGGGGGGGAAGCACCGAACAGCAATAGTCATTTATTTACACTAGCAGTTTCATCATGGAATTAGATCATGGGGCCAGATTCGCCTCTGCATTTCAGCACTTCAGTTTCATCGACATCATGGAATAACTACCAATTTAGACTAATCTGTGGCAGAACAAAACCCAGCCCATACTGCTTCTTTAAGAGGATGCCTTGGGCAATTTATTCGCTGTCTTATTGCTGGCTAGGTCTTGGGAAACTTTACAAATGGATAAAAAATTAAAGAAGTATGAGAAATGGATCTTCTCACTGAGCAAGGTTCAACGAAATCATTCCACAGAGATAGTTAGTAGGAGATGGATGTGAAAAGCATTCACATTAATAATTAGTATCTCATTTTAAAGAGTTTTTACCCCTGCTGTTCTGGCAATTTTGAATGGCAGTGTTGTTCTGGCAGTTTAGATTTTCAGTCCTTACATGAAAGGCTTGGGGTGACAGCACAGGACAGGAAGGGATAACACCAAAGCTCTTATTTTGTTATTATGATATACAGCATATAAGATCACAATAGTCAGTAATGGGAAAGAACCAGTAAATTACTGAACTCATGCCTTTGCAAGAAAAGGCGTGTTAGGTAATGATCATTCTTCTTCATAGCAGCACTGATCTTCTTCTTCCTAACTGATTTTTAGCTGCATGTGAGGCTGAAGAAGTGACTTAGCACCTCTTAATTGATGCAGCTCAGGGAGAATTTTCTGCACGCTTTCTGCCTGGGAGTGAATGTCGTGCTTTGGAAATTTCAGGCAGAAATTTTAAAACTTGTTTTCATTGGCATTGCTTATACTAGATATCCTACATGTTATTTTATTATTTGGGTTCTTACTGTAAGACTGAAATAAAAGATATTTCTTTCTTGTATTAATGAAAAGCAGGTTAGGAGACAACAGTAAGAGAAATTAATGCTTTTAAAGCATTCTTTATTTGTATCCTGATGCCACAAGTATTGTATCATAGATGGGATGGGACTGGCAAGAAGCAAAGTCATAGCACAGCTCTCTGTGGGTCCTTGACCTCTACCATATCTGGTCCTGAGTTGGTATCAGTTGATCTCAGCACTGAGATTTGGCACCAATCAGAAGGAACCTAAGGAAGATACTGATCCACAGGTCTACTAAACCAGGTGTTATTGTGGAGACACAGCATAAACTTGTGCTTTTTTTGGGTTTCTTGTTTTGCTTCATTAAAAAAATCCTCCTTCACTGTGACCTTGAACTCTCCTTCTTGAGCAGGATGATGATGTAAGTCCCAATGAAACAGCCATGTGGAAAATCTGAAACTCGTGGTCATGGGGCCAGGTTCTCTGATGACAGAAAGTAGAGTAGTTCCCCTGGAGTCAGTGGACTTATTCTAGCTGACAATCTGACCTATTGAATTTCCAGCTCCTTTTGTGGGAGCAGCTCAGTGAATGATTTGATCTGAATTTCAGGGGCAGGACAAGCCAGGAAGATTTCAGACTTTTAATTGGCAGTATAATGTCTTTAGAAATTCAGCCTTTGTCATTTTATCTTCTGATCATCTTTCAGCTGCACAGCTGTCTCTTGCTTTGACTCCTGCACAAAATCCAGTCTCCATTACAGCAGTCCTTCCCTAGTTGACGACTTAGAGTCTGTCCCGGCACAACAAAGGAAGACCTGGCAATTTCCTTTTGGACTGGCTGTGCGAGCTCCAGAAGAGAGAGTAGCTCTGCTGGAAAGCAGGGGAGCTCCTTGCCATCACATCACTCCCAGAGCAGGAGGTAAAGGGGCAAAGATAAAAACCATCAACCAGCATTGGCTTCCTAGTTCTCCCTCAGGTTCATATTCAGTGCTAGAGTGGACATTGGATATTGTGACAAAAGAGATTAGGCAGCCATGTGTCACGGACAACTGTGAAGACTGGAAAAAAAGAGACAACACTACACTTCCCCAAAACCCAGAAGCAGAGAGAAGACATCATGGGTTCATAGTAGGTTCTTGCCCCAAAGCTGCAGAAAATAAGAGGAAGTATTAGCAGTAGCTCTGTTAGCCCTTCCTTAGAGTGACATGGGGTATGTAACCCGTTGCTGTGGGGCTAGGTAAACAGGATGCCAAAAGAAGCCCATTCCAGCTGTGAGCTGTACTGGCCTATAACTCCCATGTGTTTCTGCAGTATCTGGATGTATACCAACTGCAGACTGAAAGAACTCCATGGAAAAATCCTAGAAATGTCTCAGAATCATTTCCAGTCCTCAGAAAAATGACACATAGGGAAAGTATCTTCCCCACAGTTGTGTAATCGAGAAGCTGGAGAAACAATATATTGGTATGCTGCCAAACTCTGCAGAAAATGGCTGACTCATGAGAGTATGCAATCTTAAACCTGAAATAATTAGTGTTAAATTCATAAGTGGGAAAAAGTGCAATGAACTGCTGACAGAAAAGCTGTCCTCACTGATAGTATACTATAGGAGTATCTAAAGCTGCTGCAAAGCAGAGTATAGGTGGGGTAGATGCAGTTAGTTCAGAAGGTAGAACTGAGAAGCATAAAATAATATCAAAAGCAAATGCATAAATATGACGCAGAAGACATCAGGGAAGACTTTTAGTGCTGTGAGAAAAGACTTTTAGTGCACGTGATAGGATGCACAGCAATGACATTAATATGGTACAAAAGGGCAAAAACAAAACTCTGAGCTGTGTGCTAAGAGAGCAGTAGCACTTAGAAAAATGAATGCTATGGAGACAGTAGGACATTACTAAATGTGTTAGGATGGAAAGGATTCCTTTCAGCTGTGCCAAGGAGGGAAAGGAATTGTAACCACGCAAAGTTGAATTAAAGCAATGCAATGACCCCATGCCATTAGGCAAAGTAAATTGCAGGTTGAATCAGTGATGCTGGCAACAACAAATCCTCTACTTCTGGCTGCATCCAGTAAATTGTCACCACACAGGGGCTTTAAGTTTGAAGCAAACAATTCACGCAGGCAATGGAGACAGAACAAATTAAAAAAATAATTACATGCGCCAAGCTGGCAATATTCGCTAGCATCCTTGCAACAAAGCTGTTGGGAGGCATATCAAGAAGTGTTTGAAGGGGAGGATGTCTTCCAGGCACACAATTGCCTTCATCTATTTCTATCTTTTCTATTTGTGCCTCCAGGAGTGACTATAGAATAAAAAGAAAAAATAATTGGAGCAGGAGAGGGAATGGAAAAGGAAGACATTTTTAACTAATGTTAAGTGACAAGTCACACAAGCAGTATGGATGCTGAGATGCCAGACAACCTACCCCTTTCTGAAACTTGAATTACCTTCAACAAGCAGGAAAAGGCTGTTCACCTGAATTCCTTCAAATGAGGGAATATCCAGCTTGGTGAGAACAAAGACATTAATTGTACATCGAGTACTGACAGAAACTTTTGGGGAAAGAAAGAAACTACCTCGCCACGTCCAGGAGAAGAGTATGTGCAAATGGTTGTGAGCACTGCTGGGATCAGATGTGAGGTGGTAGAACATCAGTGCTGACAGCAAGATGTATTCAAAGGACTCTGAGGGATCAGTGCAATGGCTGCTGTGTTCTGGGGATGGGTGCAGAGATCGTGTGGCAGAAGCTGTGACACACCAGGATCCCACCTTCATCTGTCAGTTGGAAAGAATCAGGGAACAGACCTAGAGCTGAATAAAACCATCCTGGTGCGGGGACTGTTTACAGTATACTGTATGAGACATCTGTTGATCTCCCAAGAGCCGGGACCAAGCTCAGCAATTTAGAGCATACAGAAGCCTCCTGCTCTCAGATGCACACACTCTGTCCAGAGTCTGTTAGGATTTGCAACCTATCTGACAACTTTTCTCCCACAGCTTTCACATATGTGCAAGTCATTGGTACAGCTCCTGAACAGAGATGCAATATGGACAACTGGTATCATCAGAGAATACACCAATCACCTATGTGAAAAAACAGACACCTAATTATCCCACTTCTAATTAAAGAGGCAGGTACCTAACATTGCTGTGGGCAGCTCTATGCCTTAGACAAAGACATGTTCCTCTTGCTAACCTACAGCTTATTTTAGTATCTCCAGCAGAACAGGGAGATACCTCCAAACAGAAACTTTTAAAATTTTTCTATGGGATAGGCCAGAAAGCAGGGGAAATGTCTCAGTTTTCAAGACTACTGGATCTACTAAAACAGACTGAAGGTAATCACAATACCCAGATTTCAGGGAATGGACCATTTCTTTGGGAATTGTCCAGCTCTCCTCTGGATCTACAGACTGTGCAGAGGAAATACTCTGACCTGTATGACAGAGGCTAGCCAACATTTAGTGGTCTGTTGTGCCATATTTAGGGCAACCAGCAATGAAAAGTGGAAGCACACTGCTCTTTCCACCATCTATAGGGAAAACACATATTTGCCTCCTAACCCCAGATTTGGCTATTTGGGCTGCTGCTCAGACATCTAGTCAAGTGAGTGAGTTTAAAGCAATTAAGTACTTTAATAGACAGAATATCCTCTGCAGTAGGAACACATCTGCTTGCTTGCAATCCATCCTGAAATGGACTCCCTTCAATTACCACCACAGCATTGCCACCAAATGGCAAACTCAAAGTAGCACTTAAAATGCCTGAAATTTTATTAAAGCCAAAGAACATGAAGAAAGTACATAGCATCTCTGTTCTTGAGTGGAGAAACAGTCTCACAGAAAACCCATTTCAATCTGCTTCCATCGTCTGATACCGTGAGCAGTGGCATCACTGGTGTGACTAACAGCAATGAAAGCAATCATGGATAGAAGAAACATGTGAAAGCCAAAGCCTCCCATGACTGATGAAATAAAGACCTCACAGAACTACCAGCAGGACAAGGTATTTTTATCAGATTATTTCTGCTGGACATACCATGTTCTGGGATGCAAACTATTTTATTGAACACGTAAGTTCTTGCTCATGTAATATAGCATTTGTAAGTATGTATTTCCCTGAAATCTCAAATATATTTAAGTTGCTGTGCACAGAAGACACAGAGATAGCGGTGAATTATGCACTCTGCAAACCTGATTGAGAGGGCACAGATCAAAGCAAAAGAGCAGTGACTGTGGGGATAGATGTGATACCCCAGAAATACATTGCTGAAGAGCGCAAGCAGAATGCAGTAATCTGTGCTAACAGGTGAACAATACAGCAACTCCAACATGAAGGCTGCTTCCAGGTGTATACACAAGGCAGTTCAGTACCCTGGCATGAAAGAACAGCCTCTTCAGATACAGAGGAGAATAGCCTTGCTCCCACAAGAAATGAAGGGGAAAAAATCAAACAAAACCCCCCAGCCCAGTACATTAGCTATAAAATGAAACACAGTAAGAATATATATGTAAAGGTTCTCACAGGTTATACTGTTGCTGTGGTCTTAAATGTGACTAAGGTTGCAAAACTGAAAGCGCGCATTTGGGACTTGGATATTCCAGCAGAGGATAATGCCACCTTAGCCAGTGGTGAATGAGAAGCCAGGAGGCACAGAGGGAGGGATAAACCTGCAGCATGGAAAGGCTGAGCTGCAGGTAGCAGGTAGCTGCAGTCTGGGTTGGAGGCAGAGGAGAGGCAGGGAGTAGCAGAGTCCCAGTCCCTAGGGGAGCACACCCCCGGGCAGTCAGGCTTCCCTGCCTGCTGCAGAGCAGGAGGAGTAACAATTCTAGTGGCCCTGGCAGTGCCATTTTAGGGAACTGTACTGAGGGCAGGAATAAGTAACTGCTGTTCATTCTGAAGACTGTGAAAGACAATGTGCCTACAGCAACCTTTTCAAGCTTGAGCACTTGAGCACCTGACCACCAAGTCTGCAAAAGGCACACAAAAAAATAAGGCCACTTAGTGTCACTTAGCAAGAGATACATGCCCTCTCCTCTGTGCCCCCCAAAAAACAATAAGATGCCCACTAATAAAAAAAAAGTATCTAAACAGTTTTATTTTTCACCTGCTGTAATAAAATAAGCCTGATTGTTTGAAAACTATTTGGGGAATGTATTTTTACGGGTCTTCTGCTAAGGCCAAGAAATGCTTGGGGTGTTTGTGGGATTTAGGCGCCAAAACGATGAGTAGGCAGAGGTGTGTCATGCTGACACTGATGACAGAGCTACCGCCTGTCATCCAGTGCTTCTGCACTAGCACTCCTAAAAAGGGGTTCCCTATTGCTAGCATTTCTGTCCTCACATTTCTGAAGCCTCTTCTAATTACCGAAGGTGTCACCAGAATTGCAGTAGCACTGGTAGTTTTTATATAATAGTTGATCCTTTACAGAGAAAATTCGGGGTGCCTTTGATCTGGATCATCTCTCAGGTGTTTAATGTCTGTCTTGATATGACAAAAGTCAGACATACAAGTTAGAAAGAGAGAGAGGGAGAGAGTATTTAAAGAATGAACCAGATAAAACAAGATGTCAGCCTCCAGTTGTGTATTTCTTAGGATTAGAGCAGACATATTGCTGGATTCCAGGTCTTCACTAGTACTCATGACAGAAAGCTGCTGCAGATAGGGAGTTCTGCAGGGTCTTGTCACTCAGAGTGCAAATATGATCTGAAAAGCATAATGTCTTTTCTTCTTCTTATGGCTTTGGGTAATGTAGATATGATCTTCAGCAGCACCTGATTAATAAATCAAAATGCTGGTAAAATAAAAACTGCCCCCCAACGATAAAAAAATGGGGAAAAAATTACAATACAATACAATACCTCCTAACACAAAATAAAGGCAGCCAACAGCATTTTTATTGGTTAAGTGATTTTTTTACTGTCATTGATGTCAATTGGCTTTAAAACAAAGCCTCAACTCCATAGTGAAAAAGAATACTTTTGCCATGTTGGTCAAAATAATGAGGTTTTTGGACACAAAATGCATAGCCAAAATAATTATGGTCTTATTTTTGTTTTAAACACTTAGATAGCATTATGAAAAATAAGTCCGTTAAGTTCCTTTAAGAACTAAAGTCTATAACGAGCACAATGTAAAGAGCTCTCCTTTAGCACTGTGGTCTCCTTCCACCATCTGCCGGGCTTCCTTTGCTATTGCAGGAGATAAAAGGTTGTTTTCTAAGAAAAAGATTACTTATATTAATCTTCTCTCTATCCTTCATCTCTCATGTTTATTTTGTCACTTATGAGGTCCTGAACGAAGCAGGCTTCTGAATGAAGCGTTTACTGAAATGTATCTATCAGATTTATGGAAAGTTGAGTGGGTTTTTTTAAGATAAATGAAAGGTGTGCTGCATTTTGTAAAGATTAAAAAAACCCCAATATTTTGGATGAATTTTATTTCTAAAGTGAAAGAACATTTTGCTGATGAAAGTAGGTTGTTTCCTGTACATAAAATACTCTGCTTTAATTATATATTACAGATCTTAACAGGATGAACAGGAATTTGTCTTGGACTTCATACCATAAGCAATGACTAACCAAGTATCTCCTGCAACAAGTTATTTATTAACAGGGATTCACAAATTAGAATCTACACAAATGTTTCTTTTTTTAAGAGTCCAGGATGAACCTGCCTCCATACCATTTAGGCGGAGAAAGTATTTCTATATAATGGATATATTTACATAGAATTATCAAGAGATGAGAAATACAGTATTCCCTTTCCACACACAAAGTCAAAGGTACACACACCTCCGTGTTATTTTTAAAATTGTTTTTCTTAGTTGCAGCACATTTTAGAATGCCTTACAGTTCAGAATATGGAACTAGCCAGCATTTATACATTTACTGTCAAAAGCTATATGCCTTTTTGCGCATATGAGAGGATCTCATGTGAAAGATAAAGAAGGAGTGTGCATTTTGGATAAATCTAGAAGAGGTATTTTGATAGTTTGTCTGAGAACTTCCTTGCAGAGCTAACTAAAAGCTGGGATCTTGTGTGAGGAAAACTTTGAACCATAATCTGAGAACACCATTTATTTAAAAGCACAGATGGTCAAAGATCCCCAGAGTGGACTTACAAATGTAGCTCCAATATAAGCATGTATTATAAAATCAGTTTCCCATGAAAAAGATAGCAAAACCTCCAAAGAAATGGCTTTCCTCAGCATTGATATATATTCAGTCGTTTCAGTGAAACCTAGAAGGGAGTCTAGGCTAAAGCCAAATGCTTCTGGAAAATGGCTTTTGGAAAATGACATCTCAATTTTTAAATTTTTATTTTCTGAAGAAAGCAAAGTTTTTACAATATAGTGTTATGCCTGTTCAGTGGAAAGTTTCATAATTATGCAACATGATTAAAAAAAGAACTACTTAGATGCAGTGACAGGCGGCAGAGGTCGAAGAAAACATCTTAATGTCGAGATTCTTGAAGACTGAGAGTTATTTTGGATGCCTCCGTTTTTAGGCAGCTACTAGAGGAGAGCCACACTTTTAGAAAATGCTTCAGCTTCTGAATCCTGGGTTCCATTGAAATATTTATTTTTCTCTCAAAACTTGATGACTATTTACTGTGGTCTTGAAGTTGTATGATTATTGTGGTACATTCTCATGAGTGTAAGAACGTGGTAATAAATACCTCAGCAGTGTGCTTTGAGGTTTCATACATTATTGTCTATAAAATGCTTCAACTAGACTTTAATAGAAGACCTCATAAATGTGTAAAAGACTACTACTATCATTTTTTACAATATTGAGATTTAATGGGTGAAGGAAAAAAGAAATGTTGTGGCAGTATGACAAGTGCTTCTTTTTACTGTTCATGAATGGGCAGCAGGTAAAGAACCCAAAGTAAACCTGCAAGACTCAGGTAAATTAATAACTGAAAAATATTTTAAGTAACACTCACTGTCTTCATAATGAAATTGTAAAAGTCAGATAAAAATCAGCTGATTCTAAAAATCAGCTGATCTGGAGGCTTTTCCTTTGATTCCAGTATCTTTAAAATACATTAAAGAAACAGAAGTGATTGTAACCTTTTGACAAACCTTTTACAGCATCAAACAAGAGCCCTCTTCTGACTTTGAAGATATCCTGCAATCAATTAGGAAGGCCCTAAATGATGTCGGAATGAGTCAGGAGTTTTGCAGAATAACTGGCAGACTTCCACTTTGAGAGATCATTGGGAATATGAGAAAACAGGGAGGATTAGCCATCTCCATAAAAGACAACAGCATTAGGAGCTGTTTTGAAAACACTAGAGCTTCTTCTTGCCTAATGCTTCCAAAACTGCTGTTCTCAGCTAAACTGATTTGTTCTGTGTCATTATTTTTAGCATGGGAAAGTCAAAATAAACTTGGAAGAAGTTCTTTGAAGTGAGATGCACAAGTCAAAATGTGAAAATTACATCTTAGCACAACAGATTCGCACTTTTTTCCTTGTGAGGTTAGTTAAACTAGTGTAATCTAAAGTACTATGGAAGATGAAGGAGAATATTTTAAAGCTGTTTTCCCTTGCTCCCTGTTGATGTGAAAGACTGTGAGAGATGAAGACAGCAGTGGTGTGGGCCTTTCATAATCTGAATTCCCACTGAGGAAATAACCTTGGTCTCAACCAGTGCCTGATGAATTCCTCCACTGATGTGAAAACCAAAGATAACTTCTTTATACCTAGCAGGCTACCTCTACACTTTCAGAAAGGACAAATTAACTTCAGCTCATCTGTGAAAAGCTAATCATCAGCGCTCTATTTTCTGAAGCCAAGGAGCTACAAAGCTCTTCATATCATGCATTCTGGAAGGACACTGACATGGAAGCCTTCACATCTACAAAGAAAAAATATGTAGGAGTTGGAAATAAAGTGAAAGCTTCCTCCCAGCCCCTGTCCTCTCTTTGTCCTTTCCTCCCCCCTCCCCCCAAAAAAGTGGCATTTTGCTGTATTCCCAAGGAAGTAAGTAAGAACCGGATTGGTCCTTGTGGTGTGCTTTGGTTATATTCGGGTATTTTTTTTTATCCCACTTCCTGTAGTATTATTCCCAGTAATAACATCAGAGCTTAAAAAAGACTGAAGGCTCCCAGGGTTGCCACTGGTAAATTTTCATGCAGAAGCTACAGCGTATTTTCCCCACTATAGCAGATCCTCTTATCTGGTTCATTATCAGCAGAATCCCCTGTACACTAAAATCCAGAGCCAGCAAAATACTCAGTGTGTGCTTAGAGATAAGCTCGTGTTTACATGGTTTGCTAGATGAAGACCTATAGACAAAAACTTATGGAGAAACTGTGATACCATATGGACATTCTCTCAATTGTCACATTTCTTCCAGATCTACATATGCTTTTCAGGCTGAAAGCTGGAGAAAAATGCAGTACATACATTTCAACAGCCCTTGTGCTGCTTCCCTGTAAAACCAATGGTGAATCTATTTAGCCTTTTACACCCAGCTCTGAGTTCTACCAAAGGGGAGAGGTCAAAAATTAATGGTGCAGCCTAAGCTGAAGCAAAACTACTAAGTGTTTTTTTTTCTAAAAAAAGAAAAGCAAACAAGGACAAGAAATGGGATGGCTGACTGCTATTGGGAAACATTTTATTCCAGTCTGTACAGCAAATGCTCTTCAGCTACATGAAGCAGATAAAAAATGTCTGCAGATTTCAGTAGTATCCTGGCAAGTAGGTTTGCAAAATAGACAGATGGCAAAGGATTATATTTAATTCTTTTTCCTAATTCATCTTTTCCTGACCATTCCACTGCACTCAGTCTAACTGGAGAGATTACCAGCTTAATTTACCCTCTGTAGCTTACAGTGACAAACCACATAGTAGATTTGTAACTTCCCATCATTAGGAATGTTTAATTGGACACAACTGCTTTTCATCAGCTGCCTTTAAATGCTGCTTCTGAAACACAGGATGTTTACAGCATTACAACTGTAGAACTCCAGCTTTATTTTTAAAGTAAACACCCTAAAAAGCCAGGAATATTATAGTGTTTCTGGTGAATGTAGCTGTCTTGCTCAGTCAAATAAGAATTTCACGCTGATATCTCTTACACAGATGTGCACAATCTCACAGCACAACACTAACAGTAATGTCCTTAAGATACCTTGCTGTTTCTTTCCTGTGCTGTTTTTTCCCATGCAGATAAAGAAAGGAAGCCAAGTAGCACAGCCCTGATAACACTGCAAGCATGCAATCTGTGATTTGCTGTGAGAGGATCCGTGCTGCAGTCACAGGTCCTCACTGCCTGCCTGATTCTGATCTTTGTTCTTCTCCACTCCATATACTTCAGGCTATTTTTTAAAAATTCCCATTATTTTTTGATGTCCTGGTTTTCAAACACCTGGCTTGAGACACACTGACCCTGATGACCCCTGACAGTAAGTAATTGCTCCTTACGGAATCACTGGGGAACTGATGGTATTCAGCACCTTCCTATGCACAGTTTACAGTATCTTCAGAGAAATGAGGAAGAGTGTATCCTGTATATGACTGATCCATGTTGCCCTCTCTGCTCCTCCTAATTGCTCTTTCAGATAGTCCTTTTGGTTTTCTGTGCATTTATCATTCTTCCTTTGAGTTTCTAAATTTCTCCAGTGGAAAAAAAATCCAAGAAATAGCAGTTATTTTTCTCCCTGTACCTTTCCTTTTAGTTTCCCTCCTCTCCTCTCCTTTCCTTTCTTTGCTATCACTTGCTTTCTCTTCACCAGAAAAAAAATCCTGAGAGGCACATGTCAGTCAGTGACAACAGCACCATCTTCTGTTCTGCAGAGATCATGATCACTCTTGTGTCTATGAGTGTGTCAGACATGGGTCTGATGCAAATATCTGGAGCTACTGTTGGGTCCAAACTAACTCTTCACGAGTTTCAATGTCTGAACAACTCTGAATGTATGTGGGGCAGTCTGTGTGTATGAAAGGCAACAAAGAGTTCTCATAGCACTTCTCTCTATGAGACACCTTTACATTTGTCTTTCATTCCTCTCCTCATAAAAGTTCATTGCAAAAGCTAGGCTCCTTCCCTGCAGCTTGGCACATGGATGGTTTCTGGGTTTGTTCATTTATTTATTTATCACAATTAGTGTTATCCTTACTCTCTACCAAGAGTACTATACTAATTGTCACCAGGGAAAATACACAGCACAAAGAGATGACAAGATACAGACAGAGAGAGAATCAGTCCACACAGAAGGCCACAGATCACAGAAGGTCATAGAACACATGCCACCTAAAATTTGTGTCACTGTGACAACAAAGAGTTGTTTGGGGTATAATAGAGGAAAATGAGGTGGGAGTTAGCACAAGATAAACATTAAGTCTTACTTGAAAGACTAATGTATGGACAACTCAGATTGGCAGCATGGGCAGGTCAGTGTGAAGTCAGTGTCTTGGAATTAGACACGAAGACAAGGAAGGATAGACTACTGGGTCTGGAAACTGAAAGGGAAAAGAAACAGCATGGGTTTGATGTAGTACAGAAGAGGGAAACTGCAGAAGGACTTAAAGGGAGAGGTGGCAAGGTCAAAATAGCAGGTTAAGAAACAGATCTTCACAACAGTAAGATATAATTAGGGTAAGATTGCTTTTGTTAAGCCAGGAAAGGGGATGTGGATGTGATACACCAACAGATCAGATAGTAATGGAGTAGATAGGAATGTGCATGTTTTGAGGAAATTCTGCAGATAGACCTTGCAATATAAAGGGTTTATTCATCTTTCATAAAGAAGTTTGTGGATAGAAATGTGGAGCTAGCAACTCAACAGGTAGCTTATGAGCAGTCACAGTTGATATACTGTAATAACAGCAGACAGGATAGTACAACTGAGATGTACAAATCAGACTGGGATTCCACAGAGGACAAACTCCAGGCTCACTGTATGTGGGTAGGAAGTTTAGACATGAAAGGGAGGAGGAAGAGAAGGCGATGGCTAAAGGGACTAGCTGGAAAGACAAGCTGAATCTCATTTTAGAATGATAAAGATTAATACCTGTTTGCATTGTGATGTGAAAGAGCTGGAAGAATAATTTGTTGGGGTGGGGAAGCAAATGAAAAAAGCACTAGAGGATTGGGAGATAACAGCACAACCACCTTGTGGAAATTGTTGTGACCAGCTTTCCTGACTGCATATCAATGATCTTTCAGTTAGGAAACTTCTGCCTCTATCTCTCCTTAGCAAGAGGGTTCAAGGACTTTAGGGCAAACTGACAAAAATTAGGCAACTTTCTTCTTTCCCTTTCTGATCTCCTGTAAATTTCTTTTTCCTTTTCCCCTGGCAGAGAGGGGAAGTGCTGTCTCAGAGTGAGAGTCATATAAAAATTATGTGTGATGCTGGTTTTTTGCACAACAGCACTGAGGAAATCCAGAAGAGAATGTAAATATATGTAACCATAATAAGAGGTAAGGTTTATTTCATGGAGCACATCTGGCCTTTCAATTTCATTATTGTGTGGGAGAGACATGGTGGGAAATTTTCTGCATAACTTTCCAAATTTTCCCATTTCCTTCTCCTGCATGCAGTGAGAGAGGGAAGAAAAGGCTTTGTTATGTACCTGGTCCCCCTAGAGACCTTACACTGTGCAAACACACTCCCACAGACTCGTGTAAGCAAAAAAGGCATGGTGCAGGGTTAGCTGAGCCCTCTTCCTGTACTCTGCCCTCCTATTTATGAGGTATTCTGTAGTCCCTGACCTCTCCAGGTACCCTCCAAACTCAGCATATGGCCTAGATCAAAGGCTGAAGAAAACTGAATTTTTTTTTTTTGAGAGGACATCTTGTAGGCACTTTTTTTTTTTTTCTGTCACACAAGATATTCTCCCTCAATCAGGTGTGGGATGTTCTGAGTGCTGAGGCTGGTGCAGCAAACCTTGGCTGAAAGGGCTTTGGGACCCTAGAGGTGACTGCAGCTGGCAGGCTGGGGGCCTGAAAGTAGTGCTGGCTTGGGAAGAAGGCAGAAAGTGGTTGGGATAAGCTTGGAAAGTGGAGAAAACAGAACAAGACATGGTCTTGGGTGACACAGGGGTATGTGTTGGAACTGTAGAGTTGGAAACCACAAATTTAGGGTGCTAGCATTAAGACACTTAACTATGGTGTGAGGGTGTGAATGGTGTAGCTCTTGACACCTGAAAATTACAAAATGCTTGCTCATTTTCTCTATCTTAACTCTATGTCCACCTTTCTGGCTTGTTTTTGTTTTTTTGTTTTGTTGTCATAATGTTCCACTCAGAAGCTCCCCAGGCCTGACTTCCCTTTTTGTCTGACAGGACAATCTACAGAGGAACAGTTCAAATTTAAACGCTTTTGTTTAAATTGGTGCAATAAGATTTTAGATTTGGCACTCCCCTGTGATAAAACTAAGGGCAGAGCAGAATTCAGAAAATAATGAAGAAACAGCACAACATGTAGTATATTTGATTCTGTTTTGATTACTTGTTGTTGTGCAGACTATTAACTCTTCATTTAGTTACACATGCCAGGAAGGGAAGAGTAAAACTATAATAAGAAGAGATCCCCTGCTTGACACTGTTTCAAGGCTGATAAAAGAAACTCCCACAATTCATCAGACTGCATGCTATAAGTGGAAATGAAAAAATTACTAAAGAGCAAATAGAAAACCAAAACATATAATGGCATGTAAGAGATTTTAATTAAGCATTCTATTTACTAAAATAAGCATTGTAATAAATCCTCCTATGAAACATGCTTTATTGTGTGTGAAACAAAGTACTAAGTTTTAGTTTACATTTGAATAAAATGTATCACTTGAACTGTTTTCTTGAGCTTTTACTAGATTCTGTAATTTATGTGTAACAGAACACACAGGGAGTGGTAGGGCGCATGGAAGCCATGTTAGCTAGAGGGTTTAAAATATTTTCCACCTTGTTTTTGCAGAATATATTGCCTGTATAGTCAGCGTACAGGCTCAATTCTAGTAAGAAAATTCACTGACTGCAATCATAGGCTCTCAAAGATAAAAAAAATCTAAAACATTTGGAGACAATGGATAGCCAGGAAAAGGAGAGACTACTCATGTGATTTGGAGAGGAATGATTAAGTGGAACCTGGAAAACTTGAAGTGTCTTTCTTGTTCATTAGACACTCAACAATTACAACTTGGCTAAAGTAACACACACCCATTAGAAAGCACGTTGGGAATTTGCTATCCATTGTTTTCACAGCAACAGAAGGTTCCAGGTTTGCCTTTTCCTGTGATCACATCTTCTAGGAGAGTAATTCATTTTTGGTGTGCAGATCTCTAAGTTGTGACGGCTTTTTTTTTT
>VWYI01044705.1:14353-24504 GCA_013399455.1 Anthoscopus minutus | reverse complement strand
TGGCGCTGAGCGCCTTGGCGGACGCGCTGCTGCCGCGGGGCCCGGGTGGGCCGGGACTGGACGCGCGGCTGTGCCCGCGGTTCTGGCGGCTGGTGCAGGAGGGCCTGACGGAGCGGGACGGGCTGTGCCGCAAGCGGGCTCGCTACCTGCTGAAGCGAGCGCTGGACCTGAGCGTCGGCCAGCGCGCCGAGCTGCGCTGCCCCCCCGACGGCGGACACGGTACGGCCGGGCGGGCGGCGGGACGGGGGGCGCGGCGTGCGGGCCCAGGGAAACGCGTGTCCTTGCCTTTTTTCCTTAGAATCGAGTCTGTTTTGGTGGTCTGCTGACAAGAACGAGCAACTCCTACAGTTTTGGGAAACTTACATTTTGATAATGGAAACTTTGGAAGGAAACCAGGTAGGAGCGCTGCAAAATTTGTGCCCATCCTGCCTCGCTTCTGGCATATGTGAACGTTTTTGTAGGGCAGAATATCGCCGGTTTTGGTGATTGAGGATTTCTAAGTCAGCATTAACTGGAATACTTATGTTTCAACTCTTAAATACTTAAAGCACAGCACGTGTCATTCATTGGGAGTAGATTCAGAACTCCGTCATCGGAATATATCTGGTTAGTGCAGTGACAGAAACCTGGAGTGCAGGCAAGACAAGGTGAAAAGACAAGCTTAGTGAAAAACCCGGTTATTGCACTTAATAACCTCTGTTGGATAGAGGGGGTTGTGTCTGTATGGTAAAGTACCTGTGGCCTTGGATTAAAATGTTTTTTTGAAACCAGCATACTCGGCAGGAAGATTCCTCTTGACTAGAGGCTTCCATAATTGTATGATATTGGGATGTTAACTATCAGTAGTGTGCCCATCTCCGTGTAGTTATTTATGTTATTTGTACATGGTTGTCCTGTAACTGAGATATTATTAATTTAAACACCTAATTTTAGATATTTGTGCTGTTTTAATTTTGAGGCATAGAATGCTTATTAGTGAGTATTGTTCTTAAAATACAGTAGCGTTGAAGTATCAAGTCTTTTTCAACTGAATGTTGCATACCACAGGCTTTGCAGGTTTATTTAAATGTACTTCTATTATCAATTGCCGTATTAATGCTATTGATAGTAAATTGTAGTCCGAGCAAGTGACAGTTCCTGGGTTTGAGATAGAAACTACTTATACCTGATTTGCATTTCAGATCCATGTCATAAAGCCAGTATTACCAAAACTAAACAGTTTATACGATCTTGCCATATCGGGAGATAAAGGTAAGATGGAACTTTTTCTACTTAAATATTACAGTTAAGAAGTTACACTTCTCTGTTTTTTTCTTTTGTTTTAGTAGCAGCTTTTTGTAATGTTTTGTTTCTTCGATTAGGTGTTTTCGGGGTCATTGTTTCACTTTTTTGTAGGTTTGCTCTATCCATAGGTTGTTTGGCAAACATGCATAGGCCACTTTGCTCTGAGAAGAAATCCTAGCATATATTTGTTGCTTACTATATTGTCTTGGAATACTATTTTTCTGTCAGAAAATCCAAATAAATGATCATTGCCCACTGTATTTTGCTTGACTTAAGATAATGTAAAAATAAAGCCAGAGATTTTTGGCCAGAAAAATTAAAATAAAGCCAGAGAATTGTAGAAGGCAATTCACCTGCACACCTTTGTAAAAGGGGAAAAAACCCCTAACTCAGGTTGTTAAAAGTAAGGAGAGGATAAATAAAATGAGTGCTGAGACAGTGTGTCTAGGGCACATGAGGACATTTAATTAGGTAGTGCAAGATACTAGAAATTTGTAAAGTGGAAAGACTGTTAATGTGAAACTTTTTCAGGCATACATGTATCTTTATGCCAAATACATTGGTATAAATAGAGTTGCAGGAAGAAGGATGTGTCACTTTTTAGTAATTTTAATTTGTAACTAATAGAGAGTAACTTTGGAAAGCTATGATAATTTTTAAATCAGATTTAGCAGGATGTTTTTATACAACTAATAGCTATAGCTACTGTTTTGAAATGTCCCGTGAATAGACTATACCATTGTCCAGAATGTCAGTGTGTTATGTGTCAGTGTGTCACTTCTGTGTCAGTTTAGAATTTCTTTTTTGTAAACAGGTTGTTGGCTGTTTCACCCATCGTGGCATGTGTGCATTTACAGACGAATGTTTGAGAGTGAGAATAAAACATTGGCAAAGGAAGGAATTCTTCATTTTCTGGAGCTTTATGAAACAAAGCGTCTTCCAAATTCGCTTGGTTTCTCAGAGGTAACGGTGTTACTGTTACTTGCCACAATAAGTAAATGTTCTGATTTGTAATAGATCTTAACACTGATTGTTTCAGTAGGTGGAATTGGACACATTCTGTCTCTGTAGTATAACTAATGTTTTACTGTACCTGTAAAACATAAAAGCCCCACACTTTAAAATATTCTCCATGTGGGAAGAAATATTAAAGCTTAAATGTTTTTATTTTTACTGTCACATGTGTATTGACTGTCCAGCTAGCCTACACTTTAGTAAGGCATGATCTACATTATACTATTTAAACTTCACAGGAGCATTCCCCTCAGAGGTTGACATTCCCGTTGGATAAAAATTAAGTCAACCTCCTGATGCGCAACTTGAAATAAAGTCAACCTTAATACACACCCTAAATTTTTTTAGCTGTGTTGGCTCTTTGTCATTTTTCTATTTCATATTTAAATCTATTTTCTCTATCTGTTTCCCAACAGGATTTCTTTTTTGCTTGCATATTTCACAATACTCTGTGAGATGTATCTAGTGGAAGAAGCTCTTTTCTTAGCTCTCCTGGTCCCTCTTCTCTTTAGTTTCTTCCTCTTTTTGCTTATATTATTTAACATTAACAAGAGTATTCTCTTAATTTCTGGCTCTGTCCTTTGAAGTCTGGTGAAATATGTCTAGTTAGCTTCTATGTAACAGTGCCTTGGAAATGTGTATTTCACCATCGTTCTTGTTTCTTCTTTCAGTTTGTCATCGGACCGCTAATGGATGCCCTCTCAGAAAGTTCCCTCTACAGCAGGTAAATCACTGGTTTAATTAATCAATTATTTATTTAATTTATCAATTGTGCAAATGTGTTCTAATAACACTGGTTTAAGTAGGTGGGTAAAATCTTAGCTAAAGGAAAACACATTAATAAAAGGTGCTGCTGAACTTAAAGACAGGGAGAGAGTTTTTCAGGAAAGATGGGTGGCTATGAATGAATGAAGTATGGATCTGGAGAAAAGACTTAAATGTTGCCATTTTCAATGCCCCTTGGTGGAATTGATGGTCACAGTGTTGATCTAGTGGGGGAAGTCCTTGAAACAAAGAGTTCAATGGATTAATATGTTTATTTCTGGGGGGCTAAAACTGACTGTCACTGGTGATAGTTTGGATGAGGTGGTCATGGATAAAGTATAGTCACAATAGGTTGTTTCATCTAAACATGGCAGGACAAGTGTGACCTCTGCAGGCACTTGCAGCAGTTACGCATTTCTCATCTCAGTCTGCAGTACCTTTCCATGGGCATACATGCATGGGAATTCAGAAGGTGAAGCAAAGGCCAAGTATTTCAGTATGGTAGAGCTGTGTCAAATCAATACTTCATAATCTTAAGCTTCCTAAGCTTCTCTCTCAGCATCTGTATTTCTGGTGAAGCATGTTGGCATATGTAGAGGAGGGTGCATGTTTGAGTGTACCAAGAATATACAAAGTTGTTACAGTTAATATCAAGCTGAGAGAAAGCTATAAAATCTCTTGACTGATGACTCTTGACTAATCCTTAATAGCCAGGATCCTGAGACTTCTCCTGAGACATAGGTTGTCTTTTGGCTCTGTTGGTCTTGTGGAGTGTCACTGAATGACACTTTGTTTTTGGGCAATTTGAAACCTTCAGAATTCCTTTGATTTTAGTTTAAATCTGTTACATCTAATCCTAAAGCTGTTAACATGCCAGTTGTGTATCTAATGTTTTTAAAACCCAACAGGACACCAGGTCAATTAATAGGAGACTGTCCTCCTTTGGGAATGAGGTTACAGAAGTTTTTGGCTACTTATCTCACTCTTCTTCCAGAGGAAGAAAAAGGTATGTTTCAGTTTCACCTAGATCTTTTTTAAGTAAGGAAACCTAATAAAAACTATGTAGCCATTTTCAGAATGGCATGTAAGTGTTGAGAGAAAAAAGAAGGAGTTGTTGTGACTGGAGTTTCCAGAGAAAAGGTCTTGCGGGACTTGAAGGTATCCTGCAGTACTAAGCTACAGAATTGTTCTAGGGGCAAAATGAAGCAGATTTGCTTTTTATTAATGGAAAAATTAAAAGCCCAAACAAGCTCCTAAGATCTGAATTGAACAGTACTTGGAAATTCTTTTTTTCTTTATCTGCCAGAGTTTTTTAATCATGACTTATGTAGTGACACATCCAAAAGAGCCTAGTCCAAGGGCTGAAACAGAATAAGGATTCTTTTATCGTGAGGTTGGGTGGAGGGAGATTTCTGATACTGTTCCAAATTTCAGTGCTAATGTAGGCTAAAATGAGGGTGACTGGAAGTTAATACCTGGTCTAATCAGATCAAATAAGGGTAGAATCAGCTCTCTTCAGCACTCTGTATGTACAGGTATATTCTGGTAGGAAACACCCCATATATTTTTAATGCCATAGATGCAGTATTTCTCTGCCCTCTCCCCAGGCATATATTTTATCGCTAAACAGGGGGTCTGATCAGGAATCCTGAGATGGGTAGCCTGCTTCCACAAACTGTTGGGGTGGTGGCTTGTTCAGAATTGCTCTGCCCATTCCAGCATCCATTTAACTGGTTGAGTCACTGTGGTCAGCCATATCACGAACTTAATAGCACTGCTTAGTGTTCAAAACAATCAAGTTAAAAATCTATTCATGAACATGGTGATTAGTGCAGATGACTAAAGTAAAAATTAGGTTTGTTTCTGTTTGTCTCTGAATCATACCACCTTACTGACAAACTTCTTTGGAATGTAATTTTTTTCATGGAAATAATTAAGAAATTATTCTGTTGTCTTTTGTTTAATTGTCATAAATTACAATAGCACTCTTCTGCTGGAGTTCCTGTTACTTAAAAGCATTGGAGAACACAAAATCACTCAGGGTTGTTTTGTTTACTTTTATTTTAAGGTAGCTTCCTGTTAAAATTTATTCAGAAGATGACAAGTAGGCACTGGTGTGCTATTCCTATTTTGTTTCTTTCAATGGCTTTGGCATCTATCCCTGCATGTAAAGTACTTGGTACTGAAGGACTTCATGCTTTAAGGTAAAATGTATACTGCTTTGTGTTCTTACAGCCTTCTTCCAAAGAAATGTGCTGACAGTCTGGAGAGCCAGAATTTGATTAATGTTTGTTACTTCTGAAGGGATGGTTGTGCATGGGAATATCAGATTCTGTCTCTTTTATGTCTAATTTGCAGAGGAAAGCAATTCAAGAACCAATGTATTTATGAATATATATTTTTTAACCTATGAAGGTTAAAAAAAAGAGTTTTTGCATTTAGCTCTTCATAGTTTCTGCTTTTTTAGAATTTTTCCCTGACCTTTCACACTTCCTGGTTGATCTATATCACACTTCTTCCTTTTCTTCTAGTTACGTTACAGCCTGGTTTAATAGAAGATTAGGCTATGTCAGGGGACAGCCTCCAATGCTGGAAACTGAAAGATTTCTTAATAAAAGTCTAGGGAGAAGTTCTTGGTCTCACTATGGACCTTAATCACACTGATATTTCCTAAGTGTCTGTTTCCACTTCCTAGAGCCACTAAAGATCAATTGTCATTGCAGTTAAATCAAACTTGAGCATTTAAATAAAATCTAACTGGTGGTTGAAGGAATATTGGATAGAAGCAGTTTACAGAAAAAAAAGGTTAGACATGCTTTTGCTGATAAAAGATCACTGAAAGCTTCTTTCAGTTCTCTGCTTAAGTGAGATTTTGATGACAAATGTTTGTATACTTGTTGCAGATAGAAATGCTAATATTAAATTACTAATCTGAACTGATGTGATCACGAGGATTGTTCCTTTAGTTTTTCTCTTGTTCTTTCTTCTTGCCTTTTTTGTTTTGTCAGGTTTATGCTTATTGAAGTTTTATTATCAGCTTTTGAAAGTACATGTAACAGTGGTCTTGGTTCTGGATTGATTGTGGTCTGATCAGGCAGTATTTGTGCCATACTTAACAGAATATGTCTGTTATGTGCAATCTAATGTATTTTAAATGGTTAATAATCAGAAAATATATGTAAATCTTTGAATTTTTAAATGTGAGATTTATACAGTGTGTATTTTTCCTCTTTGCAGAGATGTCCTCCAGTGTACTATGATTACTCATCAGATTTTGTTGCGTGGAGCTGCTCAATGCTACCTTCTTCAAACAATTATGCATTTGACAGATGTGGTCAGTTTAGGGTTTTGTGTTTTATTTTTTGTTTTTTCTTTTTCTCTGATGTAATGAAAATACAGTGACACTTTTACAGGGTCAACAGTATAAAAAAATTGCTAAATACAGTATTTATACTGATATTGCTGCATTTGCAATTTTTTTTAGTGACTGTTTAAATTGTGCTATAAAGGCATGGCATGCTTTTATTACCTTTGATCTTCCATAGGAAATATTTTTTCATTGGCTTTTATTACTTGATGTTTTATTGTAGGGTTTTCATGTAGTAGTTATCATGAAAGGGTATTATTCCATATCTGCTATATAGACTCAGGTTTTAACAGATAGAAACTAAATAGACTTTCCTGTAGTTCCTAATAATAAAAGTTATTATTTGTGATACCAGAATGATAAAAGTACCTTTAGTGTTGAAATAGCAGCACTGTAGTTATTCAGCAATTAAAGTATTCATGTTTTGTTTTATACCTAGCTTTCTAAATAAGTAGTCTTCCATGTTGTGTGTTACGGCTATAAACCTGTCTGAATTTTTCTTTAGAAATGCAAAATAGTACTTGTGAGTAACTCTTAATCATTTACCTACATTAATTTAAAAGGTGTCATCAGTGAATAGCACTATTCATGCAGTCATTAATTTATTTTCAGACTTAATACTTGGGAAAAGTAAGTTTTGTTCCTTGGTACTGATAAATTGGTCCCAAAGAGGTAGAAATGTGTCTGAATCACAAAAAGGAAAAAATAAATTTCTTCTACTGAAATTTACAAGATAAAGGCAAACTTCCTGAGTTGTAATATAGGTTATTATTTGTTATATTACGTTGGCAGCTATTGTATCTTGATTAATTTCTTCAGGAGAAAGTGTCCTTCCCAGAAGTTTCAAGCTTTCTTCTGTCCCTTAGACCAGAGGAGTCCCTAAGGAGAGATACTTTATTATGGACAGAGGTAAGAACTGAAGCCAGTTTTATGTTCATCAAACCCATCACTGGTAGAAGTAATAATGACACTGGTAGGATAACCTCAAAGGGAAAAATATGCATACCGTGTAGAGTGAGATTGTATATCATAAGTTTTCACAGGATATGTATTTTGTGTTTGCAAGATGTAAAGTGCTGTGGGAAAAAGAATCAAACATTTAAAAAGTTTTTATCTATTATATACTAGAGCCAGCTGTTCACATAGCCATAGCTTTTGGTTACTTGTACAGCCATATAATGATAAAGTGTTTTTTTGCATAGTGTCTTCTTGTCGTGTATGCTGTACATTTCATCTTGCTCCATTCATTTTTGGCATACGCGTTAAAAAAAGTTGGTCTCACTTGATAACACTTGATTGGAAGAAACCCTTTTGAGATAAGGGAATTTTTACCAGTCTTGCTTAATTTTAAGAGTTGTTGTCTTTCTTATATTGGAACCACATTGGATTTTTTTGGGGGTATTCTGAACCATGCTCTGGAAGAACATTTTTCCATGTTCCTGTGAATAGACTGTAATAGACTTCCATGTGTGGTTAGAAGGGAATAGTCTGCTAAGGCTCAAGGTAGCTCTGGTGAACACAAACCTTGTGGGTTTGCTGATGTGAGAGTTTCTGTTTATCAGTGCTCTGATGTGCTGCTGTTAAATCAGTGATGTCAGTGCTCAGCTGCCAGTTGTGGTCAAGGAGTAACTGTTCTTAATTCAGCTTTGCAGCTGGTTGCAAGTGAATGACAGGTGCTTCAGGAAGTCTGTAACCTCTGATTTTGAACGTCAGGAGACATCATTATTATGTCAATATGTGTGCAGTCTTGTGGGGGAGTATCTTAAGACTCCTGCATCTGAAAGTAAGTTAAATGTGTATTAATTAAAACTATTTTTAAGAGAATTTAACAAAAAAACCACAACAGTCCCTTGGGTTTTAGAAAAATGATTTGTTTTTTTTATATTGCACCTGCTCAAGTTCTACTCAACCTGTGTATACACCATTCTTAAGTTTGAACCTTATTTTTTAATTCCAGCTTTCCTCCATAAATTAAAGTCCTGCAGTAGTAATTGAACAAAATATTCAGTTTTAATGCTGCCCTGATGCTTGTCCATTAGATTTACTTTGTCACTGTTTTGATGGTGTCTGAAAATGCTGGAATGCAGGGGGCAGAGGAAAGCAAAAAGGAATATAAACCCACAGAGGTTCTGTCACCTTTCTCAGCAAGCTTTGTGAAATGAGGGAGCTTTGTGAAATGAGCTTTTTATAGAGGGAGAGGCCATAGAGTCAGGCAGCGTGTCAGCTCACTGCACGCCTTCTTGAGTTACATTCTTCTGATCTTGGACAGCTTGCAGGAGGTGAGCTGCCACATGTCCTAACCAAGGAGGGTCCTTTGTAACGGGTATAAATCTTCAGATAAGTTACAAAGGGCCTTCCTTGTTCACTGCCACATTTTGAATTATTTATAATGTCAGGATAGTGTCTTCTGTCAGATATATTGAAAGGAATGGCAAATTGAATTTTTTAAAATGCTTCAATTTTCATGTGGCATTCACAGTCGTAGTGAATTTTATATAGTTTTATATTGTCGAAAGTCAAAACTGAACACTTTTTAAGTATTATATGTATAGGAGATAAAAAAGCTAGGTCAGAATTTGCTGATCATAAATAGCTTCAGAAACTTCTTCAGTCTGGAAAACTTCACTTGATTGTCTTATTGCTAGAGATGTAGTAAGCAAATTCTCTCTGATTATGCTCCAGGGTAAATTTGCTAAAAATTTTGTCAGATCTTCTCTCCTTCCTGACACGTTTGTTTAGTCCTTGGTCTGTTTTCTGCAATTCCATGTCAGGCATCTGCGTTTCACTTGTAAAAAGTGGTGTTTGTAATTCTGGATTTATATGAAACTTAACTACTAAGCAGCTCTTTTGAGGGAGGGGGAAAAAAAAAAACCATGTTCAGCCGCTTGAATTGGAACTCCAAAGTGTGTTTTGTTTTCTAAATTTTCAAAGTCAGAAACCTACTGTTTAAAAAAAACCCTAAAACCAACGTAGCTACTGCTATTTAAGAAATGTTTCATAAGTATGATGATGTAATTCTGCATAAAAGATTGATAAAAAGAGAAACATCACTCAGTTGATTTTTTTTATAATTTCCTTTTACAGAATAGTTTTAGTTCTTTATGTGGTTAGTTCTGTGGTCAGAATCACAGCTGGTGTTTCAGATGAAGCATAGTGGAATTATGTTCTTCATCAAATGAATTTGGATATGCTGATGTATTTTTTAAAGCAAAGAAAAAGTCTGTTATGAATTGCTACATAATATTGTGGCAGGTTCAGTTGAAACCGGAAACACTAATTAAGTGTAGTGGTTTAAAAATTGCCAATTTGAAATTTCCCGGCCAACGCACCAAAGAATGTTGTGGGTTTAGAGCTAGCTAAACTCACTAGTACACTTATTTCTTGTTATGAGATACGATTTTAGAAGAAAAGAAAAAACAGGCTCAAACTTAGACTATAAGGAAAGTTTAACAAAACTAAAAAAAAAACAAAATGAAAAGGAAAAAATTAAAATGAAACTTTTAGAACACTTTTCTTCTTGCCCACCTCTCTCTCCCCTACTTGACAACATAGAACAAGATCTGGGATTTTTAAATCAGTTATCACTTCTACAATAATCTTTCTTCAATTCGCCTAGGGTGAGGAGTTTTCTTTTTCAACACCTTGGAGATATGTCCACAAGAACAGTTCTCTGTGGCTTTGCATCTTCACAAAACAGCAGCTGCCCGGTTCAGAAAAACTC
>VWYI01044705.1:0-13782 GCA_013399455.1 Anthoscopus minutus | reverse complement strand
GCCAGGCCCCGCCAGGCCGCGCTGGAACCAGGCTGGGCCTCCCCCCCCCACAGCCCCGACACCTCTAGAAGCCGGAAGCCAAAGAGAGCGAGCCCAGAGTTTCCCGGACGTCAAAATGGGTGTTCACGGGGGTGGATCCTGACCCTGAATGGTGTACAAAGCTGTCAGTTCTCAGAATTGGACAGCCACTGGTTCCCTCTGAAGGTCCCAAGAGCCTCTTCCAGGAGAACTATTTCTGTAGATGTTTTCTTTCCTTCCTCCCCAATATTAACTAATGTCAAACCAACACAAATATTTGATACTGCATAACATATTGCCTAAAATTCATGGGAGCATAAAGTCTAATAGTGTTAGAGTTTAATTGATACCTAGATAAAGAATGCCAAAAATTAGTAGTCATACTTATGTTAGCATTAATTGTTTTTGTCCTATTAATTTATTAAATTAAGTTACAAAGCCAGAAGTTTTAGAAATTAATGCAAAGGTATTTTTTAGTTACTGTGGAAACCTTAACATATCTTTAATCAGGAGAAAATTGCTTAATGCCTGACTGGTTTGAAGCTAAGCTTGTCTCAACAATGATTCTGTTGGCTGCTGATGTGGAGCAGATGAAGAATAAGTACAGGTAAGTATGAAATACCTTATTTTACATTTCTGTCTTCTTCAATCCCCTCACTCCTAAAGGATCCAGTAGAAGCCTGATGAAGTTGGGAAGCTGTCCTCTTTTCTCTGTAGACTTTCAATGAGCCTGATCATTCCTTAGGCCTTGTCCAACTGTCGCTGCAGGCATACTGGGTAACATTCTAAAGATGCTTAAGTGTCTTGGAAACGTGTCCTGTTTATTTCCATAAGTAACTTCAGCACTTAAGGCAGATACTCAGAAGAAGACTTTCTTTTTAATTTTTGTTTTTGTGTAGTGGAAAAAGCAACATAAAGTGGATTGAACTAGAGGCTTTCTTGAACCCTCTTCTGGATGTCTTGATGAAACTTGGCAGTAATGCTTACATACCAACACTGAAAGCAGATAAAAGCCTTCAGCTTCTCTTGAAGTTATTGCAGACCCGTTCGTTAAAATGTTCCAATACGCAAGATGGTTAGTGACATCTTCAGTCTACTGTGTCTTCTGTTCATTGTAGTCTTAACTACAGCTAAGCTGCTTAACTGTTTCATGGCTATACTGTCAAACTAATATTAGTCTAGGAGTGGGAAATGTTAAAGTTGGCAATCTTGAGTGTCTATTATCAGTCTTGAGCTGTGGGTCCAATCTTACGGGTGTCCTAAGGACTGGGAATTGAGAATGTGGAAGCCTTCTGAGAAAGCAATTATTATCCACTGGGGTCAGATTATCAGTTAAATTTTGAAGAGTGTGACTGTATTGCAAATATTTATAGGCCTATATTGCAAATTGATGGATTCCATAAATCATTTAGACACTTCAGAGAAAGAAGTTACTACAGAAACTGAGTCTAACCTCCTTAGTTGCCACAAGTTCAGCCAGAGTCTTCCCTGAGTGCATAAAGTGATCCTGCTGGACATCCTGTTTTCTGAGTTGACTGGTAGGCTAGAAGGTGCTCACTGAAATACAGGCCTGGAGATCTGTCTGTCTGGGAGTGTTGGCCCCCTCACAGATGGAGCACTTCAACTTGTAGCCCTTTCAGGAGAATTTGAACAAAAACCATGGACTCCTTACTGCTCCTCTTGAGTGAACTTGGTCAGTTTATAACCAGAATAGACCTAAATGTTTTTCCTGAGAGCAAATGAAAAATTGCAGTATTATTTTCATTGAATTTGGGTTGCCAAATGGGAATAGGAGGGATCTTGCTGTTTGGTTTCTGCTCGCCTGGATTATTTTGGGATTTTTTTCAAACTATTTATAACATGGAATGGAAGAGTAATTTTAGAGTGGGGAGGCTCTATATCTAGGCTCTTGTTTCTAATAAAAATAATTTCAGGTTATATATCCAGATGTCATATACATGTCTAAGTGCAACCCCAAAATAAATGCCTACCCTCATTTTAACAAGTGCTGTATACATTTAACCCCCCTGCCCCCTTAAATTTTAGCTGTTTGTGTGAAATATTGAGCACTAATTCTGCAGGCTGTTAAAAGTTTATATTGGGGCATGGTCTCTGACTGTTGAAGTGGGTTCCTTGAAATGAACTAAACTGGAAGAAGTGTCCACTGAGCTACCACTGTGCATTCAGCTTACAGCAAAACATAGAACAAGCCTGAAACAGAACCCTACAAAACACGTGCAGGTGCATCCGAGTGTTTTAGTAGCAGTAATAAATAATTTTCCTTATGTGCCTTATTTCTTTGTGCTTGCTAACACACCTGCAATGGATTGCTCCTGCTTTGGGAATTTTGACACCTGACATGGCATGTTGAGCTCTGCTAACAGAGTTCCAAAGGTATGGCAAGGCTGAGCACTGCAGTGTCCCCATCTTTATGAAGGTCCCTAGAGGTGCTCCAGTAGAGCCCATCATCAGTCTTTTGAGGGGCTTTCTGAATTGTATTGTAGTTTTACGTTAAACAAGGAATACTTTTCTTTAAATTATTTTCTACAGTGTTTTTGTGCTTGTTCCTTCTGCACAGGAGAACCAAGTAATAAATCTCTTTTTTTCTGCAGTTGTGAATTGACTGGAGTGAGGGGTGGGAAGATTAATGCTTTGTAATACCAAAGTTATATTTCTGTGTTGATTAAATGGGAGATGAAAAATCCTGTTTGTCAGATGGAAAACAATAAAATGGTAGGCAGTAATAAAGGAATTTAACCTTGTAAAACAAAAACAATAACAAGTGGGAAGTGTTTGATTTAAGAATATTTTAATGGGGATAGACATGCCTGGAACGCATGCTGAAATAATCTTGCTGTCTGTAACTCTTGTTAGATTTCACTATTTTAAACAGTAAGATTTTGATAATCATCTTTTGCTAGTGTTCCATGGCCACTGGTAATGAATTGGGTTTTATGTCCAACATGCTTATCTGAAGATTTTATGAATATAAATTGCAGAAGATGTTTTAGTGATCTGAGACTTACGATGACACATGATGAATCTGTGACATAATTAAACTGTTGGTTCTAAACAATTTAACTGTTAGAAATGTAGTCCAATAAGCCATTTTAGAAGGGAATATTGAAAGCAAGTACGATATTGATTTGAAGCTTCTGGAAGTATTTCCCTTTCTGTTTTTACTTTTTGAGGGTCTTCCATTTCATAATAGTTTTGCTACATGAAGTGTTACTCGGGGTCAACTCCAGAAAAAAACAGCAGGTGTAGCCTCCGGGTAATTGTCCTAAATACTGAAACTAATGACTGGTCTGAGGTCTTCTGGTCTTGTGTGCATTTTGGATCACTACTATTGGTTAATACATTGTGAATCTCAAGAAATAATATAATCTGGTTTGATTCTTTCAGCCTTATGGCTTACACTGTGAAAGAATACAGAGATGTTTTAAGTCACTTTTAGTTATTTGAGTACTATTACTGTATAATTTTGTAACATAAGTAAATCTGCATGATATAATAAAATCCTTAAGGGAATTGTATTTCTTTATATATACTTTTTTTCCCTCTCCACACAGATGAAGTACTATTCTTTATCTGGAAATCTCTTGCAACACCCGTGGAGAGTATTCTTGAATTTGTTCTCCGACGGCTGACTACCAATGAGCTAAGCACTGTAAGTAATGATTGAGACATACTTTGGTGTGGTTTTGCTTCTTAATTTGATTTACCAGTGTTCCCGAAGTTCATATAAAATCTTCAAACACCTAAAAAGTCAATTTGCATAGAAACACTTCTATTAACTTTTTTGAATGGGCAGAATAAGAAGGAAGAAAGGTGTCTTCATAATTAATGTTTAGTGCCTGTAGTCTGCATTTCTTCTTTCTTCTTAAATCTAAAGAAATCACATAGTGAGAAATCCTGAGTATCATATACTGCATGATATCTACTGGTATAGCTGTGTGCATAAGTTGTTAGAGGTTTTGGATATTTTTAGTACTTGGCCTGGTTATCATCTTATTTGACTGTCTTAACTTATTTGCTCATTGCTGTGCCCAGTGTGTCAATTTCTATCCCAAAGAAACCCTGGACTTTTTAAGTGAAGCAAAAGTTAGAGTTGAATCAGGAGAATGGCATCTGAAAGTCAGTTTTTAAGATTTAGAAGTTAATAACCTCCACCAAATAAACAGCAAAATTAAAAAGTTGTTCAATTGCAATGACAGTTGTAGTTTTCCTTCTGCTGTCATTGTTACCAGTAGTTTTCTTTCTGATTTTCAGTTTAATTTTCCTTCTCTTACTGATTGGATTGCGGTTGTTTCCTCACTTTAGGTTGGTGACCTGGATCGTTGTGATCTGTACTTGGCTTTAATTCCAGAGATAGTCAATTTGTGCTTGAAAGTCAACTGGAAGAAAATGCCATCTATCAAGAATTTCCTTTCATCCTTGATAAATGCATCTATTCAGAACCTTCAGGAGAGAAATTCTGAAAAGGTAATTCAACATTATTTATGACAATATAAAATGAGCCAATAAATAGTAATTAAAACACATGCTAATATAATATTTAGATTCTGAATTAATAATTATATAGACATACTATAAACATAAGTTAATAAGCAATTATTTATTTCTATTGTGATATTTTTAAGGTATTATTATATATATTATAATGTGAAAATAAGGAATAGTTTGTGTGAATGTGTATGTGCATATATATTCCCTAACACATATGTCTTTATTTCGCAGTGTAATATGAGTGTATAATATCTGTAGCCAAGATTTTTAGTACTTTGGTTTTTTATATTGCATTATTTAGAAGTCTGTATAGCTAAAGTAAAATTCTTACTGTAATGATGAATTATGTACTCAAAGACATTTTCCTCAAATATGAATTTATCTTACTGATCAAGTTAACTATTAAATGAAAATGTCTTCTGTGTTTGACTTCAAACCTGGAACATACAGAGAAAAAGAAACTCTAGAATCCAGAATTGCTTTAGTGTTTTCATATAGTTATGCTGATTGTCCCATAGTTCTGTGTGTTAGGCTACTAAATACTGAAATAGATAAATTTTCAAAAGGTAAAGAAACATTAATAACTTCCATGAAAGAAAAGATTTATATTAAGATTTGTTGAGCAATATAAACTTTGGTCTTATTGTTTTATTCAATAACAGTTAATACCCCTTAAAAATTGTAAGTATTTGTTTAGGTAGGTTTGTGTTTTAAGGTAAAAAAGAACAATATTTAGTTTTAGTTTTTTTCTTCCTTTATGTGAGATATTTATTGTCTCAGTTTGTAAGACTGTCAAGGAAGGCAGGAACCTTCCTTGAAATGAAGAAAAAGAAAAATGTAAGCCCCCACCCTTTCCCTCAGAATTATTATATGTCGAAAACATGGAGTTCTCAGGCAGAGATATGGGAATAGGAATAACAGTTCTTTACTAATATATATAATAAGGTAAACCAACAACAATAACTACAGTATTAACAACGGAACAGAACAGGGACCCCGTCTCGGCCGAGACGGGAAAAAGTGGAGAAGAGGCAGTGCCTCACAAACCCCTCTGCTGGCACGCAGTCCCGGAGCTTCTGCAGGGGCTCTGAGGGAAAACACCTCGCTGGAAACGGCAGGGATGAGCAGAGAGTCCCGGGCCGATGGAGGAGATGGATCAGCAGCTCCGCGGTGGCAGCTGGGGCTGCAGCACGTCCGGCAGGACAGGGGAGCGGAGGCCACAAACGGAGAAGAAGCAGAAGCAGAAGAAACAGCCGCTCCGTCTGGATGATGGCAAAAACCTCTTCTCCCAGCAGAAACAGCTCTAAGAGTGTCTGTCCCGCTCTCCCGCCGAAGGACCCAAAAATCCCCGCTCCCCTCCCCCAGCTGCCCCCCCGGGGCTCAGCCGATTCTCTGTCTTTTTAAGCACCGAAGATGTACCAACCGTCAAGGCGTTTCTCTCAGCTACATGGGAAAAATTCCACTAGCTAAGAAAAAAATAAGGACACCTAACCCCCAACATTTACTTTTTCCAGTAGTTCCAAATAAACATTTTCTGGTTCAGACTTAGTGCTCACTGGGGGCCTTTACCAATTTATTTTGAATTCAAGGGAATAATATTTTCCTGATGGTTTCTTCAGCTGTACGTATAGTACCTCCTTAATTTCAGTATAAAGAAGGTGCTGAGTAATTACAGATGAGAAAAGTCTTTTCTGTGTTCTAGACAGCCAAATGTAACTTGGAGATATTTAAATAACATCAGGGTTTTCTTACTATATGGGCATCATATAGTAAGTTTTTTTTTATGAGACTTTATGATTGGATTTTTTTATGAGACTTTAATCTTATGCCTCCTTGAAGGTATGTGTCTATCACACAAAATAAACCTGGCATGATTGTGATCTTTTGGGTGCTTGGAGGAACTACTATGTCATATTCCAAATTTTTGCTGTTGGGTTTCTGATGAACTGGACTCACATCTTTTTTTCTAATTGCTCCCCAGCAATGTGTATGAACTATTACCTGGCAAGATGGGAGTGTTCCATTACAGCCAAGCTGCCTGCACTTAATGCCTAAATGACTATAATTTGGAAAGTTTAGCCTTCCCTCAGTGCTTGTAACTTGTGAGTGATTGCGTTGACCCAGCCCAAGCCAAACATTGTTAGGCACAGGGGGAGAAAACGGAGAAGTAGAAGAATGCAGAGTTGCTACCTTACGATGTCTGTGGTGATGCAAAGGGGAGGATTATTAAAAATATTAGCATGTCATTTGTACATATGAGAAGAAGTTGGTGTGTGTTTGTTCATGAATGATTTGGTTTTATTTAGGAGCTGAAGGTTAAGGAGCTAATTAGAAAAGTAGCTAGCATGGCTTCACTTGCAGCTGTATGTGAGATAATGGCTGGGAAGCTGGAAGCACACCTGGAGTCTCTGCCTTCTGTGGGTGCATTGAAGAAATTAATCTCCGTTTCTCAAATCAATGAAGTATTAAAGAAGCCATCTTATATTGAAGAAAAAGATAGGTAGGTCTGCTAAAGCTTCAGTAATTCTCTAGAATAACCTTGACTAATGTGAAGCAGTGGTTAAGATGTTAGGTTTTACTGTTCTTTAACAACTTCTTGCCAAGATAAAAAGGAAGATGTCTGTACACATACTGTTCATTAGTTGCTCTTCTGTCTTAACATCCAGGTTTCAGAACATTGAAGCAGCCCTAATTGATCAGACCAATGGTTCTTTTGTTAAGTCATCTAGTTCTGTGAAGCCAGAGCTAGCTATAAATGCTGCTTACCCTTAGGCCAGATTAAATATATATACACTGCAGAAAGCTATGACATGCACACAAGCAGGTTTAAATGTAAATTTTTACTGTTGGGAAGGGAAACCCAGAGGAAGCCAGAGCACCAAAGACCAAATACTTGGGTAACAAAAAAACAACAGCCAGCACATAGTGATGTTTCCACTGAACAGTCTCACAGGTGTTTGACTAATGAGACTGACTAAGCCCATAATTGATTTTAACTTTTTTAAAAAACACTTCATTTTTTGATTTCTTTTCCATGTACTTGTTCACTCTTGCCTTGAACTGTATAAATCTTAGTACCTTGAAGCAGTACAGTGAGTTTGTACAGTTAAGCACTTCCTGGTGGAGTAGGAATGTGCAGGATAAACCTAACACAATATTTATTTAAGAAAAGTATTTTTTCACAGCTTATGTGAAGAAGCAGCCTCTCAAGGATGGGGCAAAATTGTTGCGCGCTATGTTTGTGACCAGTGGATTTGCCTCCGTTTTGTTTTAAATTCATTTGCAACACTGACTCAGGGGTATGAAGAAACTTCAATAATGTCACTATCTACAGTTGAAAGGTCAAAAGCAATTCTAGAGTCTGCGTTAGAAGCCCTATCTATTCTTCCTTCAGACCAAGTTGTACCTGTGTTTGACTGCATGAAAGTCCTTGTTCCCAAGGTAAAAGATAAACCTGTGCAGTATGAACAGTTTTTTGGGTGGGTTTTTTTTTTTTTGTTAAATGTAACACTTTTTATCTCTTTATTTACAGCTTCTGGACTCATCAGAGGGTCTCTGTGTAGAAGCATTTGATTTGGCTTGGAAAATTATATCCTCTTTGAGCAATACACAGCTAATATTTTGGTCCAATCTCAAAGCTTTTGTTCAGTTCATCTTTGATACTGAGGTTCTAACTGTTGCTGCAAGTGCAAAAGGTCAAGCATATACCAGAATAAAAGAGGTCAGTTTCAAGAATTCTTTTTTTTGAGAATGGATCATAAATTTTGTATGAATGTAAAATTGTATTTTATGCTGTATTTCCCTTCAGCTATTGTTGTGAACTTTTCATTTCCGAAAAGGCCCAGGTTTGAGAGATAAACAAATATATTGTTTGTTCTTGTGAGACAGAAAATGAAAAGTACTGTGTCTTTGATTTTTAGACTGTTCAGTATCTTCTGCATGCAGTAAACTTAATTTTTTAAAATTTATTTTATTTATACATAAAAATAAAATTCCTCTTCCTCTTGACTATTTGTTTAGGATTTTACACCTGAACTTTCACAAACTATAAATATTCTGGAAAAATTACACCTTTTTCTAATAGTTTACTCTATGAAAACACTGTCTTAGATGAAAAGTTAGAACAGTTCAAAATGTTGTAGATGTTATTGAATTGAGAATTTTTTCTGCTTCTTTAAAGGCTTCTTTTCCTCTGATGCTCCAGGTGTAGAAAACAAAAAACACGCAGTCACCTTAGAGTTCAGTTTAATACTGCATAGTAGACCTGCTTCTAGAGTTAAGAACAAGAAAAACACAACCTTTATTAATCTTTAGTAACATTTACACAGCTGCCAGAACTCCAAGAGTTCTTGCATACGTGATAGTGTTCTTTTTTTGATTAAGTCTGGAAAACTGTATTCAGTACTGGGTTGTTGATTCCTATTGGCCTTATACACTGCAAAGTTGTTAGCTTTTTCTTTCTACGTAATCTTTCTCTTTTTTCCTTTTTTTTTTCCCCTCTAAGCATTAATTAAATATTTGTGCAGAACAGTCCACAGTGAGTGCAAGACTTTAACTAGGGCAGTAATACATTGTGAATTATCTGCCAGTATATTTGTCTGCTTAGATTTACTATCCTGTGTGCTGCTTTGCGCTTAGCACAAAAATCACACCAGGAGGGGTTGCAGTTTTGCTTTGAGGTCACCCTAAGTAGCCCTGTCCTGGTGTCACACTCATAACTGTAAGTAATAGAAAATGTCTCAATTTTCAGTCCAGACACACCAAAATTCTTGTTAATAAAATACAGAAAAATGGACACTTCCTAGGTATTTAAAACTGCTGTGATATATCTGTGTTAACCTTAATTACCTTGAAATGTAGTACCATTTGTTTTGTTGTTTTTTTTTTTAAACTTGCTTCAAATGAGTGTTATCTTCTCTATTTTAAACACTTTTTAGTCTCCTTGTGGACCCAAGCCAAAGTAAGATATGTATGTAAAGATGGTAAATTATCTCTTCTGTTGTAGAAGGTGGTTGGCTATTACTTCTAAGGAGTATTTGTAACAGATAATTGTCTGCCCCGTGTTGTAATAACTAATGAGCTGTAGTTAAGTATTTTATTTTTTTTGATCTTAAAACTTGCTTAAATTCTTAGAATTACTGCCTTAACTTCATCATTAGTATTTCAAGCATTGTGTAAGGTGTATTTTGCTAATGTTGAGTGTTGAGTCCATGTGACAGCTATCCCATTGTCTGCAGTGGGACATACCATGACAGCAGGCATCAAGGAGCTAATGAAGGTCTCCTATATTCAACACAGGGCATCTGGTCAAGCCACCTTCTGCCCCTTCATAAGAAAATGAAGATAAAGTTCCCAAGCAAGTGCCTACTTACGTATATTTTTATCCCAGTCCCTGGCAGTCCCTGTTGCCATTGACCAGCTGTGCAGTGGCTAAAATTTTACAATTTTGTGTGGTTGTAGCTAAAGATAAGAAAAAATAGAACTGCCTGATGTTTATTTGTTGTAGAAGTACGATTTTGATTTTGTGTACCACAGTGCAGTCTGTCTTTTTAATAGTTGGAAGGGATGGAACAAGGGGGTATTTTTTAATCAAAAAAGGGAATACTGCTGGGTAATATCAAGAAGGGCTTCCACAGAAGGTACCCAGAGCACTGTGTTCTTTAGCTTGATTTCTTCTGCTGTACTCTTTTCTTTGTGATTATTCAAATGTTAATTATGCTAGAACTTAAATACCTTAAATATCTTTTGTGTGTGCTGAACTTCTGCTATTAGTGAAACAGTTGAGAAAAGTTTGGGACTGAGAAATGCATAGTAAATGCTGTGCTGCTTCCCTACAGGTGAAAAAATAGCTCAATTTGGGAATTACAAGGAAAGTTACAATGCCTGTCTTTTTACTAGAAAACAGGTTTGAATTCTTAGTAAAAACCCTACATGCTCTTAGTGTAGAGCTTTCTTTCCGGCAAGTGTTTCTTCAGACTGCATTGCAGTATTTCAGTTTTAAATTCTTTATGAACTTCTTGGCGCTTTAATGCTTAGCAATTCAGAACAACTTTCTCTATAAAACTAGCATTACTGTCAAAGAATTGTCACATTATCAAAACTACTATTTCAATGCAAGGAAGCAGCTTTGTCCATTAGGAGCTGTTATACCTTCTGAAAAACCATTTCCATGGACAGCTCTAACTGATGGCTAAAAAGGAATTCTTAGAAAGCCTTACCTGTTCATTCTGTATCTCCCTGCCCTCTCTCAAATGCTTGCAATTTCTTAGGAAAAAAACTACCTTTTTAAGTGAAATTTATTCTTACACTTACCCTAAGTAAGGGAAAGTAATATTTTTGGGGCCATTTTTCTTGTTCTGTTTTATTTTTCTTCTTTTTGGAGAAGCTTTGGATAGCAGTTTCAAATATTGTAAATATGTCCTCCTTAAAAACAAAAAATAAATGGTACAAAGACACTTCTGCACTTCAACTTAAATATGAAATGTTGACATGTAATCCTTAAAGAACAGAACTAGTGATACAACTACTTATGTAAAAAATTTTGCTGAATGTTTTTTTTTTTTAATTTTAATTTTTGAGAATTGATTAAAACACTAGGTTTGTGCTCATGAAGTAAGCCCTGGCTCATTTGTTCCACTTACCAGGAATTTGTTTAAAGCATCTGGCATTATATCTGTTTTAGCAAAGATCAGTTCTGGTTTTTGTTGAGACAAGCAGATACTGGGCCGGTTGTTGCCCATTCATCTGCTCTTATAATCAGGGAAGTATGAATAGATTGAAGACAGCACTAACCTGAGCAGAGATAGGATGTAAAAGACCATGAGAACTGTTAAAATAGATATCGCTGGAATTTTATTCTAATAGATCTGGCACTTCTGAAAACTACATTTTTAATTTTTTATTTCTTATTTTCAGATAATTTTCGAGCTCATAGATCTGTCCACTACAAAAACTGGAGTCTTCAATGTAGTGCTTAGTCATTGTTGTCAGTCGTGGATATTTCCCACTGTTGATGAGAGAAGTGCCTTGACAAATGCTTTCTTAAACGCTGGAAATTATAGTGAACTTATCACTGAGGCTTGTGTCTTTGGAACTGTATTTAGAAGAGATCAAAGGTATAAAAGAAAAATCTTTGTGATTTATATTTTATAATTTTGTGTAGTTTTGGTTTTTTTTTCAACATTGAGATAACTACTGAAAAACTGAAAACAGATTTTGTATGTTATTCTGCTAATTTTACTGCTTTGTCTTCTTTCCTCTCTGAAGACACATTCAGGATGTGCATGCCTTCATAGAAAATATTGGAGAAAAATGTGCAGCAAATGTTGTCACAGAAAGGTAATGCCTTTGAGATTACATCTTACGGTATTTGGTGTGAATTGTGTCTTTATCTTGGTTGATGCTCTGATAAGAAAGATGCTGATTTTGAAGTCAGCTGCTTCAACATAAAATCATAGAATATCATGAGTTGGAAGGGGTCCACAAGGATTTATTTGTATAAATATGAATGCAAATAAATACAAATTCATAACCTCTTAAAATACTGGTAAAAGGGTTGTACATCACATTATATTCATAATTCAAATAGAAACTGTAGAAAAAAAGATTTTTAGGAGAATACATCCCACTTGTTAATCAGACTGTGGCTGAAATAACTACTTCCTCATTGTCTCATGTTAATAAAGTAATACTTTTTAGGATGCTGAACTAATATATACCTTGTCACTGTAAGTAACACAGTTAAGAAACTCAGGTTTTAGTGCAGCTAGATTTTGAGCCTGGCTTTTTAACATTGGTTGCAATGCAAGCACCCTTTTCGTGTGTGTACTCACCACAGGCTCTGCCTCCAGCCTTTGAAATGGTGATGTTAGCTACTGGATTGTTGAATTTCTTTATAGTTTCACTCTTATTTTTACTCAGTGGAAGAAAGTCAGGGAAAAAGTTCTGTCACCTTGCTTTCAGAAATTTTAGTAGTTTATAAAACCTGAGCATCTAAAACATTCTGCTGCAAAAGTTCACTACTCCTGTATTTTCTCCCAAGAGCTTTTTGGTAATTGTGATGGTCAGCAGCTGTCACAACCTATAATGTCATTAATTTTACTCTTGTCATTAATTATTCTAGATGTCTGTAGTTAACTAATAGGAATAAAGTGTTGTTTGGAACTAGATATTTGACCAAACTGTAAGCCTAAATTAGTTGTTAAAAGATTACAGCTTACAGGCACAAAATGTCAAAATCTTTCTGATACAGCTTTTTTATAGAAAAAATTTTTAAACACCTAGATGTTACTAAAGAACTCTAGATATAGACTCATGGTCAGGTTTTGAACTCATCAATTTTTTTCATCACCAATGACGAACAGATTTGAAAATTCTGGGTATTTGCATGTTGTCTCACCGCAGACAACTTGGTTGCTGTATGTTCAAGATGATGTTTGGTGCTTTTTTATAATTTAGGAATTATCTTTATGCCTAATCAAGTAGCATGTTTGTTTATGCCTAAACAATTTGACATTTATTTTTTTAAAATTTTTATTATTTTGCAGTACGAATCGAGATGATCACTACGTTCGCATTTGTGCTGTGAAATTTTTGTGCTTGTTGGATGAATCAAATACCTTGCATAAGATGTTTATGGAAGACATTTTCATCAAACTACTCGATAAGGTAAAATCAGTTTCTCTTGGTATATAAATGTGGTGTTAGTACAATTAGTAAAATGCAGAATATTTACAGTTGACAGGATGCATTTATGGTTGTGTAGCCTCTCCAGATTTGCTGAGTAATATGTTTTTCTTCATTATGAGGCAGACGTTAATTTGACCAATAGTAAACATTAAAAATAGTAAAAATTGCCTTTGGGGTTTATTTCTCTATTTTCAGTGGATGTTTTGGCTTCCTGGAACATTATCTGAATTGTAACCATTGTTCCATTAAAAATCTTCCTTTAGGCTGCATTCTGAAGCACTGCATTTCACTTCAATAGGCTACCTCTTAAACTGAGAGAGCTAATGTCTCCTTAGAATATCTTTATAGATAGAAGTAATGGAGAAGGTTGGGGACCAGTTTTCATTTATATCAAAGCTTCTTATGCACTGGCAGCAGTTTAAAGTCAGTGGTAAATTACTGCAGCTGCTATTAGAACATCACCCGTACATTCTGGTACTGCTGAATCTTGCTTTTGTCTGAGAAGCTAGGAATAGGTGGGTCCCTCATTCTCTCAATTAAGTACTGCAGAAAAATTATTATTATTAT